>CM077095.1:10869794-11328459 GCA_039513925.1 Platanthera zijinensis
AAAAAAAAAAAAAAAAAAACAAATAAGAAAATATAAACAAAAAAAAAAAAAAATTACAAAAACCACAATCATCCATCAACTCTTTGCTGTAGCTATTAACTTCTATAAAATTAATGTTTTTTTATTCTTTTTTTGCATTTATATGCTTTATAATAGCAAATGTTCCTTTCTCTCCTTTCTCTGTGACCATCTAGAGACCTTCCTTGCAAATGAAACATCATTTATGGCCTCTCATTCTTATATAAGGTTTTTTTCAATTTACCTTTATGCAGTAAACATATATTGCTGACCATATCCTTCCTTGGCAAATCACATTTTTTAAATTTAAAGTTTAGTTTCATGGGTTTATATATTATTTATTCTTTTCCGATTTTCAATTTTTTCCACATGGAATGGTGATGATGGAAGACAAGTCATCACATTTATAGTTACAACTTTATACAAACTTGTGGACTGTGGTCGTAGTAAAATGACATAATATTTTTCATCTAAAAATGTCTTATACTTTTTGGTGTATGTTGTTTTTCTTTGATTTAACTGTATAATGGTTAGAATGTATTGGGGTTACTATTTTCCATTTCAGGTATATGCTTGGCAAGCCTCGTGTCAAGCCAATAATTGAAGATTCAACATCAGAGAAAAATCGTTTGATTTTACTATCCGAAACAATACAGAATCCTAGTATGTTTGATATTTTACTTACGTCGCATGATTTGTTATCCTTTAAAAAGATTTAATGATGTAGCTAAAATCTATAGTGGTACTTGTACATAGATCTTGTTAGTTATCACTTAATTACAACTTTGTATCTTGATCTTGAGCCAGTCATATGTATCTATATACAATTTCAAATGGAGAAAAACTTCTTATTTTATCTTGGGAAAAAACTGATGCGGAGCAGAGACGAGGATACGCTTTGGGCCCGTTCAGGGCTGATTTGGCAACTTTCCATATATGGTGTGCCCGTATCGACGATCGGACTCCGCGACTGCGCGTCCGGAGCGTCGCCTAGAGTCAAAATACTATATTACTTTATTTTTTTTCAGTTTATTTATGATGTATTTTATGGCGAACCCATCGACCAATCATAGCCGTCCGTTATGGGGATGCCTCCAGTTTCTCTTTTATTATAAATAGGAATGTAGAGGGGCTGAATTCAGTCATTGTTGAATTTGGAGAAGAAGCTTTCCCCCGGATTCCAGCGATCCCTCCCCGGTGCCGACGCCGTGAAACCCTAGGTGACGACTCCTAGGCCGCCAAACTCCTGTCCCCAAGATACTGCCCATCCCATACCTTTCTTTTTCTTCCCCCTCCCCCCGAAACCCTCCTCCACGCAACCCCTACAACCCCCAAATCCCACAACCCTTACCGCTGTCCAGGAATCCCAACTCCTAACCATCACATACTGTTCATTCACCGAAAGTACTGTTCACTAGCTAAGCACACTGTTCATTTCCCCGTTACTAACTGTTCATCCCGCCACTATTCCACCCGCCAGTGCCGTTCATGTGTTATCCTTGGCCCTATACCAATCCCGCAGCCCCCTTCCCCTCCGTGGATCCACTTCCCACCGCTCCGAAAACCCCCTAGATCTATCTTGATCTAGTGCTACCACCCCCACTCCAACCCGTCATTTTCACCCATATCCCTCTTCCGGAGCCCGGATCCGCCGTCAAATTATTGGATCTATCCACCTACACCCGATCCATTCCCTAGTGGCCGATCTCTCCGTTCTCCGGCACGTTCTCCCTCTTTTTCCATCGTGGGCAGCCACCTTGCTGTCGCCGTACCACCGGAGCCACACCTCCGATCGCCCGTCTACACATCCGGACCTTCAAATTCTTCAGTGCCTCGATTCAGCCCTCTATGTTGTGAGCTTTGTGGTATTGTATTCTTTGATTTGACATTTTCATTTGTGATTTACTGTATTGTGCTGAGACTATTGCTTGTGTGGAAATTGGCTCTAGTATACTAATAATTGCAGGAGGAATTATTCGCCGCACGCTTTGCTTGACCCTCCGAGTGGAGGAAGCCATTATAAAATTGCTGAAATTAATTGTTTGTCTCTTCTATTTTAATTATTTGCGTGGTGCTATTAATTTCGTTGCTTAATTTAATTGTCGCCGTCACCAACGTTGCATTGCATTTAGGGTTGTAATAGTGTGTCACCCCCCGCACTCCGTACCTAGAGTCATAGTTTCCGAGCACCACTAGCCTACCCTACATCAAATTTGTATCAGAGGTCAAGGTTAGGCCATTTGCATGCTTTGTAGTGGTAGGTCGTATAGAGTCTTTATGTTCATCCATGTCTAGTTATCGTCGTCGTTCGTCTCCTCCATCTGAGTATTCTAAGTCCGCCTATACCCGATCTCATAGAGCAACGTTAGAGAAATCCTCACGTTATCATTATGATTATAATCTTCTGCGACACACCACTTCCCCCCGAGATCGTGTCGACCCACCGACACAACCTCACTATGCTAGAGATGATCAGTATGATGATTGTCGTCGTTCTTATCCTTGCACGCGAGCGGATCGTGGTGAACCTTCGACTCGACCCGATTACCTTAGGGATGACTATTATGAGGATCGTCACTTTGTGAGAGATCTTGAGAGTCAGTTTCGTACAGTTTCCCCTTCCTTTGACGGCTCATCGAGTCTCGAGTCTTTCAGTTATTGGCTCGTGGATATTGAGTATTATCTTGATTATTTTGAGTTATTCGTGAGCGTCGCGTTAAGTTTGCGAGACTTAGACTTTTAGATCAGACGAGGGCATATTGGGCTAGCGTTGAGAGAACCCGCAAGCGAGACCGTTTTCGTCGCATCACTAGTTGGGTGGACATGAAGCGTACATTGTGTCAGAGGTACCTACCTTCATCATATCGGAGTCGCTTGCTCTACCAATTATTTTCCCTTCAGCAAGAATCCATGTCTGTCGCTGAGTACATGAATTGCTTTGATGAGTTAGTTGTGAGGAGCGATATCCGAGAGGACTCAGCTATGAACACTTGCAGATTTCGATCTGTGCTTCGATCTGACATCCATACTAAGGTGGTTTATCATAGCTCAAAGTCCCTCGAGCAGACGTATCAGCTTGCCCTTTATTACGAACAGTCTTTGAGATCCGCCAGAGCTGGTCGGTTGGACCCTCACCTTGACCTCCGCAGTACGAGTCATTCTCATACTGAGATCACCACGATGTCTACCACTGTCCTGTCACCCACGACGGAAGTGATACCTGATACAGATTGCTCTCACCCCAGCGAGATGCTTAATCCTGTGAGTGATCTATCTCTTATTTCTGACACGTCTCTTGTGACTCCGACGGAGGATGAGCCTGAGCGACCTATTGAGTCTGTAGTGTTGTGCCCCTCATCCACACCTCCATTTTTGGCATGTCCGGGATTGATTGTCACTCATACCCTAGACTCATGTCTTGACATCGCATCCGCAGACCTTGAGCGTAGGTCTGTCACTTTTCCCTTGGCATTACCCTGAGCTACGTTACGATCGAGAGCTCAGAGCTTGTTGTTGATCTCGTAGTGGCTATGTCACCCATGCACAGGGACACTACCCCTTTCAATGGTACTCATCGGGAGGACCTTGACCTTAGTGATGAGCCCTATGACGAGCCCCCTGTTGAGCCTCTTGATGATCCGCCACATCTTGGTGAGGTTGAGACTTGGGTGAGCCACTCAGGTATGACGCCTCTTTCATTATCATCTCTGGCCTTGCCCTAGAGAAGGGACCTTGAGTGGAGCATGACATATGTAAGACCTACCTTGAGTCCACTTGAGCATACTCATATTGTGAGGACCTACCTTATGACACCTCACACACTGGATGAGTTTTGAGACATGCCACCCGCTGAACCACCCGATGAGTTCTTTCTTGTCTGGGACGCTTATCATATTTTAGAGTCACGACTTCTAGTCGGTGTATACGATTTTCACTCAGGTGGTCGTCTCCTTCGTGATGACTTTTCTTACACACCTCATGGGGAGCCACCTGATGCGCTACGTTCCCCGAGAGACATTTGACTCTTTACGAGCCCGTATTTGAGTATAGTTGTCTCTCACGGTCATCTGAGCACTCGTCACACACGGATGAGTTTGTCTACACTCTACCGAAAGAACCTCCTGATAGGCCACCACATTTGAGAGACATCTCAGGCATTATTAGATTTTCTTATAAGGAGTGTACCGTGTCTGTCATGTTGTCTTTGCATCATTTGCATTACCTGCATGAGTCTACTGAGTCATTTGCACAACATTTGCATGATTTGCATGAGTCGGTCCGCCGACAAATAATAACAAGCAATGAAAATTACAAAGCCCATGCAGATAAGCGAAGGCGAGAGCAAATACTTAATGTAGGCGAGAAGGTAATGGTGCGAGTCCGCCCTGAGAGGATCCCTTTGGGGCCTGCCAAGAAGTTAAGCGCGAGGCGAATGAGTCCGTACTCCATTATTAGTCGTATTGGGACCAACGCCTACCGACTTGACATCCCGACCAGTATGAGAATTCGCCCTGTGTTTTAATGTTGAAGATCTGACTCCATACTATGAACCTCATGAGTATGTGGACCCGAGCAGTGGAGATACCCAGCCACCCCCATCCCCACTGTCGTTACCATATCACTCTCATACGTCCTCACCCATTGTTGACCTCCCACCCACTTGGGGACTCGTCTTCTTTGGTTTCACCACAGACACCACCGATCGCACTGGGATCCACCACTCGTGAGTTGAGCGTTGAGAGCTTCAGCACGTCTGTCTCCATTCACCGGAGATGACATCTTTTCAGTCAGGGGGAGTTGATTGGCGAGGACACTTCCCAACGACGACACTTGGGCGACCTCTGGTGGACTTCTTCGAGTTTTACCCCATGCAGCGAGAGAATTTTGATCCCTATTCATCGGGAGATGAATTCTTTCAAGCCGGGGAGATTGATGCAGAGCAGAGACAAGGACACGTTTTGGGCCCGTTCAAGGCTGATTTGACAACTTTTCATATATGGCGTGCTCGGATCGACGATCGGACTCCGCGATTGCGTCCGGAACGTCGCCGTGAGTCAAAATACTATATTACTTTATTTTTTCAGTTTATTTTGATGTATTTTTATGGGCGAACCCACCGTCCAATCATAGCCGTTGATGGGGATGCCTTAGCTTCTCTTTTATTATAAATAGGATGTAGAGGGGCTGAATTCAGTCATTGTTGAATTTGGAGAAGAAGTTTTCCCGGATTCCAGCGATCCCTCCCCGGTGCCGACGCCGTGGAACCCTAGGTGACGACTCCTAGGCCGCCAAACTCCTCCCCAAGATACTGCCCATCCATAGCCTTCTTCTTCCCCCTCCGAAACCCTACTATAGTGGGGTCAGCTATATGGATCCTTTGTCGCGATTGTGCCCTATCTTTTTTCATAATCTCACTAATGCCTAAGTACATCATGTCTTTCCTTATAGTTTCATTCCAAGTCTTTATTGGTCTACCCCTCCATCGTTTAACATGCCTAGTGGCTAGTCTCAAAATGCCTAACAAGGGCCTCTAATGGTCTCCTTTGTATGTGTCCAAACCATCTTAGTCGAGCTTCTCGCATCTTCTCTGCAATTGGTGCTGCTCCTGTCTTATCCCTGATACATTCATTCCTAATTTTATCCAGTCTCGTGTATCCACACATCCACCTAAGCATTCTCATCTCCGCAACTCTCATTTTTTGCTCATGTACACAATTCACTGCCCAACACTCAGAACCATAGAGCATCGCGGGTCTATTTGCAGTACGGTAAAACTTGCTCTTAAGTTTTAGTGGTACTTTACGATCACATAGGATCCCTGACGCGCCTCTCCACTTCAACCAACCTGCTTGGATTCTATGTGTCACATCTTTATCAATACCTCAATCTTTTTGAACTATCAATCCAAGATATTTAAAACACTCATTACGGGAAATATCTTGATCACCCAACTTAATAATGAAGTCATCCGTCCTTCTTGTACTACTAAATTTAAGTTCCATATACTTCGTCTTTGCCCTGCTCAACCTAAAACCCTTTTTTTCTAAAGTATCTCGCCAAAAATCAAGTTTTGCATTTACACCCTCGCGTGTCTCATCAACCAAAACGATATCATCTGCAAACAATAAACACTAAGGTATTACTTGTTGGATATGTCTGGTGAGCTCATTTAAGATAAGGGTAAAGAGATAAAGGCTTAAAGCCGAACCTTGACGTAAGCCAACAGTGATAGGGAATTCCCGTGTTAATCCTCCAGATGTCCTCACCCTTATCCATGAATTTGTATACATATCTTTGATTATGTCAGTATATGATACATTTACACCTTTCTTTTCTAAGACTCTCCATAAGATCTCTCTTGGAACTCTATCATAAGCCTTCTCAAGATCAATAAACAACATATGCAAATCTTGTTTTCTTTCTCGATAGTTGTCAATGAGTCTCCTCAAAAGATCTATAGCTTCTATGGTTGACATCCTTGACATGAATCCATTGATTCTCCGAGATGTTAGTCTCTCGTCTTACTCTTCTTTCTATTGCTCGTTCCTCATAGTTTCATGATATGACTCATCAATTTAATTCTTCTGTAATTAATACAATTTTGTATATCTCCTTTATTCTTATACAAAGACCCTAAACCCTAAAGGTGACCCCAACTATTTGGGATAATTCTATTGATAATGGTGATGATTTGCCATGTAAGGGGTAGGGGGAGCCTGGTGCACAAAACATCCCTGCGCAGCAAGGGTCCGGGGAAGGGTCCCACCACAAAGGTGAAATGTAGGCAAACCTTACCCTACATATTTGCAAGAGGCTGCTTCCAGGACTCGAACTTGTGATCTCAAGGTCACATGATAACATCTTAACCGGTGCGCTAAGGCTCCCTTTTTATAGATGATTTATCATATATCTAACTAAATTTTGCTATATGAAATAATTTATGACATTGATAATAAGATCTTGTCGATCCGGGCTTGAAAAAAAGAGGAACAAAATTAAACGTTCAGATAAAAAAAGTTTGAATAAGGGTGGGAGAGAGACTAGAAAATCACCTGAAAGATCTTTCCTTCTATGCATAAGCACTTCTAGACAACTGATGTGTAGTGTGAGATGTTGTATTGAGCTCTTCAATAATGGAGAGCTCTGGGAGTAGAGCATGCGATTGACATCTCATTATCTAGTTTTCTTAAAAAGCTTAAACATTTCAAAGAAATCTCTTGCTTTTTTGGAACTTCAGTGGCATATCATTTAATTTTTATTGAACATATAATATTCACAAATTACATCACTTTGATATAAGGTGTGTTTTGTAACTTAAAAAACACTTGATATTATAGTAGTTGTGATTTTTTTTTGTTATTTGATATGTGATTTGGAAGTTTATTATGATCTTGAATAAGGTCTTTTTATTGTAATCATATTGTGCCCATGCATCATATTGAATTGCTAAAATGTTACTTAATTCCAATGCTATATTTTTGTCTTAATTCTTCAGAACATTTGTTTTGCACAATCAACACTTTTTTTTACTTCATCATCATTAGTAGATTCTCAAAAAAGTTTTCCCAATCTCTTTGTTAGTTGATATTTCGAAAAAGCCTCTTTTTGTTAATTGATATTTCTAAAAAAAGTTATTAGGGTATTTAATGTTCATCAAGTGAAACCCATATAAGAAGGGAACACAATAGAGAGAGATGCCAATCGTCCTCCTTAGTTTACTTTATGTGGTTGATGGTGGCAATGTCACAATTTACTTGATTATTTAGATATCGTTGTCCTTCGTTGCTACAAAGTTTGGACCTTGCATAATGTACCAGTTTTTGCTAGTGGGCTAGGATTGGAGTATGAATATCAAGATTGAAAACTTGGGTCGACGCTCATGGGGTCTCACGTGACCACCGGTGAGGTCTCGCTTGACCCAGATAGGCTTTGCTTAGCGCCCGACCCAGATGGGTCTTGCATAGTGCCCGACCCTGATGGGTTGGGCGCTATGTCCAAGGATCATCTCATAATTTGGCATCAGGTAGCGCCTCGAGGTCTTGGATGTGACCTTTAGTGCATGCTCCTTGCGAGCGACTGTCTATTTTATGCCGCTCGTTGGGCAGGCTCCCCCCAATTTTAGCTAAAGGTTTCGCATAACATGTTGGCTAAAGGCGAGACCTGCAAATTTTAATGATTTTTCGTTCATGATAGACGGTGCCTCTTCCTAGATGAAAGCCCCTGAACTGTGAAGGATCAGAGATCTCCTGTAGATTGCACACTCAACGACCTTGCAAAAGCCAAAAGAAAACAAACACAAGGAAAAAGAGACAACATAAGATATGCGTGTCGAACCCAACACATCCTTACATAATTCATTTCAATCAAAATATGATTTTACAAAGATTATCTCGCGGCATACCGCTAGTCAAAATATTAGTAGAAAAGAATAATTAGAAAATCAAAAAGGGGCGAGCGCATGACTATATAGAGAACTCACCCTCCGATTCTGTTGTATCGATGGGTGTATCCGTTGGAAACCTTGACACTCCCTTCTGATTCGCTTCTATTACTACTTGATGTCTCGCTCGAACTAGAAGAATCTGGAGGAGGAGAATTCACTGGCCGAAACTAGGTGTGTTGAAGAAGACGGAGCCTTGGTGCCCTAACACCAAACACTGCATCGGTTCCATCTCCTCATTAAAGCATAACTGGCCATGATGCCCTCATCGCGAATAGCCTAACAAACCTCTGGGATCTCCATGCTCTCAGAGACAATGAGGTCCCGCGAGGCCTCAATGAGTTGCCAGTGCAATCCTCGCTTGTTAATGCCTTCCACTCATGCTTCAACCTCTCTTGCTCCTCTTGCCAGACAAGGTACCATGCTACAATAGGGAGAAGTTTGCATCTGTTTACCTCAATTGAGAAAGACCGCCAAAGAAGTGAATCCACTTACTTGCAATGAACCTCAACTTCATGATGGATGTGAACTCATTGTTAATCTACAACCGAAGAGCCTCACAAATAGTGAGCACGTCACTCCATCTATTGAGGGCGTGGCACATCTCAAAGGCATCCTCATCGTCACCCTTGTCTTTGACCCTTGATGGTAGGTGAGTGCATAGAAGAACCGCATGGTCCCAAACAGACAAAGTCAATACATGATCCCCCTCAATATCGAGCTCCTTGGTGCCCTTTCCAGCTAGAGAATGCGACGTAAGGTATTCTCCCTCTTTCGTTGCACGACTAGGCATACTGGGTAAGCGAGAAGACTTACCGACATATTGAGAACATCTCTAACTCTTCCTCTTCTCTCTCCTTTTGACAGATGACTTAGGGGACAAAAGTGCAATGCTCATTAAAGGTGTCGTAGAACGTTCAATGACTTGTGCGATAGGGGGAGGTGGACTTCTCACCATCTCTTCAAATGCTCTCTGTCCTACCACTAGGAGGGTTGAGGGAAGCTAGTTAGTTTTTGCACCGCAAAAAAGAAAACAACTTAGTTGCTTGCTTTCGTAGAAGCGAAATATAAGGTATTGGAAGCTCTCACGAGATGTTTACCTTCTCCAAGAAGGATCAGGAGGAAAGTGTTAAAGGCAACAATGATAGTCACCAAATCCGGATGACTAGCCCATAAAAATAGGAACAACTCTTGTTCCCCTTTTGAGTGAGGACATTTAAGGAAATCCCTCTCCCTCCACGTCTGCAGAATTGCGGGGATGTCGACAAAGTCCCCTCAGATCACGACCATCATCTTGCCCCAGTGATCGAGTTTATTCTCCAAGTGCTTGATATTCATCACATCACTACAAGAACATACCATTCCTCCAGTGGGACATGCCTTAATTACATCAATGCACAAAACGACGGAAGACTCCAAGTAGTCCTATGCCGCCTCAGGTACATGGTGAAGTAAGAGATAAGGGCAAAGGGAATTCACTTGGACCTGGGCCGACATGAATCCATATTTTTAGGGTACTTCTAAGATCTATAGCCATAGTGGAAGACCAACTATTCATAGAAGGCGAGTTCTCCCTCCAGAATACTACTGAGGTTCTCGCCTTCTCTGGGAAGTCTAGTTGAATAACCCTCTGGGAGGGGTTGTCTCGCCAAAACCTTTTCAGCGAGACGTCATTCATTATTGGCTTTGGGAAGTCTCGTTAGACTTGGAGCACCGAAGCACTGTGCATGTGGACAGACTCAACCATCACGAAGGCTGGCTTATCACCAATGTTCTTGCCGAAGGGTTTGGAAGAACATCTCACCTATAGATACATATCAAAGCCAAAATCATATTTAAAGCAAAGGACCTCCTATTCCTGACAAAGGTCATGCACACTAAGTACCTCCTGGGTGATGTTGAGACTTACAAAATTGATGCAGGACGAATCTATATGTGGCGACTGATATAGGGTAGGCTACATGGGTGTATGACTAACATGCAATACTAGGTAAAGTGCGTGAGATAATTTTCTTACACACATGAACTCTATATGAACGCACTTGCATGAACCGACGGCGAAATAAAAAATATAGCAATAAAGGATTAAATTTCACGCATATACTTTTAGCAAAAGAAAATTAATTTCATTAAGCGAACAAGCTTTGGTTATCCTCCGCGTGGAAGGCCAAAGCGAAAGTGTACGACAAATAGCTTTTGCAAATCACAAGAATATCCCAAAGCAAATAACTACTCAACATGCGATCCAATCAAACATGAAATCATATTACCATATATTAATATTGAAGAAAATGTTCCATACAACACAATAAATACTCACTAAGAAATGGGCGGCCTTCGAGTTAAGATCCAGCGATTCTATGGTGGTTGGTGGCTGTCCGGTGAGAAAAAGGGTGTCGGATAGGGGCTGGAATCCGGTTTTTGGCGGCCGGAGGGACTGGTTTTGTTGGCTGCTAGCTAGATCTGAAGGGGATCGACACCAAGAAGGTGAAACGAGACTCTCTGGTAGTGGATCTGGGGGGGCGGGCTGAAGGGGGGGGGGGATTTTTGGAGGATGGAGCGGGTTGTTTATGAAGTTGAAGAAGCTTATAGTTGACTGTCAACTATAGCTGGACGTGAAACAAGGAGGGGAAGATTGGGATTTGCTGCTGGGCATGAGAACATGGAGGGGAAGGGTTGGATCTGCTTGGTGATTGTGAAAACAACAAGGGAAAAACTTGGGTCTATTAGCGGCCAAGCTGGATGTGAAAACAACAACAAAAAAGGCTTTGATCTACAACTAGATGTGAAAACAACAAGGGAAAAGGGCAGCTAGGGCATTGGAGTGGTGTGAGGGTTGCGACTAGGGATTATGGAGTGGGAAAATGAAGGTTAAAGATAAGAGATACCTTGGGTAGGAAGGAAATCACCTAGGAGTTATCACCTAGGGTCTCATGGAGTTGTCATCGTGAGGGGATAGCTAGATTTCAGGAATGATCTCTCCAAAATCCACAATAGTCTCCAAGCAGTCCCTACTCTTATTTATATTAAGACAACATTATGACATCCCTTATATCAATAACTATGATTGTCCGTTAATGTAACAAACCTAATTACTTTAAATAATGACTTAAAAATACAATATAATATATGAAAATGTAGGTAAGCAAAAATCCGGACGCATCCTCGAAGTTGGATCGTCGCCCCGAAAATGCTAAATATGGCAAGTAACCAATTGGCCCCGAACAGACCCAAAAATCGTTCTTCGCAGCGGGTTCGCGTCGCTGTTCCGCATTATTCTCCTTGTCTTGAAAGAATTCATCTTCTGATGAATGGAGATCAAAATCCTCTCGATGTGTGCCAAGCAAAATCGATGATGGACATCGGGGGTCGTCCAAGTATCATTGATCATGGGGCATCCTCTCCAACGGTACTCCTGTGTCTGACTGTCAGGCACGACTATGCGTGCTTGAATCAGTGGTGGCCCCAGGATTTTCATTCGACTAGGGCACCGAATAAAAGATTTAGATATTTGATAAATTTTTTTATTCCAAAAAAATATTATTGCTAGGTTGGAATATCATAACTTTTCTGTTGTAGAGTCTAGAGGTCTTAACATATTGAAGAAAGCAATTCGGAAAGCAAAAATAAAATATTAATGATAATGAAGAGAGCACTGATGGGTAGGAATATCTTTGCATGCTGCATGGAAAGTCTCATACACTTTGTGTTTCTATATATTTTCTGTTGCTGCATCTGCCAAACCCCAACAATTATCAAAGTTTACTGAATATCTTAGCTTGCTGCATCTTTGAACCTAACAAAAAAATGGGTAATGAAGCTAAATAGACAAGATTCAAATGTGTAAGGGTTAATAATGCTAATTAAGGCTTTGTTTGTTTAGACGGTGGCGGGAGCATCCGGTGGCTGGAAAGGGAGCATTGGGACCGAAGGGGGGAGGTGGGGATCGAAACGGAGTGGCGGGAGAGCTTTTCCTCTTTGCCGGGGGTGCAAACGGGAAAAACGGAGACGCCGCCCCATTTGATTAGCCGCTATCCGGCTCCGTTTGCTCCAAACGGCCGGCCAAAATGCCCAAACAAACGAAGCCTAAAACTCTTTGTATTTTTTTCTCATCAGGAGCATATGATACAAGCAGAATCAAAGTGCACAAAATTTGTTCAATATAAGATGGAATTTGTTATAAATGCAATATATTTAAGTTTCTTGCACATAAATTATATTTATAAATGGAGAATAAGGATTCTTAAGTGTTCTTTTGGGAGGGTGTCGGCTTTCTGGTGGGGGAGCAAATGCCACTGGTGGCGCGCTCCAGGGCGTTTGTTTTCCCGCCACCTGTGGCATTTGCTCCCGTTTTTTCGAGCAAAACGGAGAAAATTCTCCATTGGCGAACCCGGACCCCTCCTACCAGTGGCGTTCGTTCCCTCAATGGAAGGCCGCCGCCCTCCCAAACGAACCCTAAATCTAACTCTAAATAAACTTTAACCATACCATTTTCCATTTAATTGACTATGATTTCCCACTTAAATAAATCAACATAATTTATGAGCTTGGAAAATAAGAAGAAACACCATTTAATTGAAATCATAATGATATAAGTAAAGAAAAATATTTTTGTCTTGGTTTAGGAATTTTATCAAATACCTTGAATGCAGGTTCATAAATCTTGTCTTATAGCATAGGAGGATGCTTGAGAGTTGAGAAGACCACCGACATTAGCTATAAAGAAAGAAAGACCGAAGCGATTGAGAGGGAAAAGGAAATGAAGGATAGTACATTTCTCGGTAATCCCAAGCAACAAACTCAAATAGTGACTCGCCCCCTTTGCACAACCGACGATCCAAAGAGGAAGAAGCTACAAAATACCATATGTTCTAACTGCAGAGTAATGTTGTAATGGCCACAGAGTGTGAGAGAGAGAAAAAATGAAGAAGAGTACCATCACCCTTGATCGTCTTCTTCACTTATCGTCGAGATGTGTCATCGTCATCGCATCGTCCAAGATAGCGCAAAGTAGGGTACGAGAGCTTCGCCATTTGCAGCTCTTGCAGATCACAGAAGGGGAATAATGGAGGAACCGAGCGGTAGGAACGGGCATCAGGCGAAATTTATGAAAATTTTGACCCGGGGATGTGCCCGAGTGTGCCAGTACATGGGTCAGTCCCTAGCGCGAACAATGATATCAATAATTCCTCCCCAAGAATCCACTAATTTGTTGGTAGTCCCGGTGTGATCGCTGGTGTAGACAGTGAAACCATAGGCGACTGACCCAGAGGCAGGTGGAGCTCATGAGTGGAATGGGCGCGAGATTGGGGATGTAGAGGTGTAGGCTCAAAAGGATGTGGAGGTGCATGCTCAAAAGGTTATGGAGGTGCAGGCTCAAGAGGATCTCCATGAAACGGGTCCATATACTCGTTAGGCTTGTAATATGACATCGAGTCCTCAACATTAAATATGAGATGGATTCTTATACTTGTAAAGATATCGAGATCATAGATATTTGCTTCGATCCATCTCATGATTGTGTAGGGATCCATTCATCTAACTCAAACTTTTAGCAAACCCCCGAAGGAGCCTCACAGCGCGGATTCTCACCATCACTTACTCGCCTTCATGAAATACCTGCTCTTGTCGGTGGACATCTGTATGCGATTTATAAAGTTCATTACCAGTATTGATCCTCTGCTGCACCTACTCATGAAAAACATGCAAATGATGAACAAATGACTCAACAGACACATGCAAATGATGAACAAACGACTCAACAGACTCATGCAAATAATTCAAACAAAACGCAATAGACACGACCCGCTCTCTTGGCTGCAGTCTAACATTGGCCTGAAAGTCTCTAAAAATGAGGTAGCCTATCGGGAGGCTCTTTTTGTGGAGTGTAAAAAAACTCATCCAGTATGCGACGAGTATCAAAATGATTGTGTGCGGTATCGACATTCAAATACGAGTTCATAAAGTGTCAAATGCATCTCGAGGAATGTGACGCATCAGTGAACTCACAAAGAGGTATGTATGAAAATTCATCGCGGATGCGATGATCATCTGAGTGAGTACCAAAGACACCGACGATAGGATGTGATTCAAGAGTGTGGTGAGTGTCCCTAAAAAGAAAGAACCCATCCGGTGGATCAACATGCAGTTTGTCCCAAAATGCATCAAGAATGCGATGAGTCATAAGGTAGGCTCTCGATATATCGGGAGTATGCTCAAGTGTACTTAAGGAAAACACTATATATTTGATGCTCAACTCAAGATCCATTCTCTAGGGCAAGATCAGGGTTGATAATGGAAGATGCGTCAAATAACTTGATACTCATAAATGGTGGCTCACCTGAATCTCATCCTCAACAGGACGTGGTGGCTTATCAGGATGCTCAACGGTGGTCTTCTCAAAGAATCCGTCAATAGGGTTATGATCCTCTAGATGAGTACCATCGTATGAGGTATTGTCCTCATAAATAGGTTAGATAACCACTACGGGATCAACACCCGACTCTTGGCTCTTGGTCATGATGTGGCTCGGGACCATGAGACGACCAGACGGGGAGAGTGAAAAAGACATACTCTCAAGAATGAGTCCATAGGTACGGTGCCAATAAGTTGGTCTATAGTAGGGTGCTAACTAACCCTGGGCAGGGAATGTGGGTGGGTGGGTGGGTAGGTGAGGGATACATCACTATAGGATTGGTAGGTCTCTAGGACTCACTCTCAGTCGGATTCACAAGAAATAAGTTAGAGATAAATGACAGATCACTTACTGGACTAACTCACTGGGGTGAGAGAAATTCGTACAAGGTATCATTTCCGTCATGTCCGATAGGTCAAAGGTATGCAAAGTGGTGTCCTCAGTATGTGAAGGACTCATACTACGGTGGTCAAGGTGTGAATCCACTCAGCCAACTCTAGAGGATCTCAAGGACTGTACATGATGAAGGACGAGCTGATATGTCTGCTCAATGGACTTTGAGCGGTGATACAACAACTCAATACGCATGTCAGATCGAAGTCCAAATCAAAATCGGGAAGCGGTTAACTGGTTATAGCTGGCTCCTCTCGGATGTCACTTCTCACAATTAAATCATCAAAGCGATCCCTATACTCAGTGACAAACATAAATCCTTGCTAAAGGGAAAATAATTGCTCGAGTAGGCGACTCCGATATGATATCCGCAGATATCTCTGACACGACATACGCTTCATCTCCACCCAACTAATGATGCAATGAAGACAATCTCACTCATGGGTCCTCTCAATACTGGATTAATATTCTCTCGCCTGATCTACGAGTCTATATTTCACAAATTTTATGCGACGCTCAACGAATAATTCAAAATAATCATGATAATATTCCCTTTGCACGAGCCAATAACTGAAAGACTCAAGACTCGATGAATCGTCAAAAGATAGGGCAACATCATAACACCTACACTCTAGATCACTCTCAAAATGACGATACTTGAAATAATCGTCTTTAGCATAACGGGATCACATCGATGAGTCAACACGATCTCTGGAAGTGGTGTGCTGCGTTCGAGAATAATCATCGTGGTAGCATGAAGATCTCTCAAAAGGGGTTCTATGAGTTCGGGTGTGAATAGACTCAGGATCCCCAAATAGAAGAGAGGAATGATGACGGTAATTAGCAATGAAGGAACCTATAGACTTAATGACCGCGTATCTATTGAGTGTTCACAACCTATCTCTGATACCATTTGACGTAGGACGAATGTATAGGCGTCGACTGATGTAGGGTAGGTGTTATGTCCCTACTATGTGGTAGCCGAAGGATTGATCGGAGGTGGAGGAGATACTACAGAGGCATGAGCGCGACTGCCTAAGCGGGGTTTGCTCAAGGAGATAGAGCTTACATGATCTCCTCAGGGTTTAGGAAAATAGAACTTCATTCATTGATAATTCATACAATACACCATATGCCTTTATATAGGCTCACAAGAGAGTATAATTGTAAATTAAAATGACAAGGAAACATATTAAGATATATTTAATACTAAGACTAGATAAAATGGGCACGCAGCCCATAACATCTCTCTCGGCGTTCAATTCGATCTTGTCCTCAAGCTCGAATGAGGCTTGCATTGCATGATCGTCTGGCTCTTTGATTTTGCACCAAAGCAATTCTTGATATCGTTTTGTTGTAGCGGAGACTGAGGTAGAAACGATGGTGATGAACGAGCAGAATGACGTAGCTTTGGTGAAGAGCAAGTATTGTCTGACATAAATGACGGCGCCAACTGGGGAATGGCCGACTGAAGAAATGGATCCAGGGGACCCAATAAAGCAGGGGGCGATATGAGCGGGGCCAGAGAGAAGACCGGTAAAAGAGGCAACGATGTGGCCGGAGGCAGGAACGGGTCCGTCGGGGTCGGCGGAGCAAGTGCTAGTATACGAAGCGTCGACGTGGCCGGAGGAACAATCGTCTCGAAGAGCGGTGGGCGTCAGCAGTCGGCGAAGATGGAGACTGCAAGAGGAGAGGCGACGATAGTTGAAGAGCAACTATTAAATTTTCAAGTTTGTGGAGGAGTGTGGTCATGGCGTCCTGACGACGTGCTTCGTCGTCCCAAAGGTGTGCGTTCATCGAGGTCATGAAATTTCGTAACATTGATTGGACGGCGGCCGCATTCACGGTACTTAATTTTGTGTCCATTTAAAGTATTTAATTAAAACTACTAAATCAATTAATTAATTGATTTAGGCATTAATCAATGAAATAGCCCCGTAAGTCTACTGTTGTAGTGGACTCATGGAAAAGTGAAAGTGTGGGATGCTGAGTTACGAGAGGCGTAGGGCTCGAGGAAAAGTAAAGAAGGGCATGGAGAGGCGTTGTTCTCAAAATAGGCCGAAGAGATGTGTGGTTGGGATGATTTGAGGGGCCGAGGATGCTAGGATCTATGAGGCGCCGATCAATGGAGATAAGCGTGCAGGGGGGTTGAGGCTCGACGACGATCGACTTCAACTTCGACCCAGAGGAACTCTGATTTTGGCGAGGAAGAGGCGCGACTTACTGAAACAGATGGTCGACCTTTGATAGGGAAAAACTGCGGCCCCAAGAGACTAGTGCAACAAACGCTGGAGAAGATGACGATCGCTAGAATGCACGGGGGCTTCTTGTGAGGTGCGCGAACAACGATTGCGTCGATAGGCTCGACAATGATGAGGGATGGAATCGTCATTCCCTCCACTGTACGAGCGAGGCTTTCAGCTATGGGCTCGAACCGTGATGCTTACAGGTGAGGTCGACGGAGAGAATGACATTGACGGAAGAGGACTGAGAAGCTTTGATATCAAAGTTGTTATGTGCCTACTTGATGGTAGCCGGAAGAGTGATCGAAGATGGAGATGGCGGTGGAGGAGATACTACAGAGCCATGACCGCGGCTGCCTAAGCATGGCTTAATCAAGGAGAGAGAGCTTCAATGATCTCTTTACAGTTTAAGAAAATAGAACTTCATTCATCGTCAATCCATACGATACACCGTTTGCCTTTATATAGGATTACAAGAGGGCATAATTGTAAATTACCATGACAAAAAAACATATTAAAATTTATTAAATATTAAGACTAGATAAAATTGGCATACAACCCATAACAGTAGGCTACATGAGTGTACGACTAACATGCAATCCTAGGTGAAGTGCGGGAGTTAATTTTGTTACACACATGAACTCTTTATGAACACACTTGCATGGACTGGCGGCGAAATCAAAATATAGATATAAAGGATTAAATCACACACATATAATTTGTGCAAAAGCAAAATAATTTCTTTAAGCGAGCAAGCTTTGGTTATCCTCCACGTGGAGGGCCAAAGAGAAAGTGTGTGGCGAATAGCTCCTGTAAATCAGAAGAATTTCCCAAAGCAAACAACTACTCAACAGAAGATTCAATCAAACATAAAATCACCTACCATATATTAATATTGAAGAAAATGTTCCCTACAACACAATAAATACTCCATAAGCAAGGGGTTGGCCGTCGAGTGAAGATCCATTGATTCTTCGGTTGTTGGTGGCTGTACGGGGAGGGAAAGTGCATCAGACGGGGCTGGAATCAGGTTTCTGGCGGCGGAAGGGACTGGTTTTGATGGCTGCTAGCTTGATCTGAAACGGATCGACACCTGGAAGGTGAAACAAGACTCTTTGGTAGTGGATCCGGGAGCGCGGCCTGGGGGGAAATTTTGGGAGGATGGAGGGGGTGGTTTATGAAGTTGAAGCGGGTTATATTTCACTATCAACTATAGCTGAGCGTGAAAACAGGAAGGGGAAAGATTGGGATCTGCTGCTTGGCGTGAGAAAAGCGAGGGGGAAGGGTTGGGTCTACTTGGTGGATGTGAAAACATCAAGGGAAAAGCTTGGATCTACTAGTTGGATGTGAAAACAGCAACAAAAAAGGCTTTGATCTACAACTTGATGTGAAAACAACATGGGGAAAGGGTGGCTAGGGTGTTGGAGTGGCATGGGGGTTGCGGCTAGGGCTTAGGGAGGGGGAAAACAAAGGTTATACCCTGGGGAGGAAGGAAATCACAGTAATCGTCACCTAGGGCCTCACAGAGTCGTCACCGTGAGGGGATCACCGGATTTCGGGAATGATCTCTCCAAAATTTGCAATAGCCTCCAAGCAGCCCCGTACTCTTATTTACATTAAAACAACATTAGGGCATCCCTTACATCGACAACTATTATTGACCGTTAATATGACCGACTCGATTACACTAAATAAAGATCGAAAAGTACAATATAATATATGGAAATGTAAGTAAAAAAAAATCCAGACGCATCCACGGAGTCGGATCATCGATCCTGAAATGCTAAATATGGTAAGTAGCCAACTGGTCCCGAACGGGCCTAAAACTCGTCCTTCACTGCGGGTTTGCGTCGCCATTCCGGATCATAAACATTACCTAGCATAGGTATTGTGCACCCAGGACCTCTCGCACAACGCCAAAAAGCTATGGCTCAATTGATTCGTAGCCTCTCAAACAGGTCATTTCATAAATTTCAAAATGATTCAAAATTATACTATATTATTGCATACTTGAAATGCGGATACTTCCTGGTTAAGCGGGCACAAGATTTCATTGAGTTCTATGGGCCATTTAAGATTATCGCACGGGTTGGACTCCAACCTAACGCCTCCGAATCCCACCCACAAGCCGCATTTATTTAGTGTTTCACCTCTCTTAGATGAAACAGGTCATTGGAGACCATCCAGCCGAAGTGACCATTCGTCCACCGGCTCCCAGGGTCACCCTACCAGACTTCACACATGTTCTCATTCGAGAGGGTCTATTGTTCGATCAAGTCCTGGCGCATTAGCAGGGCCGTCCCCATCGGAGGCCACATAGGTTGACCAGTTTGCGTTCCGCGCCTAGCTTTCGAACTTCTGTCTTGAAGATAAGGCGAATTTTCCGAGGGCGGCATTGTTACAAACGACAATTAGGGGGAGGGACGCCCACCAGTGTGCCGAGTATATCAGCACTGCGAAAGACACTATGAGGATACATCTGCAGAAATGTCCATTAGGGCACACACCTCTCTTTGGAATTATATGCATTTTTTAATGTTGGGGGCAGTCTAGGTATTTATGGTTAGCCATTGAGGGTGTTATCTAAACCCCAACCTTGCCTTATATGAGAGTTATCTTGTAAGTATAATGAAATTGGAACCCTAAAGGTTTTTCTCTCTTCTCCTTTCTTCCCCTTCTCTCATGGAATGCCCCGATTGCATAACATTAACATCCGTAACACTTTCATTTTCTGGGCTGTCATACCGATTTCTAATAATATACCTTTTACCTATTAGCTGTATAAAGTATTGCAGAAGGAAAGAAATGTACGTAAATAGTGGAAATCCTAGAATTGAGTGACTATATTTACTTAATGATTGACATTTCTGTTCATTTCTTAAATGTTATCGCGATACTGATGTGCCTGTTTCTTGCTATTTTCTTATAGCTTTTTCTTCTAATTATTCCCGATTTCTGAACTATTCTTGTTAATGAATCAGATTTATCTGGGGTTCCATATCAAAAAAGGGATGAATTAAGAGCCTTGTATGATTTTGAAGTACTGCCTTATTCATTAACACTTGGATATTCATACTGGGGTGCAGGTTGGGTACCCTTGACTTCTTTTGCTTTCTTGTTTAAACTAAACATGTAATCCTTTGAAAGAATAGAGGACTCTTCTTGAAAGATTCATGACTTCATTCTGCATGTTGTTGCTGTATTGATTTTACCTGCTTGTATTAAAGTGTAATTTAATGTATCATGAAAAAAAGGTCTCAACCCGTCAAATAACAATATGTTCCCTTTGTTTTCTGCTTTGTAGCAAAATTTTAAGTTTTAAGGTCAAGAGAGATGCCATTTTTTTGGACTCCTTTGAAAAATAAAAAACTAATGCTTTATGATTAATTTGAATGTTAAAATCAATCCGTAGGAAAAGTTCGAAGAAAAACTCAATTCTCTACCTTGTCATACTAGTTATTTATTTTGGCCTCTTTACGTCTAGTACTAAATTCAATAAAGCCAATCTACGAAAATAGGCCAATCTATGAAAATAAGGCAACCCATTTAGTAACAGGCGAGGATCTTGTGTGAAATTTATTAATCTCTCTTCCATTCATTCATCATGTTTTTATACCATGTTAATTCTAGATAACATAATTTTTTGTATAACTCCTATAATGCTTACTTTTGTAAGCCTCTTTCTTTCCCATTTTTTTTCACTAATTCTCTCTTCTTGACTTATTGATGTATTCTTTGCTCAAATTCTTACTCAACCCACCTGCACCTGCATTCTATACATTATCTTATGAAGAAAAATGTATTACGAAACAAAATAAATTTTTTATTACTTCATATATATCTCAATACAAGAATTTGTACACATTTTATTGGATGGATGAGTGAAATCTCAACTTTTATCCAATATGTGGGACTAATCTATACAAGAGAAAAGAGGGCCTTTATATGAGCTTATTTAGTTCTACACTCCTCCACAAGATGGAACATACAGATTGTAGGTGCCAAGTTTGGAAGCAAACTTCCGATAGAGTGTACATGTAAGACCTTGGTGAGGATATTAAAAATTTGCTCGGCAGCGGGTACATGCCGCAAATCAAATTTGCAAAGTTGAAATTTTTTCCAGATGAAATGACGATGACTTCGATATGCTTAATATGTTCATGAAAAACGGGATTTTCGGCGATATGAATGACAACTTGACTATCACAGTAGAGAACGACCGGAGAGGGGAGCTTTACACCAAGATTAGTAAGAAGAATTTCTAACCACACAAATTCAAAAATAACAGACACCATTGAACGATACTCGGCCTTCGCATGCCACCAGGTCCACCATTGCCTGCTTCTTGCTCCGCCAAGTGACCAGATGTCTTCCAAATATGTGCAGTAGCCACTTGTAAACTGACGGTCATCGAGGGAGACAACATAGTCTACATCAGAATGCACAAATAATAATATAAAAGAAGAAGACTTATACACATGCCCTTGTCACAGATCATTCTTCAGATACAGAAGGATTCACTCGACAGCCTGAAGCTGACAGCCTGACACATCTGAGGAGTATATGCTTGAAGCAGCTGACCACCTCAACAAAAAATAATATATCGGGTTTTGTGACAGTCAGATAAATAAACTTGCTAACAAGGCGACGATAATACTCTTGATTAAAGAGAAGCATATCTGAGTCGAATGTGTAAGCACACAGTGTAACACTCCAACTGTCCACGCAATATAATATGGGCCCGACCTCCCCCCGCAATATACAACATGCACAAGTAAATACTAAAAATAAGTACACGAACAATAATCTCATGAAGAAGCACTAGCAGAAGCAATTTTTAACTTTTAATAAACTATGACTTTCGATCTATTACATATTTACATTTAGCAATACAACACCGTTGACAACCTTACATCATAATATGACTGAACTCCTAAAAAAGAGAAATAAATGCACCGTAGCTGCATTTAAACAATTTAGTCATTGACTCACATGCCAAAATTGCAAAAATACATCATCCCTGCATGCTACTTAGGGCTTTAGGCCCACCGCTCTCCTTTGCGGTTTGAGGCACCTGCACCAAACACAAGTCAGAGAAAACATGGGCCAACTATGAGCTGACCACAAACCATGTATTAACTCCTCCAGTCATTCTAGCAGACTCCGGGGCGGGTCACTGCACACCTGCAAGCACACACGAGTAACATGCAATATAGAATCAAAACAGAAAGTGACTATGCTATACTAAACATGGTGAAAACTCAAACACAGTCAATCATCTAGGTTTACACAAGTAAAATGAGTGGACCTACGAATGCATGATTGTTGGGTTCACCAAAAGGATCACCACAATCACGTATCACATCATCACATGTTCTAGTATTAAACATATCAATCACACGTCACAACATCTAGGGAGAGCCATTCCCTCTCAACCATGTTTCATCACAATAGGTAAGTATAATGCCAATACCTCTTGGCAGGAGCATCAACCCACAACCGTATCCCAGACGATAGGTGGACATAGTCAACACCTCTTGGTGGAAGTATCATCTCGCCATCGGATCCTGAACTAATGAGCATAAAGTCAATGCCTCTTGGTGAGAGTATCATCTCACCACCTTATACCGATCTATAGGTGGGCATCAAGTCAACACCTCTTGGCGAGAGTATCACTGCGCAACCGTATCCCAAACTAGGAGATATTTCCATCCTCATTATCAAAATCGTGACGTGTGAACACACATTCGTCATGCCAGCAACTACAATCATCTCTAAACCTATTTAGGCTCCTCACGATTATCGAACGACATTACGTTCTACTCATACCGCGGTATCCCTTATTTCCTTTTACTAACAGTTACAACAACCCGAGCACTTTAGAATCATTCTCCGGTATGCAAGCTAGAGATTCTTATATGCATCGTCACATCATCATCGTCATCAATCCGGACCGACGACCACGGATAGACTTCACATGTCATGCCTAATCCAACTCACACGTTAAAATTTTTAATGCATTCATGCCGAGGTCGCAATCTGATGCCTTAGGGTTCTAATTGAACCAAAGGAAGTCATACTCTCCACTAATTAGTAGAGGAGATCTTTCCATATAAAAAATTGAAAACCGTATGAGCATACGACCCTAAGATTAGAGAGAAAAGTTGTTACCCTTGGAGCTCTCTTTACTTCTATCGCATGTTGGGAACAATTAGAGTGCCATGTTCTCCAACGATTGAACTGCCGTTTTGATGCTCCCACTCGACTCCAACAACAAGATTGCCCAAGCTAGGTTTTCACCTCCGATTTCTTGCTTTGCTTTTTCGAAATATAGGAAAAGTGTGTTCTGACTTTCCCCAATCCGACCTAAATGAGTCTCGGGTTGATCCCCCAACCATCATATTACTCCTCTTTTGTTCTATTGTCTCGATCTAGTTCATTTCTAACTCTCGAGACCCGCCATGTCGTTGTTCTTTCAATCAACTATCGCTGATCGGTTCTATCGGTCGACGATCGCTGATTGGTTCCCTCTCGGTCGACGTTTGTTGATCGGTTCCCACCCGATCGATGATTGTTCTTCGACATTCGGTCGTCGATCGCCGATTGGTTCATCGATTGCCGATCACTGATTGCGGTTCAGCTCACTTGGTCGACGATCGCTACCCGTCGATCAGATTCAATGGTCAACGATCGCCAATCGGACCCCAATCGGTCAATGAGCACCGATCCATTCACTTAAACAGAGGGCATTCCCCTCGTTTTCTCTTCAAAATCTTCTCTACATCATACATCTGCTGCTACAGAATGCCCAAACAGTAACATTTGAAAATTTAGGTGTTACAATTCTCCCCTCCCTGAAGAAAAATTCGTCCCAAAATTTAAATATTGCGTAATTGTATAATCCAACAACAAAATTCAATTTCTTATTCAGTTCACCTTGCCTGAGGAAACAATTCCGGATATTTTTCTCGCATGGTTTGCTCTTGTTCCTACGGGAGTTTCTCACAAGCACAATTGTCGCACCGAGCTTTCACCATTTTTTATACTTTTGTTTGTAAGTTGCTGGACTTCTTCGTCCTCAACACAAATAGGCCTGATGACGCATGACGAATCTATAGGATGCGGCCTTATGATGCCCTAACCCTAAATGCAGCACACGTGAGCATGTGATGAAGGTAACTGATACACAATTCAATGAACTAATGAAGGATAACCCTAATTCGATGCGCATGAGATGACTCAATCTTGCAAGTATTTTCCGGGCCACAAGTAATTAAACAAATTAATTTTAAAATCTCCTACAAACATCACAATTGATTACAGATTTGCAATGAAAGAAAGCTGACAACAATTATATGTTAATTGAGAGTGCACTGAAATTAAAGTGCTTTGCGAATAATTTTTGCACGTCAATAAAGATACAGAAATCAAATTAATTCAAACCAAGTATTACTAATAATACAAGCTATCCATACAATGCAAAAAAAATGAACACTAAAAAGTAAAAGCTCACCAAAGTATTGGATGCCGGTGGAGGTGGTGGCTGTCCGGAAATGATAATACTGCTGTGTGGAGGATATTGAAGAGGGGTGGGGCTGTTTGGTGGACTGAGAGGGCTGTTGGAGGAGGGGAAAATGCAAGTATGGTGTTAGGGAAGCGCTGAAGTGGATATATGAAGGAGTATTGCCGTGGTAATGGAGAAGGGCTGGAGAGACTTTAAGAAGGTGATTGAGAGTGAATTTAGTAGGGGAATGGGGCTTGACAACGAGGTATAACAATGGGGAGGTGCAAAATGGTGTCGTTTTGGAGCGGGATGGGGCTAGAGTGCTGAAATCAGAGGAGAGTAGGGTCGGCTTGCTGCAGGAGGGTTGCTGGAAGGTATTTTTTTGTGTGTAGATGTGTTGGAAGGCAAGGATATATTGAGGGGTGGAAGGGGAGGTGTGGATTTGGGGTGTAGAAGTTTGGGGAATCGCTTGAGTGGAGTTTCAGGTGGTGTCTTGGGGTGTGAAGGGAAGTGGTGGCTCAGATCTTAGGTGGAGAGAGGCGGAATACCTGATTGAGGGTGGTAGGAGGCAAGAGGCAGTAGAAGGCAGCAGATGGGGGAGTCGGCACCCCCGGAGGCGGTAGAAACTCTCGACATCGACACCAGGAGGGGAAGACATAACACCTCCTACTGACCGAGTGGTTCCTCTTTGAACCGTAAAATCCTTGATTCCCTTTCATGCAGCTGTTGGAAGGATATTAGGGGGGATTAGATTAAAGTTATCCGATGGCTACTATCGCCCGACGGATAATTTAATCTAACTTTTAAAATACTGGTCTGAAAAATAAAAGTAAAATACATAGAAGTATGAAAAATTGAGTCGGACGCGACCATGGTCTCCGATCGTCTATCCGATTATCCAAAACCCGCCGATCTCCATCGCCTAACCTTAGTTGTGAAATCTTGGCTCATCGACACTTGATCAGCCTCAATGACATGAGTAGGATCTTAGATAGCCTTCCTAAACACCTAAATATGGAATATATTATGCAACCCACAGAGTTTGGAAGACAAAACAAGTTTCTATGTCGCATTTCCAGCACACTCTGTTATCTTAAACGGTTTCTAAGTATCTAAGACTTAATTTCTTCAAGGGTTGGATCCTTGAAACTCCTTTGAACGGTTTGATCTTTAAGTATACCCAATTTTCCACGACGAATTCCACGTTTCTATGCTTCACATTGTAAATACTTGCTTGTGTATCTTGGACAATCAGTAACCTCTCGCACATGACCCAAATCATCGTATTTGCATCATCCACATATTTTTGCTTTAGCAACTTCGTGTCACCCGTCTCCACCCAAGCTAAGGGTGTACGACACTTTCTTCCATAAATCACCTCAAAGGGTGCCATTTGGAAACTCGCTTGATAACTATTGTTGTAAGTGAACTCGATCATGTAGAGGTGGTCTTCCCACTTCTTTCCAAAGTCTAATGCACACATCCACAACATGTTTTCCATCGTCTTGTTGGTTTTTTTGTCGGCCCATCTGTTTGCGGGTGTAAGACGGTGTTAAATTTCAATTTTGTGCCCAACCGTTGATGAATATGTCTCTATTCATTTGACGTGAATCGTCCATCCCTATCACTAACGATGCTAATGTTGAAATCTGTGATTTAGAAGTAATCAAGAGATTAGTCTTTCTGCCAACATAATATGAACTTATGAGGTCCCACATTAAGAACGTTCAAAACTTAGATAAATGATCTTGTTGGTTTTACTTGTATTGGATACAAGTGAAAAACCAAGTCCATCATAATGGTTTATTAATTGAGAATTAATTAGTTAATGATTACGACTAATTATATGTCAAAATGGATTGAAAAAAGGATGTTAAACTATTCGATGCAAGTTGATTTGTGAAATTGACGCATGTCGTTTTAGTGTGCGTTTAACATAAAGGTATACATATCCCTATACTATTCGACACACATTGATTTACGTTGAGTTGACAAGTAGCCGAACAATATTCGATGCATGCCGATTTATGAAATCAACGAGCGTCTAATTGGTGTGCGTTTAACAGAATTCTATAATATCAGATAGTATTCGTCGCATGCCAATTTGAAAATCGACGTACGTCGATTAATAAAAATGATTACTTTAATCTTATATCTTGACACAATCTCTCTCAGCACTTTTATGTGCGGTTTATGAAATTGCCATAAGTAATACGCTTTTGTTTTCTCTTTAGAAGAGATCCGAGAGCTGAAGGAAGGAGAGAAAGACGTTTCTCTACAAAAATGAAACTAGTATTTCGTGAAAAAGGAAGACAATCATCTTCCAACCCTGAGCCCATTGGATGGACTGTGTGGTGTGTTCGACATTCGTGTGGATATGCGTAGAGACGTGGATCTTTTTCTACGTTTTAGTTCTCATACGACAATTATTCTTCTCGAAATTTGATTTCGACACATGTATATTTTTTAGTTCTTGATCTATTGGTTTTTGCAATGTCAAATATAGTGTGTTATTATTAATTCCGCTGCGCATAAAGATTCTCAAACAAATCCCAACAACTACGAGGTACACTTTGTAATTACACTATGTTTTCAATATATAGCTTTGCTAGCTTTTCCACTGAATTGTCTTTCCTACTTGGACTGAAGTGTGACACTTTCATCAATCGATCAACGATCACCTAGATGACGTTAACCTACTGTGACCTTGGCAAGCCCTGCATAAAGTCCATAAAAATGTCTTCAAACATCCATTTTGGAATAGGCAAAATCTTCAAAAATCCACTAGGTCATTGATATTCAGCCTTCACTAACGCACAAGTATGATACATTGCCACGAACAATACAATGTCTCTTTTCATGTCTGGACACCAAAACAACCTTCTTATATCCATATACAACTAAACTTTCAACTATGTCATCTCTTTTGGCGCGCCATTATTTAAGCTGAGTGTGACACGAGCTAAGCTCCCAACACTAGCTCAATATAGAAATCAATCTCACACAGAGGTGGAGCCCCAGGGAGTTCACCAGGAAACATGTCCGCTTACTCCACTACCACCTGAACGCCACTTAAAATGGGCTTGCGCTTCGAAGCCTCCAATAGACTTCAGCACTTTTCCAAACCGCCTTGACCACCTGAAGGACAGACATCAGTGTCTTGCTTACCCCTCTCAAACCAGTAAACACGGTCTCGCCTTCTATATCCCTACCCAGTATGACTTTTTTTGCTCTGTAATTTATGGACACACTCTACTTCGAGAGCCAGTCTATGCCAAAGGTCACATCGAATTCTGATAATGGTAGTAAGGACGCTTCCAAGTTAAAGTCTCGGTCTCCTATCCAGCTACTAATAACTCATACTTATCATGATGTCACTCTACCCAATGACCTCCTCTTGGCCAAGAGAGTACACTTTCAATTGGGTCAGTGGGTACTCGAAAGCGGAAGATTCCACCGCTTTCTCTTTATCCGCATAACATGGGCCCGCCGCATGAGTGACCTCCAATGCTCGACTCTCCATCTTTGGAGGACCACTCCGACACACTTGTGCAATGTGTCCCACTTTCCCGAAGTGAAGGAGGTCAAAAGGCCTCGCGCAGTAGTAGCCCCTGAATCCTTGGTGGGAGTCACCTCTATGGGTTTTGACCTCTTCTTATTCCTCCCACTCCCAGTTCTTCCCTGAGAGGGGGACGCCATTAACTTTGAATTCTTTGCACTGAAGCATTTTCTCTGCTGGACTCTCTCCCAGTCTATTTCCAATGACCTCGTGTTCTACACAAGAATACAGAACCCAAGAGCTCTAGATCCCCACTAGTGTCAGCCTCAGGTTGTCACAGAGGCCTTCATAAAATCTTTAGATCTTGGTATCCTCGTCTTCAACCAGTCTCCCTGCATAACGGCTCAGTCTGGTGAACTCGTGCAGGTACTCGTCGACCTTTAGATCCCTCTAGATCAACCTTAGGAACCGTTCCTATAGTGCTAAATGTGTTGCAGCGGGAATGTATCTCCTAAGGAAAGACTCAGAGAGGTCCTTCATGGAGATCCGAGCAAGTCGTCGCCCGCCAAAACCACAATCCACCTCTTTTCCTCACCAGAGCATGACCTCCCAATTCAGTAGGAAGGTGGCTAAGATAACATTCTTCTCATCCTCTGTCTCTATAGCCTATATAATTCTTCTTACCCTGGCCAACCAATCCCCAACCTTGGTTGGAGTTTCAACTCCAGAGGATTACAGAGGGTTTAAACTCAACAAATATTTTAGCTGATGGCTACGTGCTCGTGGCTCATCTAATGACACATCAACCACTGGTGTCGGTGCTACGTCGGGAGTAGGAGGTGCAACATTGGGTGCCAGCCTCTCTGGTCGCGCATCTAATGCAACCATCACTATCTCAACTATCATTTTACACATCTCTGCAAAAGGAGGGCTAACTACCGTAGAGGCAGACATATTGCCCTCGTCAGCATCACAGGGTTGAGATTGTCCCACACCGCTCCTAGTCGCCTATACACGTGAAAGCACACGATTTAGTAACCAAAACAACATCACAACAATCATGGAACGCTCAGGATCCGCAAACAAACAGTCATGGAGCATTCAGGTTCCAAAAACAGGTATTCATGTTTCATTCTTAAATCGACATTTATCTTAATTTTAGTAGTTTTTATGTTTACACACATGTGCACACTACCACTTAAAGGGGTTTGTCCTCAAACCTAACAACTAAGGACCATTTACCTAAAGCTCTGATATCAAATTTTAACACTCCACCCGTCCACACAATGTAATATGAGTCATGCAAGACCCCCACAATATATAACGTACACAAGTAAATGCTATAAAGAAGTACAAGAACAACAATCTCATAAAGAAGCACTAGTGAATTTTTTTTAATTTTTAATAAACTATGAATATCCATCTATTACATTTAGGAATACAGCGCTGTTGGCCTTATAGCCTTACATCATAATATGACTGAACACCAAAGAAAAAGGAAATAAATGTACCATAGGTGCATTTAAACAATCTATTCATTGGCTCGCAGACCAAGATTTAAAAATATAAAAGTAGCCATCATCCCTGCAGGCTGCTTAGGTCTTTACACCCACTACACTCCTTTGCGGTTTGAGGCACTTGCACCAAACACAAAGTCAGAGAAACCATGGGTCAGTTATGAGTTGATCACAAACTGCATGACATGCAATATAGATAATCAAAGAAGAAAGTGATTGTGCTATACTAAACATGGTGAAGGCTCATGTACAATCAATCGTCTAGGTTTGTATAAGTAAAATGAGTGGACATAGGAATGCATGACGGTTGAGTTCACCCAAAGGATCACCACAACCTCTTGTCACATCATCACGCTTTCTAGTAGTAAACATAATAATCACTCATCATAACATCAGGGGAGTGCCATTCCCTCTCAACTTTGTTTCATCACAATAGGTAATCATAAATCCAATACCTCTTGGCAAGAGCATCAACTCACAACCGTATCCCGAACGATAAGTGGACATAGAGTTAACACCTCTTGGTGGAAGTATCATCTCGCCACCATATTTCGAACTTTAGATGAGCATAAAGTCAACTACTCTTGGTGGGAGTATCATCTCGCCACCGTATCCTTATCTATAGGTGGGCATCAAGTTAACTCCTATTGGTGTGAGTATCACCTCGCCACCGTATCCCGAACTAGGAGATCACCATCCCTATCATCAAAATCGTGGCATGTAAACAGCCATTCGTCATGCAAGTAAATGCAATCATCACTAGCCCTATTTTGGCCACAGTTATCGAATGACATTACGTTCAACTCACACTGCAGTATCCTCTATTTCGTTTTACTAATGGTTACAACAACCCAAGCACTCCAGAATCATTCTCCTGTACGCAATCTAGAGGCGCCTATATGCATCATCACGTCATCATCACCGATTCAGACCGACAACCATAGATAGGCTTCATACATCATGCCTAATCCAACTTGCACATCGGATTTTATAATGCATTCATGCCGAGTTCGCAATCCCACACCTCATGGTTCTAATTGAACCAAAGAAGTCATTGTAACATCCCACCTGTATAAGTAATATAATATGAGTCCAGCTGAAAACATATTACATATACAAGTTAAATGCTATATGAGGTGCAAAAGTAAAACTAACTAAAGAGTGCAAGCTTTAGCGGAAGCTGCAATGATAAAACCAATCATGAATGCCCAATGTTCATCAAAATATCCGCCTTATGACCTTATATGACATCAAATAGAGAGTATCAAAGTAAACATGCAAGTATAATGATCTAAACGCCAGCTCATAGGCCGGACCAACAAAAACAGTAAAAAGAGCGGCTAGCTTCTATTTTGTAGCTTTGTGCTTTAGGCCCGCTAAACTCTATTGTGCGCTATATCATCTGCACCAAACACAAGTTATAGGAAAATGAGGGTTAGTTATGAGCTGATCACAAACTCGTAATGATCCCTCTCCCCGTTCATCCTAGTGCACTCCGGGGCGGGTCACCGCAAACCTGCAAGTACACTGCATCATGCAATATGTAACAAATTGAAAATAAAACTAAGTTACACAGGGTGAAGGTTCAAGCACAATCGATCTTCTAGAGGATCATATAAAAATGGGGAGCCTAGGTATGCAAGTTATGGTAGTTGGGTTCATCCGAAGGTTCTCCACAATCTCCTGAAAAACAACATATGAAACTAACAAACAATCATGCAACTACACAGTGCTCGTGGTACTCACGACCACACAAGTTCATGCACTCATGGCATTCACGCAAACTCTTCGGTAGGGGGGGGGGGTGTAAGTTCATCACTTATTGAGAAACAAGCCAGGGGGTATAAGTTCATCTCCCTCAACGTGAATTTAATATGGTGGTTTAGATTCATCTCCCTCATCGATAAACATACACATGAGGTTTAGATTTGTCTCCCGTTTGGTTAGGAGTTTATTGATGAGGTTCCACTCCTCTTAGATCTATTGTAGGAGGTTTAAGTCATCTCCCTGACTTGACCTGAAACTCCAGCACAACACAAAAGAGAAGAGCACACTGTGGCCCTAAGCATCAATCAGCCAAGTGATCATTAATATCATTCCAAAGATAAGAGGTTTAAATCGTCTCCATTACAAGAAGTGGAGAAGGTTTAGTTCGTCTCCGAACACAATCCTGTTCTCAAGGTTGATGAGTAGCACTATCGTCTTGCCCATTCCACACCGCGGTATACCCAGTACACCGTTCTAACGATATCTCAAGTGCATTATCATGAATTCTCTACACGACTACGACACACTCACAGTTACCGAACTACAATCATTTTAATTTTTTTCAATGTCTTGGAACTCATCAAACATCAACTCATCGTCCATAAGCAGTGCTACGCTAATATCACGTTTGTCGGAAAATGACTATTACGATAGTACCGCGACGTGGTAACCTCTAAAGGCTAAATTGGAGGCCGTTAACCTAGGGATTTTGATAGAAATACTAAGTGTTTCTAAGTCCCAAAACCCCGCATAGAATACGACACATTTCTTGGAGTAATTTTCTGGCACGCATACTAGGTCCAACCTAAATGCAACGTCATACAAAGCAACACCGGTCCAGGATTACGACCACAGGTAGACTTCACATACAATGCCTAAATCTATAACATTTACTGAATTTCTAATGTATTTCATACGTGGGACGCAATCCCATGCTCCTTGGTTCTAGCGAAGCAAAGGAGGTCATACCCTCCACTAATTAGTGGAAGAGACTCTTCCTATGCAAACAAAACAAAATGTAATGGACACGCATCGTCCTAAAATTGAGGAGAAGGATCGTTTGTTTCCCTTGGTGTTTGCTTCAGCGTCATGGAAAAGTTAAATGATTTGGATGGAGTTTATCGCAATGAACTCCTCTCCGCGAATCCTTCTTCACCTCAAAGTTCGGAGCTCTGAAGCACCTCTAATGGAGGATTCTCCTTCCTCCTCCTTCCCCTCCTTCCTCCTCTTTCTCAAACCTAGGTGAGAGAAAAGCTAAATGAAAATGAGCTTAAATTCAACTCATTCCTGGCCTAATAGCACCAGGAGAAAGTCCCAGTCGCCCTATCTCAAAACTCCACAATGAATAGTTGATTTCATGTTTAAAACGAGACCAAGGTCCCGTCCGCACGATTGTGTGACTTTACATGAGCTCGAGCACGCTTGTTACCAGCCAAATCTAATGATCTAAAAAGCGATCGTGCGGTTTGGACACACACGATCGTGTGTGACTTAATTCTCAATAGCGATAATTTTGCACGATCGTGTGACTTAACATGTGCACGACCGTGCACATGATAATACCAGCCTAAACCAGTGTTCTGAAAGCGATCGTGCGGTTTGGACACGCATGACCGCATGCGATTAAATTTGCTCGATTACTTGCCATATCGCCTCCGAAACACAACCAGATAGTCTCCAATTTTCGTGGGACTTCCTTAGACCCCTTATGTCCTCGATTACGGTGAGTTCTTTGGAGAATTAAACTGAATTTTTTTGGTATTACAACTTTCTACCCTTTAAAATTTCATCCTGAAATTTTAAGAATAGTAAATGCATTAACTATTTCATACCCGAGAGAACAACTCTGGATACTCATCAGGTATAGTTTGCTTTTGCTCCCAAGAGAGCTGCTTGCGACCGCAGTTGCCCCTCTGTACCCTGACCATCTTTATCATTTGGTTGCGTAATTTCCTAGTTTCAGTGTCTTCGATGAAAATGGGCTTGACCATGGTTGATAACCCACCACCAACCAACACTGTGTCGGCAACAACAATCTGAGTAAGCTCTTGCACCGCCTTCATGAACACCGATATATGAAAAACGTCGTGCAATCAACTAAGTTCTGTAGATAGAACAAGACGATAAGCAGTGTCACCGATACGCTCCGTGATCTTAAACGGTCCCAAGTACCCCAAACTTAATTTTTTCAAGCGTCAGATCCTCGATACTCTCTTGAACTGTTTTATTTTTAGATAAACCCAATCGCCCATGACGAGCTCTATATTTTAGTGCTTGGTATTATAATACTTTATCCATCTATCCTGGGCAATTAATAGCCTGTCACGTATCACTTGAATTGTCATATCGCCCGAATTGTCGTATTCACCTCTTCAACATCTTTGAGTTTTAACAACTTCGTGTCGCCCATCTTCGCCCAAGCCAAGGGTAAGGGTGTACAACACTTCCAACCATATAGGGCCTCGAAGGGTGCTATCTTAATACTAGCTTGGTAACTGTTTTTGTAGGCAAGCTCGATCATATAGAGTTGGTCCTTCCACCTCTTTCCGAAATCTAAGGAGCACATTCAGAGTATATCCTCCATAGTTATGTTTGTTCTCTCGGCCTGCTCATCCGTTTGCGAATGGAAAACAGTGCTGAACTTCAGCTTGGTACCTAATAGGTGGTAAATAAGCGATCAATTGTTTGCCGTAAAACGCTCATCTTGTTCACTCACAATGCTATGAGGAATACCGTGCAATAGTACTATGTTATAAACATAATTTATTGCGAGTTTCTCCATAGAATCGTCCTTCTCGTTCGGAATAAAGTACGACACCTTTGTCAAACGATCAATGATCACCCAACCTATGCCGTTGCTCTACTGAAATTTTGGCAATCCATTCACCAAGTCCATTGATATGTCGTCAAACTTCCATTCCGGAATCGGCAAAGAGTTTAGAAATCCACCGGGCTGTTGACATTCAGCTTTCCCAAGTGCACAAGTGTGACATCTTGCCACGTATATGACAATATCCTTCTTTATGCCCATCCACCAAAACAGTCTTTTCATGTACATATACATTTTAGTGCTCCCCAGATGTATCAGGTATTTTTGTAAAATGCGCTTCATACATCAATTTATCCAATAGTTTTGCATACCTGGGGACGCATTATCTACTATCTTTTCAGACAAGTCCATCTTCAAAGGAATAACTCTTCATGCTCTCATCAAGTTCTAAAGCCCATCGAATTCGGTCCGCAATGTCGCATTGGACCTCTGTCCAGTTCAAGCTTGCCATAGCTGATGTACTTCGATCAACACATATGATCTCAAGCGCCTCCATATAACGGACTAAACGCTCATCATGATCTAAAATCCAATTCTCCTGCGCTGGTTCCCGTCTGTTCAATGTATTCGCAACAACGTTTCCCTTCCCGGAAGTGTATAAAATATCAAAGGTATAGTCCCCGAGGAACTCCATCTATCTCATGTGTCCCATATTCAACTCTCTTTGATTTAGCAGATACTTCAAATTCCCATGGTCTGTAAATATATCGATCTTCATGCCATATAAGTAATGACGCCACAACTTCAAAGTGAATACCACGACCACTAACTACAAGCCATGGACCGGTAGTTCCTCTCATGCACTTTTAGCTGGCGTGAACCATATGCGATCATCTTTCTAAATTGGCGAAGAACATAGCCCAAACCGCTTCCTGAGCCATTACTATAAACTTGGTAGCCTTCTATGTCCCGCATGACGAACACAAAATAGGCTCAGAGATCAGTCAGCTCTTTAGTTCTTCAAAGGCTCATGCGCATTTTGACATTTAAACGGACCTACACTCTTTTCTGATCAATGTGATAGGAAGTGTGATCCTTGAGAGTTTTCCTCTAAGCATCTGTAATAGCCGACCAGTTCTAAAAAGCTCAGAACCTCCACTACGTTCTTCAGTACAAGCCAATCACAGATCACCACTATCTTTGACGGTTCCACTGCAATATCCTCTCTGCTAACCACATGACCCCGGAACGCCACGAACGATAACCAAAACTCGCGTTTGGAGAACTTGACGTATAACCGATTGTTCCTCAGGATGCCCAAGACTGCGTGTAGATGATTCACATGCTCTTCCTTTGATTGGGAGTAAACAAAAATGCCATTGATGAAGGTGATGACGAATCGGTCCAAATATTCCAAGAATGTCCTATTCATCAGATCCATGAATACCGATGACACGTTCGAGAGCCAAAACAACATCACAATGAACTCTTAGTTTCTGTAGTATTGAAGGTCGTTTTCGAAATATGCCATTCCTGAATTCTCAACCGGTAATAATCAGACTTCAAGTCCAACTTCGAATATACAGTCGAACCAACTAGTTGATCGAACAAGTTGTTGATGCATGAGATCAGATACTTGTTCTTCTCCGTCAATTTATTCAATTCTCGATAGTCTATGCATTGACGCCAACTTCCTTCTTTTTCACAAAGAGAACCGAGGGGATGAACTCGGGCGTACGTTTCCTTGATCTTTCAATTCTTGCACTTGAACCTTCAATTATGCCATTCCCTTCAGTACTATTTGATAGGGTGAGCGTGACACATACTTGGCACCGACATTAGCTCAATACAAAAGTCAATCTTACGCCGTGGTGACGCTCCAAGGGACGTCACATATATTGGGCTTGCGCTATGAAACTTCCAACAAAGTAAAGAACAACTCAATGCCTTTCCAAAGTGTCTTAACTATTGGAAGGGCAAACATCAATGTCTTACTCACCCGTCGTAAACCTGTAAACGTGGTCTCACCTTCGGTTCCCTTACCCAGTATGACTTCTTTTAGTTTACAATCTATGCATGCAGTCTGCTTTGAGAGCCAACCCATTCCGAAGATCACGTCAAAGTCCGACAACAGTAATAAGGATGCTTCCAAGTCGAAGTCTCGGTTCCTTATTCGAACCTTGACACAACTTTTCCTATTCGTGCTCATCCTATACCTATTCGGCAACAGTATATCCAATCTATCTTTTGCTAACACATACGATACTGTCTTTCACACTATGAAGCCCTCAGACAGAAAAGAGTGTGATGCTCCGGGGTCGACGAGAGCTCTCGTCGGACAATTAAAAATTAGGACAAACCCTAACTACAAACATGTAAAACACACAATTGCATGAGAGGTATAGATTATTTTAAGCCATGCAAGCTAACTAATAACTCATACCTGTCACAACGTCACAGGCTCCTGCTGTCCAAGGGAGTAAACTCTCGGTTGGGTCGGAGGATACTGGGAAGCAGAAGATTTCAGTACCTTCCCTTTTTCGCATAACTTGGACCCGATGCACGAGTCTTCTTCAATGCCCGAGTCTTCTCCAATGCCCGACTCTCCGCCTTCGGAAGAACATTTTGACACGTGCGTGTTAAATGCTCCACTCTCCCGCTAGTGATGAAGGTCAAAGGGCCTTACATAGTAGTAGCCCCCGATATAATAGAGGGAGTCGCTTCTGCAAGCTTTGACTTCTTCTTAGTTTCCCGCTCCCAGACTTTACCGGAGAAGGTGACACCTTAATTTTTTAATTCTTTGCGTTGAAACTTTTCCAATGCCGAACTTTCTCCATGTCCATCTCGAGTGCTCTCGTAGTCTCCACTAGAGTGCTAAAACCAAGAGTCATGCGTCCCACCAGTTTCAATCTCAGGTCATCTCGTAAACCTTCATTGAACTTGTTGGTCTTTCTATCCTCCCCTTCCACCAACCTCCCCGCATAGTGGCTCAGTCAGGTGAACTCATGCATGTTGTCATCTACCATGAGGTCTATCTGAGTCAGTCGTAAGAACTGCTTTTGCAGTGCTATACGCGTAACAGAGGGTATGCATATTTGTAGGAAGGACTTCGAGAAGTCTCCCAACAAGATCTGTGTAAGTCAACGCCCACCAAGACTACACTCCACTTCTTCATCCCACCAAAGCCTCTCCTCCCTGATCAGTAAGAAGGTGGTCAAGGTGATGATATTTTCTTTTTCAGACTCCGTTGCCGTCAGAGTTCTTTTAACTCTTACCAACTAGTCTTTGACTTCCGTTGGGGTTTTAGTCCCCAAGAAAGACGGAAGGTTGAAGCTCCAAAAATGTTTTAGTTGCTGACTGTGTTCTTGCGATTTAGCTAACGATGCAACTGCTACGACTGACACTGGGCCCACAACAGGAGTGGAAGGCTTTGCAAGCCTCTCTGGTCGTACATCGAGTGCTGCTATTACCACCTCTTCGATTATTCTTCACATTTATGCAGGAGTCGCATGAGTATTAGTTGACCCACTGCTCTCGTCAGCTTTATGGGGTTAGGAATTCCCTGCTCCACTTTTAGTCACTATATTCGTGAAACATACCATTTAATGACCGAAAATCTAGCTTTACATCAATCATAGAACACTCAAGTTCTGCAAGCAAGCATTTATTTTCATTCCTAAGTGACATTTATCTCAAAATCTAGTCGTTTAGGTTAATGCACTACATGTGCACTCCACCCTTTAAATTGGTTTGCCCACTAACCTAAAGACTACGAATCAACGCCTTAAAGTCCAATACCAAATTGTAACATCCCACCCGTACAATTAATATAACATGGGTCTGGGCCGGGACCCCACAACATATTACATACACAAGTTAAATGCTGCATGAGACACATAAGTAAAACTAACCAAAGAGTGCAAGCACTAGCAGAAGCTTTAATGAGAAAACCAAACATGCATGCCCACAATTACTAAAGGAATGTTCATCAAAATATCGGTTTTATTGCCTTACATCACATAAAATAGCGAGTAACAAAGTAAACATGTAAGTATATTGATCTAAATGTCGGCTCGCAGGCCGGACTTGCAAAAACAGTAAAAAGAGCGCCTAGCTTCTTTATTGTAGCTTTGGGCATTAGGACCGCTAAACTCCTCAACACACTATAACACATGCACCAAATACAAGCCAAAGGAAAATGAGGATAATATATGTGATGACCACAAACCTCGTAACGGTCCCTCTGCTCAGTCATCTTAGCGGACTTTGGGGAGGGTCACCGCACACTTGCAAGTACTTCGCATCATGCAATAACATATTTAAATACAACTAAGCTACATATGGTGAAGGCTCAAACACAATCAATCTTCTAGATTGAGCATATAAAAATGGGGAGCCTAGGTATGCAAGTTATGATAGTTGGGTTCCCTTGATGGTTCCCCACAGCTTCCTAAACAACGTATGAAGCTAACATGCAATCATGGAACAACACAGTGCTCGTGGGTACTCATAACCACACAAATTCATGTACTCATGAAACACACACAAAATCTTTGGTAGGGGGCGGGGTTAAGTTCATCACCCATACCAAGAAACAAGCCTAGGGGGTATAGGTTCATCTCCCTCAATGTGACTTCGATAGGGTGGTTTAGATTTTCCTCCCTCATCGAGAAACATAGACATGAGGTTTACATGTGTCTCCCGTTTGGTTAGGAGGATAGGGATAAGGTTCCATTCCTCTTAGATCTGTCTTAGGATGTTTAAGTCATCTCCCTATCTTGATCAGAAATTCAAGAACACAAAAGAGAAGAGCACACTGAGGCCCTAAGCATTAGTCATCCAAGTGATCATAAATATCATTCCAAAGGTAAGATGTCTCCATTACGAGAAGTGACAAAGGTCTAGGTCGTTTATGAGATGATAGGATATTCGCACAGACTCTGTGAAGATGAGGTGGTAGTTATGCCATAATTAGCGCTTTACTGACAACCTTCTTCTGTGCCCATTGGGTAGAGATCCATCATTGGATGTTGATGCCGAATCCAAACCTCGACGAGAGTCTTGTACTGGATCTCGAATGATATCAAACCCCCATCTGAAGCAGATTCGACGGCCTAAAAATCTCTAAAGAGATCGAAAAAGTGTTGAAGGTTGTCCTTCCCGAGGTATAAGGACTTCTGTTCATCCCACATTGCCATCGCGGTCTCATGGTGCATAGCCATGCGATATGTTTCACTTCAATGCAATCTATGATCCAGACTGGGCTCACCCATCATCCTGCAGCCATTACTCGGTAGGCTGCGATTTAATTGGTGGAGAAGATCCTTGATCTGGAGTATACGGCGCCTGGAGTGGACCCACTCAACACATTTTTTCTTCCCAGTTAGAGAGATAGTTACAATTCTGAGTTTGTTACGAACTTCATAGATGGGAGTCAGGGCGAGTGTGGCTGGAATGGTGGACGAGGAGGATGCATCGTTTGTCCCCATGCTATAAGCAAGCGCCGTGACTTGTGAGGAAGGGTGCAATCAGGGAGTCAACGAGTTTGCATAGGGGACCTGGTGGGTGCTGAAAGGAGAATCAACGAGCTCCAACCATGGGCGAGTTCCAACCGTGGGCGAACTCAAGCCCTCAATGCAAGAGTTGCATAGGTGACCCGGAGGGCGTTGGGTGGAGAATCAATGTGTTTCAAAGTAGTAATGCTGCGAGAAGAAAGCCGTAGCGAGCGGCGAGTTCAAAAACAATGAGTTCCCTTGAGTTCAGGAGACGGATGTGATCCCAGCGAGACCATAGGTGGAGAGTCCTGCTGGCGAACGACATCGAGTGCTGCAAAAGTTGAAGGACCTATAAAAGGCGGGGCAACGCGACTCAGTCCAACAACTGAAGAGGAGAAGAAATTTGGCGAGCTCCTGGGGGCAACTGCGAGTACCCGAGAAACATGAATCTCCGAGAAAAAAAGGCACAATCGGCCAGGGAGGAAGCTCAATCGTTGAGAGTTTTGTGTTTGGAATCGAGTATCTCTGATACCATGAAGAAAAATGTAATGTGAAGTAGAATAATTCTTTTTATTACTTCATATATATTTCAATACACGAATTTGTACATATTTTATAGGATGGAGGAGTGAAATCTCATCTCCAATCCAAGATGTGAGACTATTCTATACAAGAGAAAAGAGTTCCTTTATATGGGCTCTTACATGGTCTTTTTTAGTTCTTCTACATCTTAAATAAGGGCTATTTCCACCTTCTCCAGAGTATAATCTTTTTCTGATTCACCAATTCCACTACCTTTGATGCTACGCCCTTAGGTTGTAAAAGAAGTTATAATGGAGTAGGGTCTTACACGGGAGCTTTTGATTGGCTGCTTCAGATCCTAGAGGAGTTGTGCTTGAAGGAGATGAAGAGGCTAAACCCTAAGAGAGAGAGATAGGAGAGCCTAGAGTATATAGAGAGAAATTAAAGCTGGAAACGGGTTTTCAAATCTTACTTATTTTATTTCGAGCCCTAATGCTATATGAAAAATTCTTTACAAGTCCTCAATAATTAGATTAATTGCAAAATTCATTATACATGAAATAAATAACCCTTGCATTTAAATTTTTACTTAAACTCTAATTAATGATGCATAAACACAATGCCTAATTAGCTGAATAAGATACGTTATCAAAGACATCATAGATAATGGATCCATATAACAAGACTAAAAGATCCCTGAAGTTTCACCTTTCCTTCAAATCTAGCTTGCCCTCAAGCTTGGAAGGGAACTCTGACGGCGGAATCCTTTGTTTCTTTTACCTAATGGTTATTAAACCCCACTCTTATGCTAATCTATCTCGCTACCTCAAAAATAATTTTTATTAGCCAGAATTTTTAAATCGGCAAAATTTATGTACCATTGATCATATCATCTCTATCAATCACAACACCACACCCAAGTTTATGCATCCTCTTGAGTTTGTGGTAGAGTGTAACATATTTAAATTATTCTGCAGTTAGTGCCATCAGTCAGGATAATCTCTCATTATGTGATGAATGCTTCATATTACGTATTTTCTAATTTACTTTTTGTGTTTGTCTATATTTAAGCTCTGTAATAGTATTCTCTCCCAATCTCTTCTTCTTCTTAACATGAACATATATGGAGTAATTATACATTCCTTTCACAAGTCCTTTCAAAGAGACTTTTGTTAGTTCTCTATTTCTAAGGATTATAATGAAGTTTTTTTAGAGAATAGCTGCACTTCAAAATATTGTCTTTGGGTTCTTGTGTTTTGTTTTGTACGGGATAATCAAAGCACTAGAGAAATATGTGAGCAATTATTCTAATAGCTCTGCTTGTTGAAATTATAATGAGATTACTGCTTGTTTTATTGATTGTCTAACATAAACTAGGTTCTTAAGCTTCCCATGAGTGTGTAATAATAAGTTAACTTGATTAGCTTTGTTTCACGGATCTGTGATTCATACTTTTCTTTCATTGACAGTGGCTTATTTCTTCATAGTTAATCCATTTCTGCAGTCTTAAGTTCAAGGTTATGCTGACTGTTATTCATAGAATTGGGTTTAAAAGAAAAAAAGATACTGTAAAACTTCGTTTTTGCCATTGCATAAAGGGCTTATTGAATTCAGTTATTACTTATCTTGTTTATTCATTTATGAAGATCACATCTTGAAGCAAATACTACCAGCTGGCGTGGAGGTACCTTCTTCTTTTGAGACAATAGTTAAGTATCTTGTTTAAATTGTATGTCAATATCTTATTTCTTGCTATATTATCCACATGCTGCTTTACTTCAAGTGAAAATAACTGTTAGATATTTCACATATATTATGTCTTTACTTCAGGTTGTAGTTTTACTACTGTCTGCTACTAACAATATTTTTCCATCTCCAGGGTCATATTGCCCATTTGAACATTACCGAAGAGCTCCTTCCATACAAGAATACGATTGCTAGGGTGATCTATGATGTATGCTAGCCTACTTTGTTTCATACTATCCACTGTACATAGCTTCATATTACCTAGTGTTCATGAAAATTTGTTGGTGCGTAAGTCTATTTCACTTACGTTAATGTTTATAAAACAGTCTTCTTGCTTTATTTTTGGGAAGATTTTATCTGCACCCTTCACTACTTTTTTGGTGTTGATGCAACCTGAATTGCAATTTTACTTTATCTTTGTTTGCCACATTTTATGTGTGTAGCTGTTATGTGCCTACTTTGGTGGATTGTCGGAGAGCGGCGGATGGAGGATATAGGGGGATTGAATCCCTAGAAATTGTGGAGGAGATGAGAGAAGATGAAAACCCTAGAAGGGAATAGGTGAGAAGAGAAGAACTAGTGAGAGAGAGAGGAACTAGAGAGAGAAGGAAACTTGATATCTTTTCTTGCATGCCAACCAAGACCCCAAAGGCCCTATATATATAGGTTCCGATGACATAACCGTAAATAACACCACATATATCAAATATTAAAATACTTGAACTTTACGACGGCTATGACTCAATACCATGCAACTCAATACAACACGACATAACATAATAATAATAATAACACACGATAACTGACGGCGGATCCCTAACATCCCTTCCATCCTTGACATCGAGCTTGTCCCCAAGCTCGAACTCCATGTGGATGGTCGGCTCCTCGGACAACTTGATCTCCCGCCAGAACAATGTCTGATCAGGTGTAGCGGCAGCCGCGGTGTCAGCAAGTAACGACGACGACGGTGAAAAGACGCGCGGCAAAAGTAAGGGATTCCGCAAGGTCGGTGGAGCGGTGATGAGCAACAGCAGCAAGGAGGGTGGAGAGATGACGGTCGGCAACAGGAACGGGTCCATCGGGGTCAACGGAGCAGGGGTCGGTGGAGGTGGGAAGGCAGGGGCCGCGGCTGGCGGAGCAAGAGCTGGGAGAGGAGGCGACAATGCTGAGGCCGGCGGAGGAAGAGCCGGTAGAGGAGGCAGCGATATGACCTGAGGCAGAGACGACGACAACGGTAGCGGCGGTGGCGGCGGTGGCGGCGGTGGCGTGGCCGGAGAGGGCGGCAATGCCGGGGTTAGCGGTGGCGGCAGTGGCTGTAGAGGCGATGACGGCTGTGGCGGCGGTGCGTCATGAACGACGGAGGGCGGTGGTGGCACCATCATTGGAGGGGAAGAGCACGAGTCCAGCTCCGATGGGGGTGGTGACAGAAAAACCACCAACGAGTCGCGAGACATGCGGAGGGCGTCGAGCGTGAGGTCGAGCTGAGCATTGGCGTGGCCGAGTCGAGCCTCTTGATGAGCAATACGACGGTCTAGCTTGACGAGGGTGGCGAGGTGCTCAATGCGGTCGGCAGCGCTAAGCGACATGATAGAGAATGGTGTAATAATTAATTAATTAGGAGAAAAACAATTAATTACTTAATAGGAAATAAGTAATTAATTGGGTAATAGGAAATTAATTAAGAGAGTGACAGTGTGATGGTGATTAATTAAATAGAAGAAAAAAAAAGAGAGGCGGTGAGAGACAAAGTTTGGCGTAATGATGAAAGCTGCTGGCATGTGCATGAAGAAAAGTAATTAAAAAAAGGGAATGAGGTTGGCGTGTGCAGGAAGAAAAGCAATTGGGGCTGGCGTGAGCAGGAAGAAAAGCAATTAAACGAATGGGAGAAAAAAAAGGCACGACTGCTGACGGGGCTTCAGGAAATTAGGGGAAAAAAAATAATTGCTCGGCTGAAGGCGTGCGGCTCAAGAAGCTTGAAGGCGCAGGGCTTGACAGGACCGAGGAACATGTGACAACCCAAAAAATGCGTAAAATAATTTTATTAATCCTCGATAATGAGAACAAAAGGCAATACGGATTTTCGTATAAATTTTTGCATTTTTCATTTCTTTTTATTTCAATTCCCGTTATTTTATTGTCGGGGGTGCCAATAGCCATATATATATTTTGATTATATTGTCATAAGTATTGTTAGTATTATGTGGACTACCATTAGTAATTTTGGCTTGTGTTGGATGGGTGTTGTGCTGACTTGAGAGTTTGACTTGTGGAAATTAAGTGGTGGCTGATTTGGTCTTGTTTTGACACTTGACCAAGCCAAATGTTGGCTGGTTTGTGCTTTGGGCTTGTTTGGGTGGCACCTGGATCGGTGCTTGGCTTCTTACTGCCGCTGACCACTTTCTTCTGTTAATAAAAAGGGCCGAGCCCTTTGCTTCTCCCGTTCTTCCCGTTTTTCTGCGCTATTTTGCTGTCGCTGCTCCCGATGTCTTCCCGTGCTTCTCTTCTCCTTCCTGGCTGCTGCTCCTGTTCTCTCCTTATGCCTTTCTTCTTCTTAGTGCTGCTGCTTTACTGCCGCTGCTTTGCCGCCGCTGCTTTGCCGTCGCTGCTTTGCCGCCGCTGCTTTGCTGTTTCTGGCTCCTTCTTCTCCTTCCTGGCTGCTGTTCCTCTACTCTCCTTGTCTTGGAAGCTTCTTCTCTGTGCTGCTGTGCCGCTGCCTCTGTGCTGATGCTTCCGTGCCGTCGACTGTTCTGTGCCGCTGTTTTAGGGCTTGTTGCCGCCGATTTTGGAACGACTGTTGCTTCTTTCCCTTGCTTCCTACCTTCTTCAGAGCCTCCTCCGGAGACCTAGGAAGAATCTCGCCACACTTCGGCGATCCGAGAAGGATCAGTTGCGCATCGACCTTCTTCCTTCCTCTCCCGCTGTAAGGATGTTCTCCTCCTTTCTATGCACTTCTTATATATGTGTCTTGCTGAAATTAGGTATCCTCCTTTGCGTTGGCCGGTCTTAGTATGAATTATAATTATTTTAGTTAGCTGTTTTTACTCTTTAATTTGGCTATTTCATTATTATTTTCGATTGTTTTACCGTTGTTTTAGTAGGCTGTTTTACACCTTTTTGGTGGCTGTTTTGGTGGGCTGTTATACATATTTTTGGACTATTTTTGGGTATTAAGTTATGCTGCTTAGTATTATTTTTGCAAGCTAATTATGCGGATTTTGATGTTATTTTCACTTCGTGTTAGTGAGCTGTTTTATGGTTGTTTTGGGACTGATTTTCATATTGAACAACCCTATTTTAAGGGCTGTTTTTGAGCTATTTGGAAGCTGTTTTTGGCTATTTTGTGCCGTTTGGCGGCTGAGTTTGAGATTTGCAGTCTCGGTTGAGGACTGTTTTGGTTAGACAACAAGTATAAACATTATTTCTTTTGTCGTTTATATTGACTTTCGTATTTTGACGGATTTTAAACGCCTATTCGTAAATCTTTTTAACTTCAAATGCTACGCGTAACTAGTGACGCAACCCAAATAAAGTACGTGCTATTTCAGTGGTTTCCAAGGCCAAGAAACCAAATGATGGCGTCATAGGGTCGACGTGGCGATGAACCTGAGAAGGATAAAAGAAAAGGTATGGCCTTGGTGAGTTTCTTATTTTTTGAATTATGTTTATTTCAAGTACTTTTCATATTTTCTGTTTTAATTATTGAAAGATAAAACTGCATGTGCATATGAGTTTAACTCAATGATATATCGCTATAAGATGTGAGCGAGGGAAAAAGAAAGCGATACAAATTTCTGAGGAAAAAGTTTATTTCTAAAACACCTGTTTTATGAAAATTGTTCCAAGATAAGAATAATAAAACTCTGGTAAGGAAATGTTAAGGATTCGAATCCTATATTGTAAAGGTTATCTACTGATGGATTCATTAGTGGGGGTGTGCCTACACTTTTGCCCTATAGGGGTGGAGCCCAATTCAAGTTTGCATACCTTAATATTTCCTATTTTATGTAACTAAAATTAAGGGGCAAGTTATGTGTCAGTATTGAGAGTAAATGAGAATTATCGCTTTTTATGATGTATGAATATTGTTACCTTTATTGCCTGTATGTATAACAGTTCAAGACGTACTTTTCTCACATAGTCATATTTTTATGTCTAACCCTTCGTGGATACATTTTTTTTAGGCAACAAGATCGTCTCCCAGTGCACCGAAGAGGATCCCCCCTGAAGAGTTGACGAATGTATGGTTAAAGATATTTATAGGAATTGAAGAAGTTCAGGAAAGACATAAAACCTCGTGTACCGATTATGATTTTGATTTTTGTAATGAGTATGGATAAATACTCGTAGTTTCTTTATCGACTATTGTAAATAAATAAATTAATGAATAAAATATCTGGTGTTTATGGTCTTTGTATTGTGATTTAAATGCTGCGACCTTTTTATTGAAATTATGTTCAATTCTCGAATCATTTGAGAAGCCAAAAATAAGGGTCTTCATACAGCAGGCCGTATGAATGAAGAGCGGTGCCTGGTTGATGCTAGCGATGGGCTCAAGGAAACTTTGCGGCGTCGGAGGAGATGCGGGATGGCGTCAGAAGCACGTGATAAGTAAGGTGCTGGATCGACGCCGAAAAGAGACGCGGGCATGCAGCGAGGCATAGAGCGTTCACAAAGGAGAGCTGCTGGGTCGGCTGGAGGCAGAGCAACTACTACTGGATTGCGGAAATGTTAGAGACGGAACAACACACGAGGGGGTGGTGGTGGTGGTTGGCAGAACCTGTGGAGGGCTTCTTGGATGATGTTGGGCTTGGGCTGGACAGAGAAGAGGAGGGAGCTGCTTTGGAATAGTGGGGGCTGCGGTGAGGGCAACGGAAGAGTCGGAAGCTGCGAAAATGTGGCCCGGAGGGGAGGAAACCTGACTCTGAGACCAAGTTTGTTATGTGCCTACTTTGGTGGGTTGTCGGAGAGTGGCGGGTGGAGGATACAAGGGGATTGAATCCCTAGAATTGGTGGAGGAGATGAGAGAAGATGAAAACCCTAGAAGGGAATATGTGAGAAGAGAAGAACTAAAGAGAGAGAGAGAGAGGAACTAGAGAGAGAAGGAAACTTGATATCTTTTCATGCATGCCAACTACAAGACCCCAAAGACCCTCTATATATATGTGCCAATGACATAACTATAAATAACACCACATCAAATATTAAAATACTTGAACTCTTTGATGGCTGTGACTCAATACCATGCGACTCGATACAACACGACTTAACATAATAATAATAACACACGATAACTAACGACGGATCCCTAACAGCAGCGCACCCCCTTTTCACACATGTGTCTGTTTTATTTTTCGTGCACGTAACAACATTTGTTGGTTTTGTATCACCCATGTTTTCGCGCACATTCGTACGACTTATTGTTGTGAATCGCGATTTATTTTTTTTAAAAATATTTCTGTCTTAAAAAATATATATGACCTTTATAAAATAACAAAAATCTTTTTTGAAGGTATAAGCTAAAAATATTTCCTTAGTTAAAAAATGAAGTACTTTAAAACAACATTTTTTAAAAAAACATGGAAAATCGTGTAAAACATATAGAAACTAATGTAGGAGACCTTGCTAAACGAATGAGTGTGATGGTGAAGGCGGTAGAGACATTCACTGTCAACATGGGTGATGTTAACCAAGTCATTAACAGGTTAAGGACCTCCATCAACAATTTAAAAGCTTCTCATCACCTAGGTTTGAATCAAGCACCCCAACAAAACCCCAGACACGAGGATCACATCCCTAGACCTGCAGAGTCTGCACAACCTGAACCTATACTAAGTCGTCAACCCCGTTGGGATGATGGAGTTAAATTGGATGTAGGTGATTTTAAGGGTCACGTAGAGCTAGAGAAATGTTTTGATTGATGTGAGCGCGCGGAGAGATCATGACATGAAAACAAATGTCTATGAATCGATAAGTCGACTATGTTGTCCTTAGGCTTAAAGGACCAGCACTAGTCTGGTGGGTTCAGTTAGAGCGCTCACGTTTCACATTAAGCCTTGCCTCTATAGCCACGTAGGTAGAATTTATGACGCAACTGCAGAATCGTTATGCCCCCAAACTATCTACAAAATCAATATCGAAGATTCCACATCCTTCGTCAGGATAAGCTTTCCATGGACGAGTACACCCACGAGTTCTCACTCTTGCAATTTAGGCTAGACCTCATAAGGAAGACGACACGACAATGTCCCGTTATCTGAACTGGCTCCGTTATGTTTTAGTGACCAGCTAAAGTTGCACGACTTTAGTGATTTGGGTGAAGTGTCTAGTATATCCCGTAGAGTAGAGGTCGCACTACCGAAGAGGTCATTCGGGCCTAGAACTATTGATAGTCCTACTCCGAGCACCCCCACCACTGCACCCACCTCTTGGGTCTTAGATTCCCCCCGTCCTCCTATCACTACCAGGATCCCGACTCCTCTCACTGCCCCATCCCGGGGTAAGGAGCCGATTGGGTCAAAGCCCAACACTGGAGTATTTAAATGTTTCAAGTGTATGGATCTTGAGCACAAATCATCTGAGTGCACGCGACGCCACTTTGTCGCCATTGCTGATTTCACCGATGGACGTGAGCCTAAATATGGAGTATTCCTTAGTGACTCCAAACCAGAGCCCGAGCCCAATTTTGATAGCGTGATTGTGGTCCAAGGAGAGCAAGCATATCATTTAGTTTGTATCCTTTGCTATAACTTGATATCCCCTAGCGAGGCCATTAAGAGTGACTTTTGGAGGATTGTAATTTTCCGCACTACTGCACGCATTCAGAGATAGTTTTGTTCCATCATCTTTGATAGCAGTAGTATGAAGAACTTTGTTTCCCAATGAATAGTAGAGGCGCTAAGACTCGAGACTCATTCCTTAAAGCAACCCTACAACTTGTCTGGGCTTAATAGTCACTTGACTATGCCCGTTATTCATTGTTGTCTTGTAGAGTTTTCTATAGGGAATGCGCACCAGGATTCAATTTATTGTGATGTCGCCCCAATCGATGTCTGGCACATCCTATTACGATGATCATAGCAGTTTGACCGACGTATCATGCGTGATGGTGTAAGGAACTCCCATTCGTTCGATCATCGTAGGAGCCAAATTGTTCTTCCCCAGAAGAACGGTCTTGTGCCTAGGGAACCTGGGAGGACCTGTCCATCATCTCCATTGCCTCCCTTATATTCTACTATATCATTATTATTTAGTGCCACACTTCTGCCTTGATCCCTGCTCTAGAAAGAAGCACCTGACTTTGATGAGTCATTCATCTTAGATGTTCTGGAAGAGCCACCTTACATTGTTTATATATTCAGCGTACACACTTTTCGTTCACCTAACTATCCTAATGATTGTAGGCCAGCTCATTGAGCCTCTTTTTTTATTTTCGAATTTTTGAGGCTTAGTCGTATGGAAATGTCTAGGGAATGAAAGAATTTTGTGGGTTACATGTTTTTTCAATAAGATACTGAAGTCAAAGAGGATGTTAGACTAATGAAGAGAAAGTATTTTGGTACCATTGTATAAAAACAAAGGATACAAAATTGTGTTAATTATAGATGAATTGAATTGTTGAGTCATACCATGAAACTATGAGAATGAGTAATAGAAAAAAGAGTAAGACGAGATACTAACATCTCGGAGAATCCATTTGGATTCATGCCAGGGATATTGACCATAGAAGCTATAAATCTCTTGAGGAGACTCATTGACAACTACCGAGAAAGAAAACAAGATTTGCATATACTGTTTATTGATCTCGAGAAGACTTATGATAGAGTTCCCAGAGAGATCTTATGTAGAGTCTTTGAAAAGAAAGGTGTAAATGTATCATATATTGACATAATCAAAAATATGTATACATTCAGTGACAAGGGTGAGGACATCTGGAGGATTAACACCGGAATTCTCTATCACTGTTGGCTTACTTCAAGGTTCAGCTTTAAGCTCTTATCTCTGTACCCTTATCTTAGATGAGCTCTCCGGACATATTCAACAAGCTATACCTTGATGTTTATTGTTTGCGGATGATATCGTTTTGGTTGATGAGACACGTGAGGGTGTAAATGCAAAACTTGAATCTTGGTGAGGCTGTAACGGCCCGAAATCCGGCACAATTTAAAATCATTCTTTCTGAGTGGGTTTTTCACATAATTATACGCAGCAGAATAAAAAAAGTGTACCAGTGAAAATATAACATCACATTTCATTAATGTTCATAATATATACACTGTGTAAATGTCAGGTACAAAAGTGTCTACATTTATTACATTACAAATATCTAACAAAAGTACAAGGAATAAACTCACGCTAACCCGTGGACGAACCACGTCTTCAACTGGTCTTCGATCTGCCTCTGCCTGAGCCCGTCTAGCGGGGTCTGGTATGCTGGTGCTCGATTCCTAAAAGAAATTAGGAACCAATTAGTTTTGAAAATTAAGTGAATTCCTTACCCTTACCTGTAATTTCGCACTGCAAGCAGACAAGAAAGTCAGCAACAATGTAATCTATATGAACATGTTTCTAAGCTAGGAAGAGGTAAAATCAACATCTCTATCTCTGATATCAATTCATATTTCAGTTGTACTGCTTTTATCAATTTCCTTTTATTCATAATTCGTTTCTCGAAATACTTAGGGTCATTTGAATATCTCCATTATCCGGGTCCGTCGACCCTTCATGTCATGATCCACTTTAGGGCGCTTCTACGCGCAACAGGCTTCAACGCCTCCTAATCGGATTCATATCATAATCTGTAGGAGTTCGACCCCCCTACGAGGTTTGAGAGTTCTACCCCCCTCACGAGTTGTAGGAGTCTGAACCATTCCCCCTACTAGGCCGACCCTTTGCATTTCGATGCGTCGACGCGTTCTCAAATTCAATTCAATTTCCATCTTTCCGATTCATTCAATTTATTTTAAAAAAAAGGATTTATTTGTATTTGTTTTCCCTCAGAATTCTATCGCTCGCTAAGCCACGTTAGCGTTTTCGGCGAATCATATATTAAGTGATATCAAACAACTGAAAAGTAACTAGCTTAACAAGTTCACAAAAGAGGAAAAAGCAGTAAGGACTCACCCCAACTCTTCCTTTGACCTTGTCCGTCGAAGGATTCACGTCACGTCTATGGTCGGACGCCATCCTCTGCAGTATCAAAATATCATTTACTTTAGGGTTGCGCCATAAATAGTTACGAGCGGACTCCTACGACGGTCACAACTACGACCTCTAGGAGTTGTCTAGGGAAGGACGAGCGTGGGCGATTCAAAAAGGAGGTGCACCATCAGCCAACAAAAGGTTTCAAATACCCACGATAGTCTATCCAAAATGCTCCAATGCACAACCTCAAGGGTTGCCACAATGGCAACACCATGGGCTGCGAACAACAGCTCAAATCAAGGCGTAAATCCCCTCTAAAACAGCCGGACAGCTAACACAAAGCAGCCCAAAAGCACTACCGGCAGCACCCAGGCAGCCCTCAACAACCCAACCGACAAACAAAGTTTGCAAGGAGGTCAAGACAAAACCCCTAATGAAACCCTAACCTCATCTCTCCCAAAATTAGTTCAAATTCAAGGTTTAGGGTTTGGAAAGCTATAGAGAAACTTTTGATTTAAAAAGGAGTGAGTCAAAACCAAAACCCCAAACCCTAGGGTTTTCACCCATCATCAATCCGTACACAAACTTCATGATCAACACAAGAGGAGTGGAGGAAGGAGATTACCTTCCCAAAGAAGAAGAAATCGTGCGAAACGGAGGAGATTGGAGGCGGCTAGGGCAATCGGCGCAGGAGCGGCTCCGGCGGTTCGTTCCGTCGAATATGAAGAAGAACGAACAAAGCACGATATCATATAACACATGATAATTCCACCGCTGAACCCAGGCAACCTGTCACACCACCGGTTCTACCGATCTCAACCCATGCACAGCCACAACCAACACACACCGGTTCACCCATTGCACAGCCACAACCAAACCCAATTCCAACCAAGCCCAAGTTCATATCAAAGCCGATTAACTCAAGCCATTCAATTTAAATGAAAACGAAGCGGTTGTCGTAAATAAAAATAAAATATCAAACGAAAAAATCCGAACATCAAAATTAAAGTGCGACGTCAAATCATCACTGAAATCAATTGTTTTCCATCATCGGAGAATATTTACAGAGCCTTTTATTTATATATATTGCAAACATATTAATATTAGACTTCGAGTCTTACAATTCCTCCCCTCATCATAATTTCCGTCCTCGAAAATTCAAGCATCTTCTTGATTCTCAAAGAAAGAGGGAAAGATTTTCGTCAGCAAGTACTCTCGCTCCCAAGTAGCATCCCTGGAGGAATGGCCAGTCCACCAGACTTTGACAAAGTTCACTTGTCGATTCCGAAGATTCTTGCTCTACCGATCAATAATTTGATAAGGTGTTGTCGGACTTGACAAATCAACTTCTATCTGCACATCACTGGCAGATATCATCAACTCTGGGTTCAGAATATACCGTCTGAGTGCGGATACATGAAAGACATCACACAACCTCTGTAATTCAATGGGTAGAGATAGGCGATACGCCACCTCGCCAATTCGTTCAATCACCGGGAAGGAGCCAACATATCTTGGACTCAGTTTTCCAATTCATCGCAATCGTGAAATCCCTTTAAACGGTTTAATCTTCAGACACACCTGATCGCCCACAGCAAATTCCACCAGAAGATGTCGGGCATTGTAATATTTTTGTTGACGATCCTGTGCAATTTTCATTCTTTGTTGAATAATGCAGACTTTCTCCTCAATTTTATCTGTCCTCTTCTGCGGAAACAATTTCTTTTCTCCATCCTCTCCCAGCTCAAAGGAGTTCTGCTTCGCTCCCATATAGAGCTTCGAACGGGGCCATTTGGATCGTTGCTTGATAGCTATTATTATAAGCAAATTCAGCTAACGATAAGTATTTTTCCCAGGAGCCTTTCAAGTCCAAAACCACCATTCGCAACAGATCCTCGAGCATCTGGATGGTGCGTTCGGACTGGCCATCTGTTTGCGGATGGAAGGCAGTACTGTACAACAGTCTTGTTCCCAATCTGTTGTGCACTCGTCGCCATAAATCAGATGTAAACCGTCCATCACGATCTGACACGATCGTACGCGGAATACCATGTAATCTCACGATTACATTTACATAGAGTTCCACCAATTTTTCAGTCTGCCCGCTTTGCTTGATCGGTATAAAATGGGTGATCTTTGTCAGTCGGTCAATGATGACCCAAATTCCATCATTCCCAGCTTTACTGCGAGGCATGCCAAATACAAAATCCATCGCAATATCATCCCATTTCCATTCCGGAATGGGGAGAGATCGAAGATACCCAGCAGGCTTCTGATGTTCTGCTTTCACTATCTGACAGGTATGACACTGAGCAATATACTTAATGACATCCTTCTTCATATGTGGCCACCAGAAGTCCTGTTTCAAATCGTTGTACATCTTTGGCCGACCAGGGTGAATCAAATATGACGTATTATGCGCCTCATACAGGATATCCTTCCGCAGGATATCAGCATCTGGTACACATAGTCTGTCATTCAGGAGCAATATGGTATCCTTTTCAACAAAGGCACTCACTTCTCCCTTTCTCAATTTTTCAAATATCCCCATCAAGAAGGGGTCTTGAGGTATCGCTTTCCGGATTCTCTCTTTAAGCGAATATTGAATCTGCATCTGGAATAGTTGTGCTTGCTTTTCTTCAAGCGTAAATATTATGCATATTTCCATTTCCTGAAGCATATAAAGAAGCTTCCTATTATACTGCAGTATCACTGACAGCGCAACAATATTCTTCCTGCTTAATGCATCTGCGACCACATTTGCCTTACCTGGATGGTATTGAATATCCAGATCATAGTCTTTAATGAATTCCAGCCATCTTCTCTGGCGTAAATTGATTTCCCGTTGATCAAAGATATATTTTAGGCTTTTATGATATGCAAATATCTCGCATCGAACACCATACAGGTAGTGACGCCAAATTTTCAATGCGAACATAACCGCAGCTAATTCCAGATCATGTGTCGGGTAATTCTTTTCGGGATCCTTTAATTGTTGGGAAGTAAAGACAATCACCTTTCCACGTTGCATTAACACGCAACCCAATCCTTTATAGAACGCATCGCTATAAATTTGAAAATCATCGGAGCCTTCAGACATCACCAACACTGGCGCTGTCGTTATTCTTTCCTTTAAAGCTTCAAACGCTTGCTGACAATCATCTCTCCACTTAAATAATACGTTCTTTCGAGTCAATTGTGTCAAGGGTAGTGCTAGCTTCGAAAAGTCCTTGACAAATTTCCGATAATAACCAGCCAAGCCCAAGAAGCTTCGTACTTCAGTCACGGATTTCGGTCGGGTCCAGTTGATTATTGCTTCAATTTTAGCTGGATCAAAAGCCACCCCCCTTCCGCATTAATCACATGACCTAGAAAGGCCACCCCAGTCTTTGAGAACTTGACATACAACTGTTGTACCCTCAATGTTTGCAAGGCTTGACACAGGTGCTGGGCATGCTCTTCCCCTGTCTTTGAATAAATTAATATATCATCGATAAAAACAATCACGAATTGATCGAAGAATGTCTTAAACACACGATTCATCAATGCCATAAAAGCTGTAGGAGCATTCGTTAGGCCAAAAAGCATAACTACAAATTCAAAATGCCCATATCTGGTACTGAATGCTGTTTTGAAGACATCTCTCTCTAGAATTCTCAGCTGGTGAGATCCTGATCGAAGATCAATTTTTGAAAATACACGTGCGCCTACCAGCAGATCGAATAAATCGTCAATACGCGACAGAGAGTATTTATTCTTTATTGTCAACTTGTTCAGCTCGCGATAATCGACGCATAAACGGAGAGATCCATCCTTCTTTTTCACAAATAATACTGGAGTTCCCCAAGGTGAGGTACTCGATCGGATAAATTTCTTATCAAGCAATTGCACTTTCAATTCTGCCAATTCTTTTGACGCCATCCGATACTGAGTCTTTGCCACAGGAGCAACTCCTTCAGTCACCTTAATTTTCAAATTCAACTTCTCTGGCTGGAGGCACGTCAGGTAACTCTTCTGGGAATACATCAACGTAGTCCCGCACTACGGGCACAACCGTAATTTCTTTATTTTCTTCTTTCATTTCTTTAATCATCACCAAAATGACCTCACAACCTTTCCACACCATTTTTCTGCCTTTCATTGCCGAGATTCTGATTTTTGCAACTTCGCCCAGACCTTTATAGATCATCAGACTTCCATCTGGGCATTTGAATGCCACCTCCTTCGTTTTACAGTTAATGTCGGCTTCGCGATTCGATAGCCAATCCATACCGAGGATGATATCATACTCAACCAACGGTAAGACCGCAACATCGGTTTCAATTCGTTTATCATGAAAAGGCAGCGAGACTACGACTCGCTCCTTCGTTATCAGAATCGTATTATTCGGTAGCAGTACACTCAAAGGTTGAGCAACTTGATATGACCGTATATGAATTGATTCAAGAATAGATGTTGAAATAAAAGATTGACTGACACCAGTATCAAATAAAACTTTCAGTACTTGATCATGAACAAGCAGCATACCTGTGACAACAGTATCATCGGCCTTCGCCTCTTGCTGACCGAGATTGAAAGCTCGGGCCTGAATCATCCTCTCATCTCTAGCCCCTTCCGCGGGTGCCGATGCTATCGACTCCCCTTCCCTGGAAGTCCCAATATGATAGATTTTCTGAGGCGACAAGGCTGGAGCTCCCCTAGAACTTTCATCCCTTTGCAGCTTTGGGCAATCCTTTCGACGATGGCCCGACTGACGACAATAAAAGCAGACTCTGGTCAAGCATTCCCCTTTGTGCATCTTGCCACATTTGGCACACTTGGTCGACGTTAATTGGGACACTTGAGTGCTACCACTCGACGTTGATTGTTGCTGCTTCTTCTTTCCACGGGGCTTCACCTATTCTGCCCGATTTCTCTTGGCTAGCACCCTCTTTAAACCTCTTCCTCATCTCCGCCCTCTTCTGTCTCTTCTCATTGTCTAACTCGACTAATCGAGATTTCTCCACTAGCAGTGCTTACTCAGTAATATCAAATGGAACCACTGAAGCGCGGATATCATCCCGCAACCCTTCCTGGAACCGTAAACAACGAGCTTCCTCGGTCGCCACTGCAGACTCTGCATAGTATGCCAAGCTGGAAAATTCGGCTTCATACTGAAGGACAGAGCGGTTTCCTTGCACCAACCGCAAAAACTTCTCCTGTAACTGTCTCTTTTCTGTCCGCAGCACGAACCATTTTGTAAATTCGCGAACAAACTCTTCCCATGTTACGTTCGCCAAACCGCGAGTCTGAAATTTCCCTTTCATCAGGTTCACCCACCATCTCTTAGCCTCTCCTTCCAGAAGAAAAACAACCAACTCCACCTTCCTCTCCGCGGGGCACCGTATCGTATCAAATATCGTTTCAATCAGCAGGATCCAATCTTCCGTCTCGATCGGAGACAAACCACCGCGAAAAGTCGGCGGTTTCAATTCCAAAAATTGCTTCATATCAATATCAATTAAGCGAGGCTGTTGCGGTTCCACAAATGCTGGAGGAGGCATAGCTGACACAACTGGGGGTACTCCAGGAGGAGGCACAACTGGAGGGGTGCCCCGAACCAACCTAATTGCGTCAGCGATGGCTTGTGCAATATCAGCGATATGCACTACGGAAGACTGTCGCCCACTCACACTTTCTTCTGATCTGGAGTCCCTTGAGTCCTCAGGTTCATTCAGAGCCTCTCGCATTCTGCGGCTCGAATACACTTGAAAAGGTTCCTGAGGGATAAACATAAGACAATTCAGTATATTCTGATATTCAACTCTCATCATTGTGGTTTATGTTCCATTCTGGTACTCTCTGCGTTACACGCACTGTGAATAACCTCCCTCTGATACCACTTAATTGTAACGGCCCAAAATCCGCCACAATTTAAAATCATTCTTTTTGAGTGGGTTTTTCACATAATTATACGCAACAGAATAAAAAAAGTGTACCAGTGAAAGCATAACATCACATTTCATTAATATACAGAATATATACACTGTCTAAATATCAGGTACAAAAGTGTCTACATTTATTACATTACAAATATCTAACAAAAGTACAAGGAATAAACTCACGCTAACCCGTGGACGAGCCACGTCTTCAACTGGTCTTCGATCTGCCTCTTCCTGAGCCCGTCTAGCGGGGTCTGGAACGCTGGTGCTCGGTTCCTAAAAGAAATTAGGAACCAATTTGTTTTGAAAACTAAGTGAATTCCTTACCCTTACCTGTAATTTCGCACTGCAAGCAGACAAGAAAGTCAACAGCAATGTAATCTATATGAACATGTTTCTAAGTTAGGAAGAGGTAAAATCAACATCTCTATCTCTGATAGTCTGATATCAATTCATATTTCAGTTGTACTGTTTTTATCAATTTCCTTTTATTCATAATTCGTTTCTCGAAATACTTAGGGTCGTTCGAATATCTCCATTATCCGGGTCCGTCGACCTTTCATATCATGATCCACTTTAGGGCGCTTCTACGCTCAACAGGCTTCAACGCCTCCTAATCGGATTCATATCATAATCTGTAGGAGTTCGACCCCCCTACGAGGTGTGAGAGTTCTACCCCCCTCACGAGGTGTAGGAGCCTGAACCATTCCCCCCTATTAGGCCGACCCTTAGCATTTCGATGCGTCGATGCATTCTCAAATTCAATTCAATTTCCATCTTTCCGATTCATTCAATTTATTTTTAAAAAAAAGGATTTATTTGTATTTGTTTCCCCTCAGAATTCTATCGCTCGCTAACCCACGTTAGTGTTTTCGGCGAATCATATATTCAGTGATATCAAACAACTGAAAAGTAACTAGCTTAACAAGTTCACAAAAGAGGAAAAAGCAGTAAGGACTCACCCCAACTCTTCCTTTGCCCTTGTACGTCGAAGGGTTCACGTCACGTCTATGGCCGGACGCCATCCTTTACAGTATCAAAACATCATTTACTTTAGGGTTGCGCCATAAATAGTTACGAGCGGACTCCTACGGCGGTCACAACTACGACCTCTAGGAGTTGTCTAGGAAAGGACGAGCGTGGGGGATTCAAAAAGGAGGTGCACCATCAGCCAACAAAAGGTTTCAAATACCCACGATAGTCGATCCAAAATGCTCCAATGCACAGCCTCAAGGGTTGCCACAATGACAACACCATGGGATGCGAACAACAACTCAAATCAATGCGCAAATCCCCTCTAAAATAGCCGGACAGCTAACACAAAGCAGCCCAAAAGCACAACCGGCAGCACCCAGACAACCCTCAACAACCCAGCCGACAAACAAAGTTTGCAAGGAGGTCAAGACAAAACCCCTAATGAAACCCTAACCTCATCTCTCCCAAAATTAGTTCAAATTCAAGGTTTAGGGTTTGGAAAGCTATAGAGAAACTTTTGATTTAAAAAGGAGCGAGTCAAAACCAAAACCCCAAACCCTAGGGTTTTCACCCATCATCAATCCGTACACAAACTTCATGATCAACACAAGTGGAGTGGAGGGAAGGAGAGTACCTTCCCAAAGAAGAAGAAATCGTGCGAAACGGAGGAGATTGGAGGCGGCTAGGGCAATCAGCACAGGAGCGGCTCCGGCGGTTCGTTCCGTCGAATATGAAGAAGAACGAACAAAGCACGATATCATATAGCACAAGATAATTCCACCGCTGAACCCAGGCAACCGGTCACACCACCGGTTCTACCGGTCTCAACCCATGCACAGCCACAACCAACACACACCGGTTCACCCATTGCACAACCACAACCAAACCCAATTCCAACCAAGCCCAAGTTCATATCAAAGCCGGTCAACTCAAGCCATTCAATTTAAATGAAAACGAAGCGGCTGTCGCAAATAAAAATAAAATATCAAACAAAAAAATCTGAACATCAAAATTAAAGTGCGACGTCAAATCAGCGCTGAAATCAATTGTTTTCCATCATCAGGGAATAATTACAGAGTCTTTTATTTATATATATTGCAAACATATTAATATTAGACTTCGAGTCTTACATAGACGCTTTAAAAAGAAGGGTTTTAGGTTGAGCAGGGAAAAGACAGAGTATATAGAGCTTAAATTTAGTAGTACAAGAAGGACATATGACTTTGTTATTAAGTTGGGTGATCAAGATATTTCCCGGAGTGAGTGTTTTAAATATCTTGGATCGATAGTTCAAAAAGACGGAGGTATTGATAAAGATGTGACTCATAGAATCCAAACAGGTTGGTTGAAGTGGAGAGACACGTCAGGGATCTTATGTGATCGTAAAGTACCATTAAAATTTAAGGGCATGTTTTACCGTACTGCAATTAGACCAGCGATGCTCTATGGTTGTGAGTGTTGGGTAGTGAATTGTGTACATGAGCCCACATTTCATCGTTCATAGCGGCCCGCCACCCTTGGTGTTGAAGCGCCTCCTGCACAGTGTTAGGTATAGAAATAGAGGAAAGAGAGATGACAAATGCGTAGAGAGAAGGCGTCAGCCGATGGAGAGAGACTTAGTTGGCCAGGGGATGAGCTGTAGAGATGGGAGCAGGATCTGCCGTAGCCGAGGCATCGCTGGTAGCGGGGAGCTTGGGCACGGGAGCATCCTTGGATGGGCGTCGAGAGTAGACACGGATAAGTGGTGGAGGAACCCGAGGAGGAACGTGGGGAGAGGAGGAAGAGGACGACAAAGATGGCGTGACTGGTACGCCACGCCGGGGAATAAAGGGAGCAGAAGACGAGGTGGTGCTAGGGAAGTGGAAGGGCTAGTCTTCGCAGAAGGTGGCATCCGTAGAAACGACCAGCTTTCCGTTAGGAGAGTTGCAGACGTACCCCTTTTGAGTGCGGGAGTAACCAACAAACATGTACTTGGCGACCCGAGGAGCAAGTTTGTCAGAAGGAGGGCCAAGAAGGTGGACATAACAAACACACCCGAAGATCCGCGGTGTGAGAGAGGTGAGGTTGGTGGAGGGATAGAGGAGTTGGATGAGTGAGGCAAAATTAAGCACAGACGAGGGAAGACGGTTGATGAGATGACAGACGGTGGATACAACAAAGTTCCAATATTCGATTGGAACGTGCATTTGGAACATAAGGGAGCGCGCAACATCGAGAAGATGTCGATTTTTGCGTTCCGCCACTCCGTTTTGCTGAGGGGTATACACACATGAAGTTTGATGGATGACACCAAATTCGGTGCAGAGATTGGAGAAAGTACGACCCGTATACTCGCGAGCATTATCAATGCGAATTACTTTGAGGGAGGTGGCGAACTGCGTACGCATCTCAAGTAAAAAGACGCGAAACACAGAGGTAAGTTCAATTCGATCATGTAGTAAATAGAGCCATGTGGTACGCGAGTAATCGTCAATGAACGTAACAAAATAGCGAAAGCCAAAAATACTGGGGACTCTATAAGGATCCCATACATCAGAATGAACTAAAGATAAAGGAGTACTACTCCTGATACAGGCAAGGGGGAAAGAAGAACGATGTTGTTTGCCGTAGATACAAGATTCACAAGAGAACTCCCGTAGAGGTACATCAGGAAGAGCCCGCTTGAGAATCGGAAGGGGAGCATGCCCAAGGCGGCGATGCCAATCAACAGTGGAGACGGCGGAGAGAAGAGTGGGTGGGATATCCAAGATGTACAACCCATTCAACAACTGTCCCTTACCAATGGTACTCCCGGTGCGGTGATCCTGCATAAGAAAAGAAGAAGGTGAAAAAGTAATGTAACAATCAAGGTCGTGTGTGAGACGACTAACAGATAATAAATTGAAAGGAGACCCCGGAACGTGAAGAACCGAGGAAAGAGAAAGGTTCGGCGTAAGCTGAAGAGCAGCGGTGCCAGAGACTGGTAGGGTGGCACCGTTAGCCACAGTGATGCAAGCAGGATGAGGCGTTTGTAGGTACTCTGTGGGCTTCTGGGAGGTAATATGGTGAGTAGCGCCGGAATCAACAATCCAACAAGGATTAAGAGAGAGACATGTTATACCTTCCGCAGAAAAGGACGCAACAGAACCGGAGGAGCGGCTGAGGGCACCCTGAAGTTGTTGAAGTTGGGTGCGGAGCTCATCAATGCCTTGGCGGGTAGTAGTAGCCGGATCAGTGGCAGAAGACCCAGTAGGAGCCGGAGCAGCAGAGATAGTAGCAGTGAGGTGAGGAGGTAAGCCATGCTTGCGGTAGCAGGTAGCTTCAAGATGATTATCCCGACCACAGTAGGTGCATTTAATAGAAGAGCGACCACCACGTACTCGTCCCCGAGACGGGGGTCGGCCCCCCCCGAGTGGAAGATCCACGAGGAGGAGGGGTCGAAAGGAGAGGCTGCTGAAGAAGAGCGGGGCAAAAACAGGAGGAGCCTCAGAGGGTGGCGTAACTTTTAGCAGCATGGAGCAGACATCAGACAGTGAAGGAGTTGTGACGGATGATAGGATCTGGGCCCGAATACTATGCAGGTGGGGAGGAACTTGAGACATCATCATGGCGATGACGACAACTTCTTTTTGGTTTCGTTGAGTGGTTAGATCGGTAGTAGGAGGCTGATGTTAAATCCAAGCCTCTGCCAAGCTCTTGGCTTTAGCCACGAAGGAGAGCATATCACCAGGAGCACCCGGGGTAATATTCTGAAGATCGGAAATGATATCATATAGATGCTGTAGGCTGTCATGGCCAGAGTAAAAAGCGTGAAGCTCCTCCCACATGGACTTAGCCGTGTCATTATACATGGCAATCCTGTAGGGTTCGGGATCCATAGAGTTTAGAAGCCAGGACTGGACCCAACCATCATCGCGAAGCCAATCATCGGAGGGAGCAGTTGGAGTAGCGCGGGTCAAGTGGTGAAGAAGACCTTTCGTCTGCAGAACACGGCGAACCGAGTGAACCCACTCAACGAAATTCCCTTTTCCAGTTAGAGAGATGGTAGTAATCTGTAACTCATCACGGAGTTCGGAAGCCGTGGCAGCCGCACGGGCGGGTGGAGCAGAGTTAGCAGCGGAATTATCGGAAGCCATGCACAGCCAGCAGAAGAGATCGGGCGTTTAGGATAGGCAGTCGCACGGTCTCAGTTGACACACCAGCGATCAGGTGATCGCGATCAGAATGCGACTAGGGAGAAGTCGGCAGAGAAGATAACCGCACAGTCTCGGCGGGTACACCAACGAAAGTCAATGTCGCGACCAGGATGCAGCTAAGGACAGAGAGGAGAGCGCTAGCGACAAGGCAGGCCGCAGACGAGTAGAGAGCAGGAAAGCTAGCTGCGGGAAGGCAAGATCGCAACGAGCAGAAATGGCAGGTCGCGAAGAACAGGAGAGGAGGTCGCGGCGAGCAGGAGAGGAGGTCGCGGCGAGCAGGAGAGGAGGTCGCGGCGAACAGGAAAGCAGGTCGCGGCAAGCTGCGATCAGCGAGCAGGAAGAGCATGTCGCGGCGAAAGAACGCGAGCGGCAAGCGGAAGAGGCCGCGAGTAGAGAACTCGAGCGGTCAGAAGAAGAATCCGCGAGGTAGAGAACTCGAGCGGATTAGGCAGAGAGAGGAAGCCGCGAGTAGGATGAGAGAGAGAGAGAGCCCGCAGTGGACAGCAGAAAGGAGAGGTCGCAGCGGACAGAAAGAGGCCTCAGCGGACAGAATGAGGCCGCATCGGATAGAAGGAGCCCGTGCGGGTAGAGTAGGAAAGGAGAAGGTGGACCCCCGTGAGAGAGGATTATAAAAGGAGAGGTGGTAGGAAGGCGGAGGTGGAAGCCACGAGAGAGGCAGAGTTGGAGGCGGGTAAAAATTGGCTAGGTGGGTAGAAAAAGAGAGGCCGCAAGAGTCCGCGGCTAAGGGAAGCCACGCGGACAGGCGAGGAAGATAGACGGCTAGAAATTGGCTAGGCTGTATACCCAAGGAGGAGACCGGTTGCCTCTGATACCATGTAAAGTGAGATCTCAAAGCTTGTATATACTTCTTGAGTGAATAGTTACAAGTATACATACACTTATATAGGAGAAGAATGAAGAGAGAAAACCTAATACATGATGTGGGACTAATACAAGGAGAGAGAAAAGGAGAAAACATGGGCCCTTAATTGGGCTTTTCTAACAGTTATTAAGATGTATGAAAGTAGCAGAGTAGTTTCAAATCGACGTTCAAAATTTCAAGTTATAGGCTACGCTACAATCTCGACGTGGTCGAGATCTTTCAATCCCGGGAGAATTGATGCATCCCATGTCACATCCTTATTATATTTTTATTTAACGTATTTTTACATGCAGCGCATGTTTTCAAACCCTTTTTTTTAATTTATCGTGCATCTTGTTATCCATGATCGTCCATGTACTTGTTTATTTTGTATCACGCTCATTGTTATAGCTTATTGGAGTGATCGCGCATAAGAACCTGAATAAAATGATCCGTCAAATTAGGTAACACGATAATTAAGAAAAATATGAAAAAAAAGATTTTAACCATTTATGTACTCCTGGAATTGATGAAATAAAATATTATTTTTAGGAAATTATTTGAAAAAAATATTGATAATCCCCCACAAATATTTCATTAAATCTTTGATGTTCCTAAAATGTGAAATCAAGTAATTGATTTTTAACCAAAGAAGCCCCTACCTATTGATTGCCTATATAAGTACCCTCCCCCTCCTCCTAAAAGGGCAGCTTGGGAAATATTGAGGAATAGAGGAAATTTCCATTTCTCGATCTACCAGCCGAAAGTTCCTTCTAGTACATGAACTGCTAGCCTCCTCTCTTCACCACCACCACCCATAGCCTCGTCAGACTCCGACGACCTTTCTCCATACTACTATCCATCGGAGTCTGCACCTTTTCGTCAAGATTGAGTTTCCAGATGGTCGGAGTCTGCGCCTTCACATCGCTTCCTTGCCGTTCGTCTTTCAAGTTTAGATCCTGCTGCCGCTGGAGACTACCTTCACGAGCGCTGACGACCTCTTCTTTGTCACCCCCTATGGAATTGACGAACCTTTGGCGAGCGAGTCCATAAAATTTAGCCACTACCCGATTGCTTCATATCAACCTTACCTGTCTCAGCTGGGTCCCCACCTCCAGATCCCTCAAGTCCAACACATCACATTCCCATCCCGATGCGGGATTGATTCCGAGACCTCCTCATTCAGAATGGAAGGTATATCCCTCTTCCACTTTTTTCTCTCCACATGGTAGTTTAATTTTATGCTTGGTTTTATATGATTTTTAAATTTCAAAGCTTGCCTTTAATTATCCTGGAATTTGTTTGTCATTACAACAACAACATTCAAGCCTTTATCCCACTAAGGAACTTGTTTGTCATTAATTTGAAAAATTCGTTTTTTATCTTCGCTTGTATGCTTGCGGATGATTTATTTCATACTGCTAATTACTTTCGATTGTTATGCTCATATGCGTGTTGTATGCGACGTTGGTTCAATTATGTTGTGTTGTTATCCATGGAGCCGAGCTTCATTATTAAATTTTGAATGATCTCAAAATTATTATTTGTGATCAAACCGAGATCTCCGGGTTACATCAAGTGGGATGAGGCGTATGTGCTCCAAAATAGGACTTTTTCTCAAGAAATGTGACATAAATTACGTGCAACCACCTGCGACATAAAAGGATCATACAATATATAAACCTTTTACAATCTTGGGTATTCTAGAAACGTCATTCGTTAAGCTCATAGATCATCTTTACCTTATGTTTGGGCAATTAGCTTTGGGATAAACAATTATGGTTGAATTTTGATTGTGAAGGATGCACGAGGGCATAGGATCATAACATGTAAAACCTTTTGTAATCTCGAGTATTCTACATTCTTTGACCCGAGAGGTAAAATGATCATAACATACATAACCTTTTGGGATCTCGAGTTTCTGCAAATATCATTTGTTGAGCTCGCAGATCAACTTTATCACATGTGGAGACTAGGTTATGTGCATAACATAGTCATCCAAAATTCTTTGAAGAAGAGGAAATGGATTGTGACGTACGATGAATCTATCGGTGGACACGATCATGCGATATGAATTCCCTAACCATAGATGCAATGCAAATGAGCATGCGTCGAATGCGATGCAAAATGGTTAGTCACACAAGATTTTTTCTGACTGATAATTTAACTAAACCATGAGCTTTTAAAACTTCACGCAAATGTCACAGTTGATAACAAAACGTTCAAGTCACGCAAGCAGATAATAATGACACATAATTGAGATTGCACTGAAATTAAGTACATGACTAATAGGTGTTACATGTGAACCAAAAGAGAAACAATCCCATTAAATGGAGTAAAATATTACTTGAAATAACACGATATATATCCGTACAATTGTAAAGGAATGACCGTAAATGTGAATCTTACCAAATGAATGACCGTCGACATAGGTGAAATGGAATATGGACCTTCGGAGGATATCCGGAGAGCTGAAATGGATTGCCCAAGTGCTGTAAAATAGTTTTGAGTGTCTAGACATGGGTGGCAACTGCTGTTGATGGAGTGCTTGGGTACTAGATTGTGGCCGGAGGAGCTAATTAGATGTTTTGTGGATGGGGATGCACCAGGAACAAGTTCCAGAAGGTTGGAAATGTGATTCAAGAGCAGTTTTGGGCTGGAAGGGTGTTGGAAGGATAGTAAGGGGGTGGATTTGCAGTGCAGAGGGGTTGTGGAGGGCAGGAGGGGTGTCTGTTGAGCTGGTGGGGGGCTGGGAATGGCTGGGGAAGTGGAGGCGGGGCTGGAAGAGGTGGCATCTTGCTGCGGTAAGGAGCTGGATGGTCACAGTTGGAGGGGGAGAGGGTGGAATAGAGGTTGTAGTGGCGGAAGATGTGACGGGAGATGGTGTTTTGCTGCGGGAAGGAGCTGGGAGGCAAGAGTTTTGTGGTGAGGAAGAGTTGGGTGGCGTCGGTTGGTCGTGGGAGTGAAGGGGAAGATGAGAAGATCGATCGGCGGACTAGATCTCAAGCATTGCTCATAATGAAGGTCGAGCTGGAATGTCTGCTCGAGGGACTTAGAGTAGTGATAGGTCAACTCAACACGTATTTCAGATTGAAGTTGAGACCAAATCAGGAAGCGGTCATAGTTGGCTCCTCTCGAATGGTTCTCCTCACTACGAACTCACCAAAATGATCCCTATACTCAACGATGGTCACGAATCCTTGTTGAGGGGAGAATAATTGCTCAAGTAGGCGACTACGATATGATGCAAGCAAATACCTCCAACACAATTTACGTTTCATCTCCATCCAACTAGTGATGCGGTGAAGATGATCTTGCTCGCGGGTATCTCTATGCCCAACAAATACGCTCTCACATGATCTAGCAGTCTAAGCTTCGCAAATTTTATGCGTTGCGCACTATAAAACTCAAAATGATCGACATAATATTCCATGTCCGTGAGCCAATAACTAAAGGTCTTGGGACTCGATAATCCGCCAAAAGATGGGGCAATAACAGTAAACCTACACACAAGATCTCACTCGACTTGATGATCCTTTTAGTAATCATACCCAAGATAATCAAGTCGTGCTAAAGGCTCAAAATGGTCCGCTCGTGCTCGAAAATGGGGATGACAAAAATCAACGTAATTATCATCTCTAGCATAGTGGGATTGCGTCGATGGGTCAACACGATCTCTGGAAGTGGTGTGCTGTAATTAAGAATAATCATCATAGTTCGTGAGGATCCCTCAGAAGTGGCTCAATGGGATCGGTTGTAGATAGACTTGGGATTCCCAAATAAAAGTGAGGATTGATGTCGATAACTAGTTAACTACCCATGGTGGAACCTATAAACTCAATGATTGTGTATCAAAAGAGTGTACGCAACCTGCCTCTGATACTATTTTGATGCATAACGAATCTATAAGTGTGCGCGGTCGTGCGATATGAATTCCCTAACCATAGATGCAATGAAAGTGAGTATGCGAGGAATGCGATGCAAAATGGGTCAGTCACGCAAGATTGCTTTCGACGAATAGGTTAATTAAACCGTGAGCTTTAAAACTTTCACACAATGCCACAGTTGATAACAAAATGCTCAAGTCATGCAAGCAAATAATAATGACACATAATTGAGATTGCACTGAAATTAAGTACATGGCGAATATGTGTTACATGTCAACCAAAAGAGAAACAATCTCATTAAATTGAGTAAAATATTACTTGAAATAACACGATATATATCCGTACAATTGTAAAGGAATGAACGTAAATGTGAATTTTACCAATTGAATGACCGTCGGCGTAGGTGAAATGGAATATGGACCTTCAGAGGATATCCGGAGAGCTGAAATGGATTTCCCAAGTGCTGTAAAATAGTCTCGGGTGGCTGGACATGGGCGGCAGCTGCTGTTAATGGAATGCTTGGGGTACTAGTGTCCGAAGGAGCTAATTAGATGTTTTGTGGATGGGGCTGCACCAGGAACAAGTTCCAGAAGGCTGGAAATGTGATTCAAGAGCAATTTTGGGCTGGAAGGGTGTTGGGAGGATAGTAAGGGGTGGATTTGCAGTGGCAGAGGGGTTGTGGAGGGCAGGCGGGGTGTCTGTTGAGCTGGTGGGGTGCTGGGAATGGCTGGGGAAGTTGAGGCGGGGCTTGAAGAGGTGGTATCTTGCTGCGGTAAGGAGCTGGGTGGTCACAGTTGGAGGGGGAGAGGGATGGATGGAGGTTGCAGTGGCGGAAGCGGGGCTGAAAGATGGTGTTTTACTGCGGGAAGGAGTTGGGATGCAGAGTTTTGTTGTGAGGAATAGCTGGGTGGCGTCAGTTGGTCGTGGGTGTGAAGGGGAAGGTCTTTCGACGGATTGGTTGACGGCTGGAGATGGTTCAATTGGCGGGAACAACTGCTGGAGGGAAGTGCAGACTCGTCGGAGGAGTGGGAGGTTGAGGATGGCGGAGCTAGCGTCGACACCAGTAGCGGCGGCGGTGGCTCCCGCTGTCGGCACCAAGTGGGGGGAGGAGTCGACACCTCCCGTGACCGAGTGGCTCAGAACTCAACGCCTAAACTCTCGATGCCCGTCCAAAATCCGATTTTAGTAATATATAGTGGGAGGGAATTAGGTTAAAATTATCCGATGGACATGATCGTCCGACGGATAATTCAACCTAACTGTCAAAATTCAAGTTAAAAAAATTACAAAAAATATGAAAAATCGAGCTAGTCGCGATCACGGTCTGCGGTTGTCCTTTTGACGATCCATAAATATCAAATCCACAAATATATGAACCGTCACATAATCAATTTCCATCAGATTGGCTTTGGGATAAATAATGAAGAATAGTGTTTGATTGTGAAGGATCCTTGAGGGCATATGATTAATGTAAATGCATGTATTTAAAGTAACAAATTTCCAAAAAACATTTAAGCATGGGCATATGAAGAATTAAGGAGTTGGCAACTTCCAATAAATGCATATTTTTATCCCCGACAATCTCCTTTTGCTGAGGTGTACATTTGAAAGAAGTTCGATGAACATATCATTTTTTGAAGTTGTGATCTGCAATCTCTCTTCGTTAAGGATTGTTCGGGCCTGGATGTCTGTGAGTCACTCAAATGATGACCAAAGAAAGAGAGAGTGTGAAAAGCCTGCACGAGTGGGAGAGGAGAGAGAGGGAGGGGCGGGGCGGGGCGGGGGCGGGGGCGGGGGCGGGGATTAGAACGATTCTTTTGTCGGTGTGGCAAAATGATTACGGAATGGAGATCCCGCCGCTAACCCAAGAGTGTAAAAGAACTCCTCTTTCAAAAACCAAAGATCAGGTGAGAGGGACAAGCTGGCATGCAAATTCTAAGCAGACTCCTGTTGTTCAAAATCCAATTGTCCATGTAATGCTATGAAGCACCGACACTTCAAAATGTCCAGCGTGTCGGTGTCTGACTCTCCGACACTCATCCAACTCTCCGACACACATGTCGGAAGTTCGACACACGTTTCAGAAGTTCGACACGCGTGTGTCGGAAGTCCGATATGCTGGCTCACGCGGGACTCGCTTGTCTCGCTCAATCGGGAACGCGTGTCCCTAAACTAGCTACTCATGGTGAGGCGGGAGGCAATTTGTCTTAGAAGTGCAATTTTTGTGAAAAAAGTTTTATATGTTCATATACAAGAGTGAGAGCACGTTTGTTAATGATTGGTGGAAAAGGAATTGGAAAGTGTGTAAAAGTCTCAAATAGTGATATATTTGAGATGAAAAAACTAGAAAAAGATGTGAATGCTAGAATAATGAGTATTGCTCCTAAAAAAGTGCATTTGCCCCCCTTCTAGCATTTCAAGTAGTGAATGTGGATCTACTAGTGGGGTGGATATTTTATCTAAAAAAAGAAAGATTAAAAGTGGAGGAAAATGTTTGCTTGAGAATCCATTTTTTTTACTGATGATGTATAATGGTAATGTGTTAATATTCTATCATTTTTGACCTTTTATTAAGTTTTACATTTGAATAATTGATGAGTAATATTTAAACATGACGTAGTTTATTTGAATATTTGTTAATTGTTCATTTTTTGTTAAATGTTTTAGGATTTTCATCAACAACAACAACACTCAAGCCTTTATCCCACTTTAATTATAAATAACAGATAATTAATATACGTGTCCCAGCGTGTCAGGATATGGTATTTTTTTAGAATGGACGAGTTGCGTGTCGGTGTCGGTGCAACATAGGTGGAATGAAGAGATTTTAATCTCCTTCCTTATGCAAATTATTAAGTATTTATAGGATTAGGGGGAGATTGCCCAATGACAACCGTCAGACATCTCCACATATCTACGGTCAGCCCGGAAATGGGCGATTGCTCGCCAAGAGTGCGCGATAGGTCGTTGTCCCGACCTCCATGTGCCATTTGTCGTCAAATTCTCAGATTACCGCGGGTCCCCCTTAGGATGTTATGCGAGACCTCTACATGGGCACATGAGATACTTGGCCCAGTCCTGAGTCGATGTTCCTCCTTCACTCCTTGCACACTCACAAAAATCAGGGCGTACAGAATGAAGAAAGTTTTGAAATTATTTATTATGGTATTCCTTAGCATTAATAGACTGCAAGATTTAGCTGAAGTTTTGAATTGTTTTCAGCATAACAAGTTTTGAAGTTGAAAAAATAATTTCGTTTAAGAATGTTACTCATTTAAAAGTGTTTTATGCTCATTTGTTACTCATTTAAAAATGTATTAAGGCAGTCTTTAGTTACACTTGTACCCATTTAAACTGACAATTTTAATATGTCCCCAAATATCACTATAATCAAAATAACATTAATGTGTTCACAACCTTTAGGACTAGCAAAAGGAATGGTGGAATGATGATATTTTTCTAGTATGCATGACTCACAACTGAAATTAGAAAATGAAAACTTAGGTAATATAAGTCGCATGGAAGATAAATGTAGATGGTTAAGTCGTTGGTGCCATTGAATGGTTGAAAGATTCATAGATGTATTTAGCAAATGATGCACATAGTACAAACCATTTTGTTCATCCCCCTCTTTTGCTCCATCAGTAGGTCCTGTATCACAAAATGAGAAGTGAAAAAATATTACTCAACTATTAAGGTCACAAATGAGTTAACTTATGGACATAAGAGTATAATTTATATTAGAGACAATTAAATTATTAGGCAATTTTAATGTTAATGAGAGAGAGAGATATCTATGGAATCAGAGATAGGAATTAAATAACCATCAACATGAAAGATACACTTGCACTGTGATTGGATGAAGGAAAGGGGGTTTGTATTTTCAATGTTTTAAATGTCGGATGTCAGGCACATATTGGATTGAGTTTTTAAATGTCGGATGTCAGAGACATTTGAAAATGTTGGTTTTTATATTTTATATTTTTGTAGCTTATTATTATTTATATTTACAAAACAATGAGAAATGACAAATATTTAACATCTTTTTTTATTTGCAGGTTTGTTAGGGCTATCAAGTAAATATTTCTACGAAGATATAACATCGAAATGCAACAACAAATGAATATGATGAAAATGTAATTTCACAATAGTACAATACTGATTTGCAAATACCTAAGAGTCGAATAGATTTTTTGCTTCTCATCTTTCACACCATCCTTTTCAAGAGATTCATTAAAGGCCACTGCTATCATGTACACCGAATATGCTCCATTAGAATTACTCCCAATCATGGCGTCCTAAAAAAACACAAACACATAAAAATCACTAGTTTATTGAGTATGTGTAACATTGTAACTGATTACTGCTATTTATTAATTGATGCTTGGCTTTTTTTAATAGTTCATATTTTAATTTTTGGATATCTTAAAAGAAACTATGCAGTCTTTTCAACAATATCAACAACAGCAACAACAACAACAACAATCACAACATAATCAACATGTAAGAAGAGCTGAAGGAGAAGATCCTCTCATGGCTTATGCTTATCGTTTTGGTGGTACACATGGAGTACTAGGCAGGAGTAACCTACCTTCCTCTTCCAGTGCCATTCCTATGCCTCAGCCACAAAGGAAATTTAATGATGGCTCTGGTCAGCTACATGGTCAGGCAGCAAAGGAAAATCAGAACATTCCTCAGCTATTTGATGATGCCACAACCACAAAGGAAAATCAGAACAGAGAGCAAGTCTTGTCGCAACAAATGCAGAACCTAGTTCATCAAGCTTACCTTCAGTTTGCCATGCAGGCTGCTCAACAGAAATATCATGGGAATATGCTAGCTCAGCAGCAAGGTAAAATTGCCCTTGTTGGCCCAACTGGGAGAGATCAGGCAGCAGGGCAATCAAACAAGTGCAACAAGAAAACTGTATTAGTGTAAATCCCTTCAGACAGACAATCAGGCGCATGCCACTGTATTTAAGAGACCGGGTGAAACTTATGCACATTATGAGAAGCCATTGGAGCACTGTCAACCTAATAATAATATCGATCAAAATAGTGAACCCAGTTCACCGAATATGCTCCATTAGAATTAACAATTACCGTCCAGTCATAAATGAAACAGTCAAACAAAAAATACAAAAAATATAACAATCGGTTAAACATTGAAACATAAGTGTGAAGGCCAATCAAACAACAAGAAAACTGCATTACAGTAAATCCATACAACAAAATAGAAATTTTGGGGAATAACTAGGTCAAATGGGAATACTGCATGAGAACCAATTGAGTCTCACTATCTTTAACTTCATATCAAAATACTTCCCTCCAAAAGTTGAACCCGTAAAATACTTCCCTCCAAAATGGCTGCAAGTTAAAGAGAAATTGAGCATGTTTAACTACGCGTCTTTGCAAATTTCAATAAGTAAAAATTGAATATTTTAACCTATTGAATGGCTCACTTGAGTTGGTCTCACGGTCTCACCTCAGTCATCCTCAATCCTTTCCGAACGCATTGTTTCATCGTTATCTGTCTCGTAGTCACCTTCGGAAATGTCTTCTTCAATGAGGTCCTCCTCTGATGAAGCGGAAAACTCTACTTCCACTTCTTCAGCAACATAATCTAATTTTTTGTTTTCCTTTCTTCTTTGATGATTTAGTATTCGTAGTTATTGAAGATTGACGAGAACTTTTTCTTTGCTCTGTATCAACATCTATGCACTCCGCCACTTGCTGTCAAGTCAACCCCTCTCCGTGAAAGACCTCATCCTCTTCATCATCAATTGATTTCTTTGAAGAACTGGAGCCCACCAACCACTCTGTCACTTTTCCATCGTTAAAGTTTTTCTGCAGCTATTGGATCTCTTTTAGCTTCCATTGACCTTGTCTTTAAAGTAACATTGAATTTTACTATGACAAGATCATTCCGTCTTTTATGATCTAGTTTATATCTCTTTTTTGTATGAATCTGCAATTTATAAAGTCAATCAATCCAATTAATTAAAAATTGAGATAATAAAGATATACAAATTTTAGTTCTCATAAGTAAATAATAACTTATTACTTACCATCTCAAATGTACTCCAATTTCTTTCACAACCTGAAGTGCTAATAGTCAATCTGATAATGCGTACTGCCATATCTCTCAAATCAGGTGCGTCATTCTCATTAAACTTCCACCAATTCATTAATTATATTAAAAAAATAGTAATCAGAATATCAGCAATATGAAATTATAAATATCACTATTCAGTAAAACAAACGAATAATTTAAGAAATTTAAAAATATTTATATCAAGATCGAGGGAACTATTGAGACTTTGTTTCTTTGCAATTTCTCTGCCAAAAGATCCTCTTATTTCAATAAAGACATGTTTGGTCAGTAATGCGATCTTGAATGACCACAACCCTCTCATACATCTTAGACATACAATCAATTACCGCATTCATGTATTTGTCGTCTTTCTCCATTTTTCCCAATTTGCAAAATAAAAGTATGGATTAAGGTAATGACCAACATTGTAAAGGGGAGTACTCAACTTACTATCAGTCATTCTTTCAATTAGCTTCCATATAGGAAGATACCGAGATTCATTATGATTTAAAGCAATCACAATTTCTTCTTTAGCCTTCAACATGTCTCCGTATATCCACCCCATAGAAGGCATATCTGTTTGACCATGCGTTCCACGCTTCTTGGTTTGCTAATAATAAATCTCGTTTGTATTTGATTATCATGTATATATGATGTGCAGATATAACATGTTTAACACTCAGATCATTTTTGGCTAGGATTCAGGATTGCAAAGAAAAAGTTAAGGTGATATCGCCTGCCGATATCCAGTATCGCCACCCGGCGATAGCTCGCGGAACAGTTACCACATGATCTCCACGATGTTCAGTTAACCTCGATATCGCCCGGTGATATCGATATCGCTCAAGCGATAGCGCACGATTGGCCACGACCTATTCATCTCGCAGAAGTTTCGAATCCATGGGACACGTGGCAGCCGGATAGGATATCACTGGCAGGCGATATCCAGTATCGCCAACGATATCGCCAAAATATATATATATATATACGGCTCATTTTTGTGTGGATTACGACTTTCAGATTCTAGAGTGTTCCTTCCCGTGCTTCTTGTCTAGAGAGCTCAAGCATCTAGAAAAACTCCATCTTCCCAAGAAGGTTCAAGAACGAAGGAGCGACGATTACGTAGCATCTCAAGAAACCGTAACAAGCATTCGTCGACACCTTTAGTGTTTCATTTAGAGGGAGTTTTCATTCTGAATGTTATTTATTGTAATTCTTTATTTCTTCATTGTAATTGATAGAGGAAATCGCCGCCTTGTGCGTGACGTCCAGGTCCGTGTGTAGCTTAGGAGGAAATCGCCGCCTTGTGCATGCCATCTAGGTCCTTGTGGGACTTATGGAGTTCTCGCCGCCGTGTGTGCTGCGACTAAATCGTGGTGAGATCTAGGGAGAGGCTAGTAGCAAGATCATAGGGAGAGATACGTTATAGCCGTCCGGTTCTTGGTAGAAGGACCGATGAAATCAAAAGGAGTTTATTTTTCATAGCCTTGGTCTCTAACTTTATAGAGAATCTTTGTACTTTGTTTGTAACATTTTTAAATAAACTATAGTCATTTGTGTTCTTCCGATTTACAAATATTCATAATTGATTAGGAGAAATTTGCTTTAGATTTATATTATTATTTCACTCAGAAAAACAGACTAAAAAAAATTTAGTGTTAACCCTTATTCACCCCCCCTCTGAGGGCGCCTCACAATCCAACAAGTGGTATAAGAGCAAGGTTACTCCAAATTGGTTTCACCACCGGGAGTAATGACACATAATGATCACGCATTTTCTGAGGGGCAAGGTATTAGTAGACCTCCCTTGTTCACTAACACGGACTATAACTATTGGAAAACTTGAATGCGATGTATTCTAATCGCCTTAGATATTGAAGTATGAGGAATGATAGAACAATGCTACACTCCACCTACAACGGTAGTTGGAAGTGTCAGTATGGAAAAATCCAAGGACAAATGGGATGACACTGATAAGCTAAAGTGTAAAACTAACACTAAGACAATGAACGCTTTACTCTGTGTGTTAGATAGAATTGAATTTAATCGAGTGTGCCTGTGAAACTGCATATGATATTTGGAATTTACTTGAAGTTACTCATGAAGGTACATCACAGGTGAATGACATAAAGTTTTTTCAGTTAGAGTCAGAATTTGAAAAGTTCAAGATGGAGGTTGATGAAGACAAACTCCATGTACACGAGATTTAGCAAAATAGTGAATGACTCTAAGGTCCTTGAAAAAAGTTTTTCAAACGGTGATTTAGTGAGGAAGATTCTTAGATCGCTTCCCCCGAAGTTCAATCCAAAAGTGACTGTCATCTTAGAGTCACACGATCTTAAGACTCTTCAAATTGAGAATCTTATAGGAAATCTGAAAACTCATGAGGTGAAACTAAAGATTCAACAACAAGTGTATAATTTGAAGCTAAGGAAAAAAGCGTTGGTGTTGAAATCCAAGAAGGAAGAGGAGAGTGAGTCTGATGAGAATGATGAAGAAAGTGAGGAAAGCTTGTTCGTCAAGAGGTTCAAAAGGTTTATGAGAAATCCTGAAAGAAGAAATTCTTTCAGTAAGTTTTTTAATAAGAAAAAATCTGGGTACAAGAACGGAAAAGCCAAAGCTGATGGTGAGGATGATAAAGAGCGTCCACCACCTGAGTGTTACCATTGCAGAAGAATTGGACATATCAGGAGCAAGTGCTTAAAATATCTGAAAGAGCTGAAAGAGAAGAGACACAAATAGAAGGATAAGAAGAAAGTTCTTAAGGCTGAAATTTGGGATGATGTCACATCTGAGGAGTCGAGCGAATCATGTTCAGAAACTGATGAGTAGGCCAACATGCGCTTGATGGGAAAGAGCATCTCATCATCTGATGACGAGTGCAGTGTCCAAAGCGACACTGAGGTAACTCCTCCAATATATGATGATTTATATTCTGAATTTTTAAAAACTTGTAAATATTTTGACAAAAGCTTAAATGAAATTAAGTTGCTCAAATTTGAAATTTACGTTTTGTTAAAAGAAAATAAAAAAACTAACCACTGAATTAAAAGTATTTGGGAAGGAGAAAATGACTTGTCAAGAGCACTGTCACTCTTTGACAAGGATACTAGAACTAGAAAAGGATCTTGCTAAGTCTTGATTTCATGTTGATTCCCTTACAAAGGGAAAATGAGAGTTAGGAAGATCTCTAAAATTTTCTCAATCTCAAGTAGAAGGTAGTAAAAAAGCCTTTGCTAACCAGTGCTGTACATTAGTCGCTGAAAATACCATCTTGAGAGCCCGAGTTTGTGATTTAGAAATGACAAATAAAAAGTTTGGATTGGGCCGAAAATCACTGGATATGATTTTTGCAAATCAATGCTATGGTTCGACAAAATTTGGACTCGGATACACTCTTGGAAACTATCGCCCAGCGATAGCCACTATCTCCGGCGATAGTAAAAAGTTCAAAAAATCGACTTTTTCGGATAAAAACTCTAAACCTGCTATCACTACTACTTTCAACAAGAATTCTCAAAATTTTTTGAAAAATTCTTCAATCTTGTTTATCACGTGTGCCAAATGTAAGAAATTCGATCGCACTACTCACACTTGTAGGAAGACAAACCACTGTTGTATTAAACAAATCTGGGTACCTAAGGCGTCCACCTATTCTATGGGAGGTACTACTTGGATAACCAGATCTTTACTCTTATCCTCTTTCTAGGTATGTTGGCAGACTAAGGACAAGGAAAATGTGTGGTACTTGGGCTCAGGATGTTCTAAGTACATGACGGACAACAAGTCAAAGTTCCTTATCTTAGAAATGAAGAAATGTGAAGTAGTTACTTTTGGTGACAACAGTAAAGGAATGATCATTGGCATTGGAGTAGTCGGATGATGATGAAATACTTGGAGATAAAGAAGACGATGAAAAAGATAAAGTAAAAAAAGAAGTAGAAGTGAAAGAATATGTGCCTTCAAGTGTACTGAGATTTTCAAAAGATCATCCGCAAGATTTGGTCATTGGAGAACCTTCAAGAGGGGTAAGTACTCGTTCATCTTTATATGATTTATTTTCAAACATTTGTTTTATATCTGATATAGAACCAAAAGATGTGCAAACCGCTTTAAATGATGATTCTTTGTTTTAGTTATGAATGAAGAACTTAGTCAATTTGAACGTAATAAAGTTTGGAAACTTGTAGAAAGACTTTCAAATCATCATGTTGTAGGTGTTAAGTGAATTTTTAAAAATAAAATGGATTAGTGAATCTAGAGTCACTAGAAACAAAGCTAGACTTATAACAAAAAAATATTCTCAAATTGAGGGAATAGATTTTGATTAAACTTTTGCACCCGTAGCACGTTTAGAAGCAGTTAGAATTTTTCTTGCATTTGTTAGCTTTAAAAGATTTAAATTGTTTTAAATGGATGTAAAAACTGTTTTTCTTAACGAGTATATTAAGGAAGATGTGTATGTAGAACAACCTCCAGACTTTGTAAATGAAAAATTTTCTGATCATGTATATAAATTAGAAAAGATCCTTTATGGTTTAAAGCAAACACTCCGAGCATGGTATGATAGATTGACTTTATATCTGTTAAAAAATGATTACAAAATTGGTAGTGCTGATTGTACACTCTTCATTTAGCATATTCATGATAATTTGATAGTTTTATAAATTTATATTGATGACATTATTTTTGGAGCCACTAATGAAGAGTTATGTGATAATGTAGTAAGAATTATGAAAAATGAGTTTGAAATGAGCATGCATGGTAGGAGAACTCACTTATTTTCTTAATTTTCAAATTACATAAAGACATGATAGTATTTTTATTTGTCAATCTAAATATATTCATGATGTTTTGAAAAGATTTGGATTTGAAAATCTAAAGCAAAAAAATACTCCTATGAGTGTTTCTTTGAAACTAGGAAAAGATGAAAGTGAAATATCTATTGATCAGACATTATATAGAGGGATGATAGAATCACTTTTATATTTAACCGCATCTAGATCTGATATTATGTTTGCAGTTTGTTTATGTGCTAGACTTCAGGCTAATCCTAAAGAATCACATTTAAAAGCGGTTAAACGTATTTTTAGATATCTTATTGGTACTTCTAAAATAGGTTTGTGGTATCCACATAACGATATTTTCATTTTGCATGGTTATTCTGATTTCGATTATGTTGGATGTTCATTAGATCGTAAGAGCACAAGTGACACTTGTCACTTTTTTGGCCCATCACTTATTTCGTGGTCGAGTAGGAAACATAATTTTGGTTCCTTATCCACTACCGAGGCCGAATACATTGCACTAGGTAGTTGTTACGCACAAGTTTTTTGGATGAAACAAACCTTAGGAAACTTTGGAATACATCAAGAAGCCATCGAACTAAGATGTGATAATAAAAGTGCAATTGATTTAACTAACAACTCAGTTCATCACTCTAGGTCTTAACATATAGATGTTCTCCATCATTTCGTTAGAGACTACATAAAACAAAATTCAGTAAAGGTTAATTTTATCAGCACAGATTCACAGCTTGCGAACATTTTTCACGAAACCGCTTCCAGATTCCCGTTTTTCAATACTAAGACTTGAATTAGGACTTCTAGACATTTCATGCTGAGAAAAACAAATATAGAGTTAATAATTATTAAACAAAAATTAATAAAAATTAAGCTAGAGATAATCTTACAACAACCAACATGTTAAATCATAATTGTCCGGAACTAACATCATAAGTGTCACATACTAGTCAAACAAAAATATTACAATACCAGTTTATCACAGAAAACAAAAAATATATGAAAATTCACTATCGCCTGACGATACTGGGTGTCGTCTGGCGATATCTTCCAGAAGTCATTTTCTGCCCGAATTATCAGAAATCTCTGCTATCCCCAATACTAGTTTCTTCCTGGTCTTCAGTGGAACTCTGACAGCTGCTCCGTGTTCGATGAGGTCGGCGCATTGACTGTCGTGGAGGCTCCACAACCGGATTTTCCCACTCTACCGCCTCTGCCGGAGTTGGCTTCAACTTGAGACTCTTTGTCAGAAATTTAATAAACTTCTGCATTCCAGTGTGGTGCTTTTTCACTTCTCTCTTATGCTCCTCGAAGACTCTCGCAAGTCATCCAATCCTTCTCGTAGTGATCCACCTCTTGGTAGTGTTGGATTTCTAATAGTTGATGAAGATTCCCCATTACGTGTGGCTCCACCTCGTGACGCACGAGCACTAATATGTGTGGTACCCGTATGAAAAAACGTAGGTGCACAGTCGTCAAAGTAAAACTCCTTGTCGATCCAACTGTATTTCTTGTATAGGATACGTTGGATGATTGCACCCATCGATAGTGTGTTGAGTTTTTTCCACATTGCATTCTTAAGTCTATACGTGTACCGGATAATGGATAAAATCAAGTCCGCCACATTAAACGGCTCTCTCTCCCGGATCATGTATGTCACATAACTTAATTGAGCCGTTATTTTTCTGGTGTCCCCGAATTTGAGCATAATAGTATGTCTCAAAATATCTTGCACTAAACGTGCATCCGAGGTGAGTGTGGTCGTGGACTGAATTAGGTTTTTCATGAAATTTCCATGTAAAACCATGTTCAACAGAGTCCAATCTCTATCTTTTCTGCAGTTTTCAACTACCTCCAGCACGTAATCCCGCTCTATAAGCCCAAACTCATTTCTCAAATCATGGTGAGTTATTTCCACAGTTTGTCCTTGAATTTTAGACCTCACTCCGCCATTCAATTCAGTAAAATTGAGATCTCTTAAGTGGTTGTAGAATTCTCTAATTAACACTGAAGAAAATATGTCTGAAAGTATAACTGACATTATACCTGCCATTGCCAATAGATCATGTATGTGTGCATGACGGAGTTGATCAAATTCAATCACTTTCCCCACATCGATGTTTGTATTCTCGATCCCAGGAAATGTTTGATACGCGGAGTGTGTATCACTGCCTGTGCTCCTCCTGACCTTAGAACTTGAAGACATACCTGAAAACAGTAATAAAACATGATTTTAAAAACTACCACGATATCGCCATGCGACAGTGACTATCGCCATATGATATCTAAAATCGTTCACTTCACTGTTTTAACATGCACTCTCTCAAATCAACATTCGTACTTCTTAGATATTCAACATAAATCACTTATTTACTATTTGACTTAAAAAATCTTAAAACAAATTTTTTTTTTCTACTATTCATCATCTACTACCCCAAAGATTCATTTTTGTTAAGCAATCCATTATGAAAGGTCTAGATCTATGCTTTTATATACTTCATCTTCCTAGATCTAAGGTTCCACTACACCTATTTCATGGATCTATTCCCTCTTCACTCAAAACTTCACTTTTAAAACTCATGCCTAATACTAGCAAAACCAACCTAAAATCTTAAATTTTCTCCTCTATAATTTCATGAAAGCTACTTTCAATACATTTGAATCCCCAAATCCTAAAGAACGGAAACCAAAATTTCCTAATCATACCGTAATTTGGAGGTTTCGCCGGCGTCAGGTCGGTCTCTTGCTCGAGGGTTTGAGGAAGAAATGCTCTAAACGGTGCTTTGACTCCAGATCTGGCGCTATTTATAATTCCGAGCTATCGCCGACCGGCGATATCTGATATCGCCTGACGATAGCCCGAAATTGCTAATGTTTTTTCTGTCATCATATTGATATAACTGCACCATGTTCTTTCCTTATCTTGTTTAGGCATTGTACAATGTATAATCTATTATATTGGGTTACTTCTAATATTGTGTTATATTCAAGCTTTTAATATCATTTTGTATATACAACTCTCCTAATGCATTATAATTGTGAAATTATTTTCGTATGCCTCTAAGTATGAGAAATATTTTATTTATGATAATGCTCTCACACACAATTTTGAAAATTTTCATGTCTTTACCATTACTGCCTATGTGAATTGTGAGTGTTCTACCATAACCACTGGAATGTCATGATGAAACTCTTGCTTTATCCTTGTTGTCTTTGCACAATTCATATTTGCTTATCATATATTGCCGGACAAGTGAATTCAGAGTTCTGTGATAAGCCAAAAGAAAGCAGCTTATTCTTATTCAGAAAAAAAAACAAAAACAACACAAAAAAGGGTTGACAAGGAAACTCCACCAAGCACTACTCACCCTCCTGATAAGTCTTCATAAACATTGTGAGGTTGAGCACCTTGAACAGAATTGTAATGTGTCTTGTGTAATCTTTATATGACTATTCATTTAATATTTGTGCTCTGAATTCTTGGGTACAAGTATGGTTAATTGTGTATATTTCTTGGTTAGGGTTTTTAACATTTCCTTGTTCATATATGTTTAAGTTTCTACATATGTAATTTTCCTCTAACTTTCACTTGTACACTGTATTATCATCTCTAACATTTCTTCTCATGAGAATTGGACCGTAAATGATTCTAATTATGTTCACTAGTGTATATAACTATAATATAACTGTATGAATTCACCAATGTTCGTGTCACTCACACTCATCGTTTCAAATACATTATTTCACATGTTCTACACTTGTTTTTCACTTTGTGATATTGACCTATTTTGCTTCCGTATACCCTCTCACCTTTACCATTTTCTCTGTTTTTGATCACGAGTTTTGTTCTCACATTTCTTTTGATAATACCAAAAGGGGGAGACATTTTTGAGAAACCATTCATTCAGTTTAAACCTTTCATTAAGTTTACTTTAACCAACACCAACATTTTACTTCAATACAAATTACACTGTTGTTCTATTTAGGGGGAGTACACATGTATGGGGAGTATACATGTAGGGAGAGTACACATGTAGGGGGAGAGTTAAGGTGATATCGCCTGGCGATATCCAGTATCTCCACCCGACGATAGCTCGCGGAACAGTTACCACATGATCTCCACGATGTTCAGTTAACCTCGATATCGCCCCGCGATATCGATATCGTTCAAGCGATAGCGCACGATTAGCCACGACCGATTCATCCCGCAGAAGTTTCAAATTCATGGGACACGTGACAGTCGGATAGGATATCGCTGGCAGGCGATATCCAGTATCGCCAGCAATATCGCCAAAATATATATACGACTCATTTTGTTGTGGAGATTACGACTTTCAGATTCTGGAGTGTTCCCGTGCATCCTGTCCAGAGAGCTCAAGTATCCAGAAAAACTTCATCTTCCCAAGAAGGTTCAAGAACGAAGGGGCGACGATTTGTACGCAACATCTCAAGCAACCGTAGCAAGCATTCATCGACACCTTTAGTGTTTCATTTAGAGGGAGTTTTCATTCTGAAAGTTATTCATTGTAATTCTTTATTTCTTCATTGTAATCGATAGAGGAAATCACCGCCTTGTGCGTGGCGTCTAGGTCCGTGTGTGGCTTAGGAGAAAATCGCCGCCTTGTGCGTGGCGTCTAGGTCCTTGTGTGACTTAGGGAGTTCTCGTCGTCGTGTGTGCTGCGAATAGATCGTGGTGAGATCTAGGGGGAGGCTAGTAGCAAGATCTAGGGAGAGATACACTATAACCGGTCGGTTCTTGGTAGAAGGACCGATGAAATCAAAATAAGTTTATTTTTCATAGCCTTGATCTCTAGCTCTATGGAGAATCTTTGTACTTTGTTTGTAACATTTTAAAATAAACTATAGTCATTTGTGTTATTCTGATTTACTGAGTATTCATAATTGATTAGGAGAAATTTGCTTTTGATTTCTGTTATTATTTCACTCAGAAAAATAGACTAAACGAAAAATTTAGTGTTAACCCTTATTCACCCCCCTCTAAGGGCGCTTCACGATCCAACAATATCTCCATCAGCTCTTCTTAGTACCTTAACTATCAGAGCAAATATACTAACAACAATTTCCGCATCTTTCCAAAATTTCACATTATATACTATTGCAACGGCTTGTAAGTTTAAATAAAACAAAGTTGGTTATAACCACTTAAGTAAGAACTAAGAAATAAAAAGTAACACAAGTTAATCATGATCTAATTATAAAACAAAGTTTTATATTTTACGCTCTTTCAGGAGGTGTGCTAGCTAACTTTGACTCTTCCCATTTTTGCGACGAAAACGTATTCCTTAGCTCTTTCTTCTTATCTAAAATGCTTTGTAAAGATAGAAATGCAGTAGCAAATCTGGTCACTCCTGGCCGAATAAGTTAATGAGAATCCAAATCCTTTGTAAATTGCCTCAACAAATCAAGAGAAATGGTATGTCCATATATAAAGGCTGTCAGAATACGACCAAAGGTTATGACATTTCTGATTTGCTTTATTTTAGCAATATCTCCAAGTAGTAAATTAATTGTGTGGGTTGCACAGGACGTCCAAAATATAGCAGGTCGTTTCATAGATAGCATCTTTGCCACTAGCATATTATTAGATGCATTGTCCGTGACAACTTGCACTATATTTTCTTCTCCTGGTCCGGACTCAAATCCGATTGCCTTGTCAACAAAATCAAAAATAAATTTTCCATCATGAACGTCAGATGAGACATTCCTAAACATCCAAATTGCTACTCCTGCTTCACAGTGCACCATAATATTCATAATACTCCTTACCTTTCTGTCAGTCCATGCATCAGTCATAATGCTACAACCATTCAACCTACAAGTAGCGGTGAATGTATTCAATGATTCTTTTGTTCGCTCAACCTCTTTCTTGAGATGTTTTTGACTCAACTCATATGGAGTAGGGCCTTTCAACCCCGGCCCACACCGCCCAACAACTTGTAACATATGATCAAAGTAAGGAAGCGTCACAGAATTAAAGGAAACACCAGCCTCGTATACCCATCTTGCGATATGTATTTGTTTCCTCCCTTATTTTCTTCTTCCACCTATCTCCTCCTAATGCCAACTTCCCACATTTACTTGTTTGTCCAACACTATCCGCCGGTATTTGGAAATGTATATCCAAAGGTCCTTTTGTCTTCATTTTAGAAAACAAACTCCTATGTGGTTGAGAGTTGTCTTCTGAATCCATTGCACCTCCAACTACTACTTCATCACGGCCCGCCTCCAATCTAGTGATTTTGGCTTCTTTCAATACTAGCTGTGACTTTATAGCAGCATCAACTTGGATTTTCACCTCTCCTGGTACTTTTGGGCATGGTTTAACCTTGCCTCGTGTCCTGGGTAGATGTGCCTTCAATCGACTCACCCTCCACTTAGCACTTGACTGCAATACTGACATCGAACCCTATTTATGTCCTTCGCATCAACCTTCTCACCGTGAGACCAAAAATGATCTCTACCTAGCTTAGTACTTGATTCCTTTGTTGAAGCTTCAGACGACATCACGAGTATTCTAAATAAACAAAATTTACAAAAAAAACGAGAGAAATGTAAGTATAAGCGTAATATTCCAAAATAACATAACTTACAACTTACAAATAAACACCTGCTATTTGACTTTGAGCTCTCCAACTGCTTCTTGGGCTCGACTTTTACTGGTAGTTTCTCCTATTAAATCTGCAAAATTGAAACAAATATTATCCAAGCAAATACAAAAATGTAGACCATATATGTTTTAATTCTGAATCTCAAATTGCTCCTAAAGAAGGATGAATTGGAATGCATTTTCAATTTTTACTAGTTCAATAGCAGACCTGCTTATCAGCTCTTTTGACTTTGAGCTCTTCCACTACTTGAGTTCGACTTTTAATAGCTTGGCTTGGTTGATCTGTAATTAGAGAGACATACACATGAATAAAGTATAAGAAAGCTCAAAAAGAGCTATAATATATTTGCACTCCGTGGCAATGTGCATAATTAAAATATTAAAAGGAACATTAAATAATCTTGAGAGCAAGTTACAAAGGTTGTTCAACATATGACATTCAGTTTAAAACGTTCTAGTATAAGCACAAATGCAATTAATTATGTATAGAAACAAAAATTGTGCATAAGGTAAACCGTGAATGTGCCCCAAAAATGAGTAATTTCAGTCATTAAAAACAGGGACATCAAAATAAAAGCAAATCCTTTTTTAAATCTAACCATAATCACTGTATATCTTAAGCAAAAAAAGGTTCGAGAGAGAATGCAACTCACCAAAACCAGAGCAGGAGAAGCAAGACAACTAGCACCCGGCTCCAATCTTCCACTTACAACAGCAGCAACCAACAATAATCAGAGAGATACAACTGCAAATAGCTACAAACAAGCAAGACTATAGGCCAGTGGCAGGAGAAAGGGTGAAGGAAGAAGAAGACACTTAAGAGAGAATCGGGAACCGAGTACAAATGCCCTTCCAAATGATTTTTTTTCATTTTAGTAGCACCTTAAATCCACTAATTTGTGTATTTATGCATATCTGAAATAATTAATGGATGCTTGCCTTACCAGTAGAAATACGTGATTAAGCAGGAACAAAGCCCATCTTGTGTTATATTCACCGTAGCCTCTAACAATGATATCAGCCTGACGAAGTACTGGAAATGGAACAATAGTTATATTTAACAGTTCAAACAAGAATAAGAATCATTTTATGTTGGAACCATTTATGGAATACTAGAACATTTTACTTGAAATGGAATGTTCATGCGCATTTTTTTACATCTAGAGAGCATAGACATAATATATGGATTGTTAAATAAAGTAATATGGAAAAAAACTTACGTCGTTATGAGTAAGAGATGAAACAAAAAAGTAATCCGACTTAATCATTTCACACATATACAAAGTTAACCGAGACAAACTGTAGAAAGAATAACAGAGACTCGAAGAAGAAGATATCAGAAGATGAGCGCCATTGACGGAATCAGCGGATGATGGCTATTTTTTTTGCCTCTTACAGAAATAATCAGCCACAAGAAAGCCGAAACTTTGAACAATCTGCTTATCGCCGACGGAGGAGCAGTAAGTGGTTTCGTTTGCTGCTCACCGCCGACGGAGGAGGTAGGAGGAGCAGGAAGTGGCTTCGTTCGCTGCTCATCGCCGACAGAGGAGGAGGAAGCACCAGGGCTTCGTTCGCTTCTCACCGCTGACGAAGGAGGAAGGAGGAGCAGGAAGTGGCTTCGTTCGCTGCTCACCGTCGACAGAGGAGGAGGGAGGAGCGAACTTCGTTCTCTGCTCAGCGCCGCACTACACAAGAGCTCAAGGGATAATTTAGGGCAAATCGTCAACGAATGTAAAATTTTATACAAAACCCCAAAAAACGAAAACAATAAAATTTGTCCGAAATTTTAATAATCCGATTCCGACCGAATTTATTAAGAATTAAATCTTTGCCTTAAATTGAAAAAAATAGATCGCTTTTCCTTAAAATCAGACATGTCGGCCGACATTTTAAACATTGTGTATTTTAACATGTGGTTGGAAGCACCTCACTTAGTGATATAAGAACCAGAATGACATAAAACTGATATAACTGATGGAAGTGGGTTCTACATACGAGGGAGCGAACTGTCTATTCAAGTGATTTGCCCATCCAAGGAGTCGGCGGGAGGAGTAATACATCTAGTATAAGGATAAAAAATTTGACGAGTTGTTGGTGAGTCTTCAGGGTAGCCATGTTTCTCCCAACATATATCTTCAAAATGTTTGGTTCCATCCTATGAAGCACCGATACTTTCTTGAGAGTAACGTACCCGTACCAGATACGTATCCGGTACCGGTACGTACTCGATACTCGGAGGGTACACCTATTACTCTAGTTTGCAGATACGCTTGGACTTGGTAGATCGTTCGACATATTGTGATATGAGTATGTTTTTCTTAAGTAAACAAAAGACTTCTGCATGTCTTTCAGAAAAGAAAATTTTGTAACTTAAATATAACTAGTGTTGTTTGTTTATTATAGTAACAAAATGCGCTTTAGATTTAAATGTCTTTTTTATTAGAACTATAAGGAATTTGATTTAAATTTTATTATCGTACCCGGTACTCGTACCCGTACCGGTGCTTCATAGTTGTCAACTTGTCTTTAGATGAACCCGAAATTGAAGATGCTTAAATTTGAGTTATGAACATCCTTAAATTTGAGTTATGACCATCCTTAAATTTGAAATGATTATAAATATTTTATGTTTAAGAACTTCATGTTATATTACATTAGCTGTGGATTTGTACTTCAATTGATTATTTCTGTTTTATGTTTTATTGTTTTGAGAATTTATAATTACATTTGTAATATATACATATATTTAATACAACGTATCCCGCCGTACCTGTATCATTTGGTTTTTAATTTTGCTGTACCGACGTACCAAATACACATCGTACCCGGTACCCTTACCAGTGCTTCCTAGGTTCCATCACACCAACAACAATAAAGGCCACTTCAGCCTGCACGGTCCCGACCACGACTACGAAGGGCTTGTGATGGTCCTTGAGTGTGAATAGATCCTTGGCAACCATAAGCATCGTATTTGCCATAAAAACCTGAAATTCCTCAACCTCGTGTAACAAGAGTTGATAGCATGAGAGAGTGTGAAACATCATAGTATGATCTCCAGGTTGGTAGATGGCGATGGAGGAATACAGTAGATCATAGAAAAAGTAGTCATTGATGAAGGTGAGATGTCCTACGATAGTATGAGAGAGTGTGAAACATCATATGAACTAGATAAGCGTGTAAGAAGAAGAATACCAACGACGGCCTCTTTATTTAGTTGAGCAACAACATGAGCTGCGAAAATTGATTGAAAACATTTCATTGTTCATGGGGGCTACGAAGAAGGGCACCAAAGTCTTGTATTACTTCACCGGTAGATGTTGACGTGAAGTCCTGAAGGGTGTCATAATGTTTCTGGAGGTTATCTTCATAGGAATTCAAAGATTGAATGTGATACCAAATCTCCTTTGAAGTCTACACAGACCATCACTTTGTTGTCATTCTTGAACCACGTGTGTCGTATTCCTTGGACACTACAAGTATTTTAAATACACTACAAGTATTTTAAATTCATTTAATGGAAGATGCAGATTGTGGTAAAATAAAGAACCCTTACTTGACCTGACTCAATTCCTAGAGCCTCATCCACAAAAACAATTGCTGCAATAATTCAGAAGCATCATGGCTAAAGTCAACATCACATATTAAATTCTGAACCAATCAATGTTGAATTTTCAACATGGATCACCAAATATATATGTTACTAACCTAATGAAGAACTGAGGTAAGCATAATATGGTTTATTCTTTTGGACTTCCGTTCGGCAGAGACATACCTGGAAATAGTAAATCATATATTACAACTTAATAAAACTAATGATGAACCGAGGTAAGCATAATATGGTATATTCTTTTGGACTTACGTTGGGCAGAGACATACATGTAAATAGTAAATCATGCATTACAACTTAATAAAACTATGAATTCCTAAAGGAATAAAGTATGCATTACAGCTAAATCATAGGCTTCTAAGCAAGTTTTAAAAAAACTATTAATGCCTAAAGAAATAAAGTATGCATTAAAAATTAAATCATAGTCTTCTAAGCTAAGTTATTTCAACATGCTTTATGTAAGATTAATACTCAGTCAAAATACGGAGAAAGAAAAACTTGGAGAGGTTCTTAACTAGCTAAAGTGAGGTAAACACATTGAAGCACAATCACAATTGCCAAAAAGTAGAAATCTTGAATTTACCAAAAAGTTTGACATGCATTTTTTTTCAATGCTTGCTCTCGTAAAATCCCAATCAGACTGTGTATAAGAGATTCTCAAGGACATTAGACAATCTTGAGACTGCAGATAAATTAAAGCCCGAGATAACACAGCTGCAGTTTGATCTTCAAAACTGCAGTAGGTGCAGTTTGTGCAAACGAACTGCTGGTTGCAGCAACTGTTTTTACAAATTAAAACATCATTTTTGTACATGCTAGATGCTCCAATTATATGAACAGGTTATATGAATTTTTGCAGCAGGCATGTGCTATACAATTGCATCAAAGGAAGAATATTTACCCTGAAATAAAAAATAAACAGAGGGAACTTAATGAAGAGGGCGATAAATCATCACAAATGTGGCTTCGCAATGCCAAATTTTAATAGAAATCGTTCTCCTACTGCACAGAATTGCAACTATCAGTTACCAGCTTGATCGCCTGAGTTTCAAATAATAGAAAATTTAGAAGACACAAAAGCTTAAATCGAAAGCAGGAAAAATAAAAACTTAGAGTGATTCAGCGGAGATATGGTATTTTGAGGCAACTGTGGAATGTGGCGGTGGTAAGATGTTGTAGAATGAAAAGCCTTGATTCACCTTGAGGAGATCAAACATATATATATATATATATATATATATATATATATATATATATATCAAATACAGTATGAAATATACAGGCTATTTACAGACCAAATAACATAAAATAACAATAATCTCAATACTCTCCCTCAAGCTGGTGCAAAGATGTCAATCATGCCCAACTTGGAAATAGTCAAATCTGAACGAGTAGGACCAACAACTTTAGTGAAGGCGTCATCAAGCTGTTCGACCGAGGAGACGAAAGCTGGAAGGATAGTCCCAGTACGGACGTGGTCATGCAGAAAATGAACATCCATCTCGATGTGCTTGGTGCGCTCATGTAGTACCTAGTCCTGAGTAAGTAGGAGAGCTGACTTATTATCACAGTAGAGAGTCGAGGCAGTAACAAGAGATAGGCCAAGTTCAGTCAACAGTGATCGAAGCCAAACCAACTCAGTGACGTCGAGAGCCATAGCGCGGTACTCTGACTCAGCAAAAGAGCGGGATTATAGGTTGTTTCTTGCTCCGTCACGAAACAAGATGATCACCATAGAATACGCAAAGGCCTGTCGTTGACCGTCGATCAGTCAAAGAGCCAGCAAAATCTGCATCAGTGAAGCTTGAGAGACTGGAGGCACTATCAACCCAATAGACCAACCCAAGAACAGGGGCACGCTTAAGATAGCGAACAACACGTCGAGTTGCTTCTAGGTGAGATGTCCTGTGAGAATGCATAAACTGACTCAAAACGCCCACTGAGAAGCTGATGTCGGGCCTAGTATTGGTCAAGTATATCAAGCGGCCAACCAGACGCTGGTACTGAGAGGGATCTGGTAGAGGATCGCCAGATTCAACATGAAGATGATGGTTGGTATCCATAGGAGTACTCGCAGGGCGACACCCAAGTAGGCCCGTGTCCCGAAGAAGGTCTAAGATGTACTTGTGCTGCGATATCGAGATGCCCTGCCGTGAGCGAGCTACTTCAATCCCGTGAAAATAACGGAGAGGTCCAAGGTCTTTCACCTCAAAGGCTGAGCAAAGTGTAGCTTTCACTTTAGAGATGCCAGAAGGGTCATCTCCCACGAGAATAATGTCGTCCACGTAGACCAAGTCAATAACCCGTCGGCCCTCGGGAGTCGCACGAATGAAGCAAGTGTGGTCCGCACGGCACTGAGTGAAACCTGACTGAAGAATAACCGAGCTGAACCGTTCAAACCAGGCCCGCGGGGATTTCTTTAAGCCATACAGAGACTTGAGCAGGTGACAAACTCTCTCTGAATACTCCACCTGAAGATCAAACCCGGGGGGAGGTGTCATATAGACTTCCTCCTGTAAATCACCATGCAAGAAAGCATTTTCAACGTCGAGCTGGTAGGGAGGCCACACCCGAGAAGCTGCAAGCGAGAGGAAAAGATGAACAGAGGTCAACTTAGCCACGTGAGCAAAGGTAGCCCCAAACTCGTCCGAAGTCTGAGTAAAGCCCTTGGCCACCAAACGAGCCTTATAACGATCAATGGTACCGTCAACAGAGTACTTCATTGTATAGACCCATTTGCACCCAACTGTACGTTTCCCGGGAGGAAGAGAAACCAAAGAGCAGGTCTCAGTACGACAAAGAGCAGACATCTCCTCCTCCATAGCCCGAACCGACCGCGGGTCACGGAGAGCCTCAACGGTCGAAGCAGGCAGGCGAACAGAATCAGCAGTAGCCACAAAAGCCTGGTAAGAGGGTGAGAAATGCTGATAGGAAACAATACTTGCTAATGGATGCTCAGTAACAGAGGAACGAACACAAGTACATTTACCCTTGCGAAGAGCAATAGGTAAGTCAACAAAAGAAGTAGAGGAGAGAGGCTCAAGAGAGTTACCTGCGTCCGAAAGAGGCTGCTGATCCGGGATTGGAGGAGAAGTGAGTGTAGGTGGTGGAGGGGGCGGCTGGCGGCGAGAGTATGCCAGCAGGACATGCAGAGGAGCAGGGGGGCAGCGACTGGTGGTGAGGAAAAGACCGGGAGAGGTTGCACAAAAGTAGGAAGTGCAGTGGGGGTCAAATGTGCAGGATAAAAAGAAACCTCATGGAATGTCACATCCATAGAATAAATGATACGACGCAACTGGGGATCATAGCAGCAATAACCCTTAATGGTAGTCGAGTAGCCGAGGAAGAGGCAGCGGATGGCCTTGTCGTCGAGTTTGGTCCTAGAAGGACGTCGATCCTGGACAAAGCACACACAACCAAAGACCCTGAGAGGGATGGGGAAGGCAGAGACTGGAGGATGAATGAGACTGAAGGGGGTAACACAACCAAGAGGACGAGAAGGAGTCCTATTAATAAGGAAAGCTGCGGTAAGAAGAGCAACACTCCAATAGGACTTAAGGACTTTCATTCCCCGAAGAAGGCAACAAATAGAGTCTAAGAGGTGGCAGTTTTTGTGTTCGGCCACCCCATTCTGCTCGGGGGTACCTGGACACAAAAATTGGTGTAGAGTGCCCTCATTGCGGAAAAAGTGATCAAAAGGACGAGAAGTGTACTCACCTCCATTGTCGGAGCAGATGATATGAACAGAAGTACCATGCTGGGTCTATATCATACGTGAAAAATGAGAGTAGACAGATAAGACCTCAGATTTATGTTTTAGAAGATAAACTCATAAGCAACGAGTAGTCATCAATAAAAGTTACAAAGTACGAGAAACCATCAAATGACACTACAGGGGCAGGGCCCCACACATTAGAATGCACCAACTCAAAACAAGAAGTAGCACGACTAACAGAAGGAATATACGTGCTGCGTGTGTGTTTTGACAGCTCACATACATCACAACGAAAAGGAAAAACAAAAGACACATCAAGACAAACAGACAACACCCGCTGAGGGCTAGCATGGACGAGACGTGCATGCCAAAGCAAACTCGACGACATAACAGGGGAAACAGGAGAGGTAGGCGGGCATGTGTCAGTGGTGGTGGTAACAACAGTGGGAGAAGGTAGCTCCAGGTAGTACATTCCACTCCTCTCATATCCCGTACCAATAGTCCTTCCAGATCTCAGGTCCTGAAAAACACAACGATTAGAGAAGAAAGTTACTGAGCAGTTCAAAAAGCGAGTAATACTACTAATAGATAATAGGTTGAAGGCCAATTGAGGTACAAGAAGAATAGAGCCAAGGGAGAAAGAAGACGAGAGAGGGACGGTGCCCCGGCTGAGGACAGGGGTAACCAAGCCATCAGCGAGGCGCACGTCCCGGGAAGAGAAGGGTACAACCTTAAGCAGGCAGGAAGACATACCTGTCATGTGGTCGGTTGCACCAGAATCAATCACCCAGGGTGACGAATCCTGGTCAACCGTGGCCGCGGAGCAAGCAAACAGAGTCCCTGAGGAAGAAAAGACAGTGGAAGCGGCGACAGTAGTGGAAGGTTGAGACTGCTGGAATTGTTGAAACTGGGCCATCATGTGACAGAAGTCTGAGGAGTTTGCATCCAAAGTGCGCTCGACAGGCTCGAAAGACTCAATTGATGCAACAGTGTGTCTGGGAACAGTACCAAAAGTAGTACGCTCAGAGCCCCGTAGGTGTGGGTATAGCTGATAGCAGCGACTACGGTCATGATACAGACGACCATATTGAGAGCAAGGGCCAGGAGGACCCATAGAGCCACGTCCACCAGAATGCCCACAGCCTCCAGGCTGGGTAGGGGAACCCTGACCACCTCGTCCACGAGTGCTGGAGGTGAGAGATCGGTAAGAAGAAGCAAGGGCCATCTGCTCAGTAGGTAGAGAGGAGATAACACGAGTGGCGGAAAGATTAGAGTGTCGTTGCATACGTCTCTCATGCTCCGCAACAATGGAGTAGGCCTCAAGAAGATCGGGCAAAGGTAACATCCCCACAATCTGAGCACGGGTAGACTCGTATTCAAGGCGAAGCCCCATCAAGAACTGGTATGTCTCTCGGTGATGTCGCTGTTTCCGAATAAGAGCAATATCAGCAGGAGATTCCAGGGCATTAAGAGGCTCAAGGTCGTTAAGCTCAAGAAAACGATCCTGAAGGTAAGTGAAGTACTCCTGAACGGAACACTCTCCATGAGTAGCGGAAGCAATATCCTGAAAGATGCCAAAAATATGGGCATCAAAATGCGTGTGCCCAAAGGTGCACTGGAGAGCGAACCAAAGCTCGGAGATGTCCTCAAAGCGCATGAACTGACTAAAGATGCGAGGCTCCATCGAGCACTGAATCCATCCAAGAACCATGTACTTTTCCATCGACCACTTGACTAACTCCTCCTTTTTGTCTTCTGTGTTGGTCGATTGAGGCATAGAGGGGCCGCCGGTCAGCCATGAAAGCTTATTCCGGACGGCAAGGGCTACTTCCATCGATGTGGCTCATGAAAAGTAAATTTTCTCATCGAGGAGAATGCTAGTAATCCATCCCGCAGAGGACCCATAGGTGTCTTTGGAATCCATGGAGAAAATATCAACGAGATCCCTCCTGCAACGGAGATCGAGGATTGAGAGAACAAAGAGAATGAGGGTCTCACACACAAACCCTTATCACCGGCATAAAGAACTCGCTGTAAGAATCAGACATGCTCCATGGAAAGGACTAGGGTGAGAGGAAGCTTCGTCGACTGCAAGGAAACAGGAGGCAGCAGGGCTTCCTGGAAACAGGCGGCTGCAGCGGGTACGAGATACCACCCGGGAAGAGCAGTAGGAGCGGGATCGGGCTACAACGGGTACGGGATACCACCCGGAAAGAGCAGCAGAAGCGGGATTGGGCAAGATCGGCGGAAGCAAGAGCGGGATCGGGCGAGATCGGCGGCAGCAGGATCAACAGTGGGAGCAGTAGCGGGATCGAGTGTCAACGGGACGGGACAAAGCACTTGCGGGCCGAATGACCGGAGATCGGAGAAACGAGAACCACGCAAACCCTAGGCGTGATCCTCTGATACCATGTTGTAGAATGAAAAGCCTTGATTCACCTTGAGGAGATCAAACATATATATATATATATATCTCTCAAATACAATATGACCTATACAGGCTATTTACAGACCAACTAATATTAAATAACCATAATCCCAATATAAGAGACATTTATAAGACCTAGAAGTAGAGACCACCGGATTTTTGAGAACTTGAAAACTGAGATATGGTAAAAATTGATCCCGAAAGTATGAAGAACTTACTGTTATTTGACGGATATTCGTGCAGAGGAGGCGTCGATAGGCATCAATATGAGACGAACTTTTTCGTTCCCTTTTGTCCGTCCCGACTTTTCGTCGATGTTGAAGAACTCAGCGGGATCTTAATGCACCATTATGGAGGAAAAGTTACGATGAGTCGCTAGAGATCTGGTATTTGGAGGTAGATGTGACTTGTGGCTGTGAGAAGAGAGAGAGAGAGCGAAGAGTTCATGCGGTAGGCGGAAGAGGGATTGGCCTAATCACGAGAAAGGAGGGTGGAGAAAAGGGTTTTACGGGGGCCTGATGAGATGCGTGTTTTTGATGAGATATTGTGGTCTTGATGGATGGCTAGGATTATCTAGATGTCTTATTTAGCTTGCCAAGTGTTTGAGGTTGATAAATCTTTTAATATCACACACACACACAGATATATATATACAAGATATAAGATTACGAGAGTCTTGATCCTGTGGTAAAAACATATGAGCTAGTCGCCTTGGTTGATTATGTACTTACCAATCTTGTCAGTAGTCTTCGATAAGATTTTATGATATAGATGAGCAGCAATGATGTCTTTGCTTCACCTGGCCACATCATTTGTCGTGTTAAGGGTCATAGATGTTTCAGTCACAAATTACTTAATTGGCATCGTAAAGAATTTCTATGTTTTGGAGTTAATGTCCGCTAAGGAGATGGATGGCGTTGTTTATGTACCTTTGAACAACATTTTCTGTATTGTAGAGTATTAATAGCTAGAAGATACTTCTGTGATTATCGTATCAGTAAATGGTTTGGTGACTTCTTGTTGTAAGGAGTTTTTAGTAGGTGTCAACGGCATGTTTTTTGATTGTATTTCTGAATCTATTAGCATGTTTATGTATGATGCTAATTGCTAAGTGAGTTTTAAAGTCAGTTCTAGCAGTCTTGATAACTTGGATTGTTTGACTTCTTGGATTCAGCATTGAGATCTTTTTTGAAGTTTTCAAAATCGTTCTAGACTTGACAGCATTCTAAGAATCATTCATTTGAAATGCAATACATGTCCACTCAATAATTGAGTTATTTCCTCGAAGCAACATAAAACCTTTTATTGGGGTAATTAATGATTTTAAAAGCAGGTAGAATTTCCTCCTTTTAGGTCTTAGCCACTATTAAGGATCAGGAAGTGACACTTTTCACAAGGTCACAGTCACATCTCTCATCGACTCACTATGAATCTGTTCATTTGGTAGAAAGAGCAAAAGCATAGCAGTTCTAGATAAGTACCTCCGCTCCACTTTGATAGGGTCTATATTTTAGGGAAGGAACCTAAATGCAAACCACATTGAGTTTGATCCCATGTGTTACATAAGCTACAACCAAGCTGAACACCCAGATTCTTTAACCACTTTTATTTCTCTAACATCAATAGGATTTCTATGATTTCCAAGATAATGTGCTCTAGTGTCCTTTTCACCGAAACCTATGCATACAAGCTGTACTCTAGTCATATTGTTACACGTGCATGTATCATTATTATTATTTAATTTCATATTTTTAAATTGTATTCTTTAGGCAAATGACATGTGAGCCCCCCTCCCTATATAAGAAGGTGGCTTGGCAGTTAGGTTTATCTTTTGATCATTTAGGTTTGAAATCTCTCATTTTGGAGAGGGGCTTCTAGGAGGAACCAGCCTCCTGAAGTTAAACACGAGCATACCTCGTGATTGTATCCAGTGATTTTGTTTAGTGCAGGTGTTTTCTCCTACAGGTAACATTGATCCTACCTGCCGCCCCGCCTACGTATCTCATCGCGTGCCGCCGGGTTTCGCCTCTTCCATCCTCGTCACCATCGACGAACCAACCATAGTCAACATCCGATCGAGCCGCCTACGTAGCTTCCCCCTTCTCCAACACTCGCGCACCAGCCTACATCGCACGAGCCCGCCAACTCCCTCTTCTGTTCTCTAGATCGACCCCAACCCTATCCTTTCCGTCGGATCCAGCTAGCGCCGCCAGATCGAGTGTCATTTCGTATCGTGCCTGCTCTAGTGCCGCTCGATTCCTCTCCAATGCCGCTTGTCTCCCTCTTCTGTCATCCAGATCGACCCCGACCCCATCATCTCCATCGGATCCAGCTAGCGCTGCCTCGATCGAGCGTCGATTCGTCTCCTTCCCGTTCCAGTGCCGCTCGTTTCCTTCAGTGCCGATTCCTCTCCAGTGCCGATTCGTCTCCTGCCTTCTCCAGTGCTGGGACATGTCCTTCCATCCAGCAGCCGCAGTTCGCTACCTTCTCAGCAGCCGCAGTTCGCTACCTTCTCAGTAGCCGCAGTTCGCTACCTTCTCAGCAGCACAAATTGATTCATATGCCAAAGGGCCTGATGGAATCCCGCGTGGAAGCCCTCGAACACGCCCTCACCACCATCAATTCTCTTCTCAAGACCCAAGCCGAGTAGTTCACTTCGATTATGACCATGCTCCACAACTTGCAACCCGACCATAGTTCCGGCCCTCCTATTGTCTCTGCCTTGGGCTCCCCCGACACATTATCCTCCGAAGAATCCGCATTGGTGGGATTGCCTACTCCGCAATTCTAGCGCCTCGACATTCCCACATTCAACGAGACTGATCCCTTCGGGTGGATTGTCCACACCGAACAGTTTTTTTACATTCACCAAACCCCTCAGACACAACATGTCTCCACAATAATTATCGGCATGGGAGGGTCCACTGGCTCCGCCAGTCCTCTCCCGGCCTCACCTGAACAACGGTATGATCACCGCTACTCCGACACCATGATCAAGCGCCTTTGAGGGGTCCGTCAGACTAACTCCATTGACTCGTACGTTGATGCATTCATTGAATTGGTCACCCATGTTCCAGATCTTACTCCAGAACATTACTTGAACATTACTTGGGCTACTTCATGCACAAATTACAACCCCATATCCGAGGCCGCTTCCGCACCCTTTAAACGTTAACTAACAACCAAGTCATGAACCTCTCCCCTCTAGTGGAGGCCGAATTCTTGGCGACATCCGGGGACCCTCCTTCCTCATCGCCTTCCTCCAAACCTCCCTACCAACCACATTTTCCTTCCCCGTCTAAACATCCACCACCGCAACTTCCTCCACCTCGCCCAACCATTATGGCCCCACACAACAACCATCATATCCCTACGCACCGTCTTTCCAACCACGAGTACAATGACTTATGGAACAAGGGTCTGTTATACCGATGCAAACAACCCTACTCACCTTCTCATAATTGTCCTGTGAAGGAGTTCTGGTTCCTCATCGGGTATGACATGGACGAGATCAGCACGACTGACTTTGATGCCCTTATGATCATGGATGTACTGCCGGATAGAGCGCCGGGCACCTCTGCGGCAGCCCACCCGCTGACACATCACTACTAGATGGCGGGTGGCACTTCGACCTTGGGGTGAAGGTCGATTTTCTGGCGGGATGTATTGTTACGCATGCGCGTATCATTATTATTATTGCATTTCATATTCTTAAATTGTATGCTTTAGGGAAATGACATGTGAGCCCCCTCCCTATATAAGGAGGTGGCTTGGGAGTTAGGTTTATCTTTTGATCATTCAGGTTTGAAATCTCTCATTTTGGAGGACTTCTAAGAGGAATCAACCTCCTGAAGTTGGGCACGAGCATAGCTCGTGATTGTATCCAATGATTTCGTTCAGTGCAAGTGTTTTCTCCTACATGTAACACATCCTTGGCCTTTTCCAAGATTCCAGTATTACCTCTCAGCTTATTATTCATTATTGATAGAAATTTTCTTGTGGATTGGATTTCTAGCCAGATGATAATAGGACTGTGATAGGGGCCTGATAGAGGTCATTGTAGAGATTAGTTCATTGTAGAGATTTTTTGAGAATAATCTGATTCTTAATTACTTTTTTTCTATGCAGAAAAATCAACCGAAAATCAAAACTGTGGTGAACAAGGTTGGAACCATTAAAAATGAGTTTAGGGTGCCAAGTTTCGAAGTACTTGCTGGAAAAGAAGATATGGTAACTGAAGTTAAGCAATATGGTGCTACATTTAAACTTGATTACAGCTTAGTCTATTGGAATTCAAGACTTGAGCATGAACACATTCGATTAGTTTCACAGTTCCATCCTGGAGAAGTCATTTGTGACATGTTCTCTGGAGTTGGTCCCTTTGCTATCCCAGCAGCGCAAAAAGGGTGCTTTGTAATTGCAAATGATTTGAATCCTCATAGTATTCATTTCCTAAAGATCAATGCTAAGATCAACAAAGTGGAGGACAATATAACTGCTTATAACATGGATGCTAGAGCATTTATGTACTGCTTAACGACAGTCCCAAAAGATGAACTCCATACAGGATGCCAGTTTACTGACATATTGGTTTTCAAAACAAATGAAATCCCAGTCGGTAAAGAGTCATCTGGATGTAAGCTAGCTTATAAACCTTAAATTTGAAATTGTTTCAGTAATCCTTCGCCAAGCAGCTCTCCAAGATTAAGTAACTTGAGGCCTTTTGTTGATTTCCAGATACTACAGAAGAAGTGCCAGCTACTGGAACCACTTTTAAAGAAGGCGTTGATTATTCATCCACCACAACACATAATGCTGCTAAAAGACGACCTATATTTGGGGTGGAAGGTAAATATTTGGGTATCACAAGTTTATGCAGTAGAAGTATATAAAAGCTTAGCATAATCTCCAAATACGTCGTTTGCATGATCTGTCTTCCATTCATATTACACTTGTTTATGTTGCCTTAAAAAATAAATAGCATTACCATTGATAACTCATAAAATAGAAGCCATGTCTGTGTTGAAACTATTGCCCACTCGTTCATAACTAAGTATAGAATGCAGTACTTTCCACAGGTGAGAAAATTCCATGTTAATACTTAGTAACTCCTATATCTATATGATGTAAATCTAGGCTTTACAGATATTTTGAAACTCCTGTGAGTCAGCCTTATCACTTCTTTCCCATTGTGTGCTTAATTAGCCTCATACTACTATCTTGCCATTTAAGTCTTTATATTTTACTTCATTTTTATAAATGGGATCTAGGTCTTTCTAAATTCTAGTTATTACTGAAATCAAGTTACTCATACTAATTTGACTTATATTAGGTCAATCAGGAGACCATTGGGCTTGGTAACTGGCCTTAGGGTTTATTAATCCATGGGACCCAACCTGAAAGTTAAATATTATAAATATTGTCTACCTTTATTCTTGTGTTAGAGAACTGACCGCCTCCATATTATTATCACTACCTTGACCTATCGAAATAGGCAAAGCCCCATCTTATTGCTGTTTTCTAAATGGTATCATAGAAAGTTAGGTTACCGCTTAGCCTCGCCTTTCTGCCTACTACTGTATCTACATAAACACATTAACATTTAACACAAATAAGTTTCTGCCACATAGACCGATATTTCACAGAATCAGTTTTAACAAACAACCTTATCATGACAAGCAACTACACATAAAGCATACATCAGTTACTAGGAAGCACTGGTACGGGTACGGGTACCTGATACGATATGTACCCGGTACGGCGGTACGACAAAATTTAAAAAATAAGGATACGGGTACGTCATGATGCGTTATAACAAATATAATATATATTTATATATCACAATTCACAAGTGCAATAAATATTTCTCAAAACATCGAAACATTAAACATAAATCATAACTTGAAGTACAAGTTCACAAATCAATGCAATATAACCTGAAGTTTTCAAACATTAAGCATTCGTAAATATTACAAAATTTAACGTCTTATATGTTTAACCAAAAGAGAAAATTAAACTTAAGTTTACTTTTCAGTTTTTTTTTCTTCTTCATTGTTGGAGATCAACGTCATTGTTGGAGATCAATATCTTCAATCTCCGGTTAATTTAGAGACAAGTTAGCCGTTTGTTAATAACTTGTGTTGAATCAACACGTTCAATACACGTGCTTGTAACAAAAACGTACCGATACCAGAAACATACTTGGTACAGATACACAATTTAATTGGACGTACCAACCTTTGTTTATTCTAGAAAAAACATACTCCTATCACAATATGCAAAATGATGTGCTAAGTCCAAGTGTGTCCGCATAGGAGTATCCGTTGAGTATCGGGTACGTACCGGTACCGGATACGTATCCGGTACGGGTACGCTGCCTTCAGGGAAGTATCCGTGCTTCATAGATCAGTTATAAGGTTTACAATAACATAACTTGAACATGACATTGTTAACAAAGGACACACGAGAATAACATTCTAATATCAATATATCATACGAACATAGAAGATAATCACTCCACAGTCTTCATATAACCAGTCATAAGCTACCATACTTTCATCTCCGCTGGGAAATAACATAACCCTCAGCATAATCAGTTTTAGCACATTTAACACAAATTAATTTTTGCTACATAGACATATATTTCACATAAAACATTTAATACATAAATGAGTTTCAGCTACATAGACAAATATTTCACATAATCAGTTTTAACAAACAACCGTAGCTAACATGACAAACAACTACACGTAAAAAGTACATTGGTTATAGGTATACAATAACATAACTCGAACATGGCATTTTTAACAGCGACACACTAGAGTAATTTGCTCATAACAACATAATGTAAGAATATAGAACATAATCACCCCATGGTCTTCATATAACTTGTCCTTGTCAGGAAGAAATAATATGATTCATATTATTTCAAGGACCTTCCTCCCCTATATATACACAAAGGGAGTGAACCCAAACAAAACAAGAAATAAATGAGCCTTGTATATTGGAAAATTTCACAATATGTTAACAAAGATTTAATTTAACTCTCCTCCTCAAGGTGTGAGTATATGTTGAACATTCCCAGGTTGATAATATTGTTGTTGACAATATCACAGTTCAGACTTGGTAAGGATGTCTTTAGCTGATCTGGATATTGAACAAACGAAGTGCAAACAATGATTTTTTAAGGTGATCCTTGATATAGTGTCTATCAATTTCGACATATTTTGTTCGATCATGTTGAATAGGATTATGTGCAATAACAACTTTGTCGTCGTAGCATAATCTGATAGGTTTTCCAGTCATTAGTCCCAAATCCCACATTATCGAGTTATGCCAGAGCCCCTCTTTTTTTTGTGACATTGCCCTATACTCCGCTTCTGTAATGGAACTTGCTATGACATTTTGTTTCTTATTTCGCCAGGTCACTAGATTCCCTCCAACAAAGTAATAGTATCTAGTGGTGGACTTTCTATCATCTTGATTTCCATCTCAATCAACATCTGTATAAACTTTAACATCCAACTGTTTATTTCTGGAAAATTGAATTCCACGTCTAGGAGAGTTCTTCAAATACCGCAACACACACATGACAACTTCATGATATCGCAATCTGGGAAAATGCTAAAGACCCCAACAACATTTGTGATATCCGGGCGAGTATGTGAGAGATAGATTTACCGTTCCACTAGTCTTTGGTAGCTAGAGGAGTTCACCTTCTCACAATCCTTGTCTTCATCAATCTTACATTTCACTTATATGAGAGAATTAACAGGAGCACACAACCAAGCATCCTTTTTTTTTCTATACAAGTCTAGGACATATTTCCTCTTAGAAATGAAGATTTCGCGGTCAGAGCATGCAACTTCCATTCCCAGGAAATTTCTTCAACTTCCTAGAGCTCTAACTTCAAACTCTTCACACAGGCGCGCCTTCAGGCACTTGATTTTTGCAACATCACCTTCCGTGATGATTATGTCGACATAGACAATGAGAAAATCCACTTTCCCTACTTTCCTTTTCACTAAGAGGGTATGCCCAAGTGATCCTGCTTGTATCTCAATATGGTCATGACATTTTGAAATTTCCCAAACTAAGCCTCGAGGGATTGCTTTAGACCGTAGAGAGATTTTTGAAGTTCGCACACCTTTCCTTTATGTTAATTTGGAATTCTGTGACCTCAGGAAAAACAAAATTCCCTCCAAGCAGTCGTGTGGTTAATCTCATAATCGTGCAAGAAGTTTTCCAGACGACCAACCTTTTGTAGTTTGGGCGGTTACACTTTCTGTAACCGTGCAACCCGTTTTCCAGCTTTCTAGTAGCAATATAACCTCTCATTCCTGCCTGGTTCTCCTGTACCATAGGCTGCCCGTAATTTAGAACCTGCCCATTCAGACAGGTTTCCGTTAGTATAAATAGGGGGCACAGTACCCAGAAAATGACCTTCAGACCGAGTCTAAAACAACCTCGTTGGTGAGAACTCAATTCTGATCTCTTTGAAAACTGCAGCTTCTGTTGTTCTCTCGAACGCACATTGTAACCGCAACACAACAACAACACAACAACAACAACACTCAAGCCTTTATCCCACTATAGTGGGGTCGGCTATATGGATCCTTTGTCGCCATTATGCCCTATCTTTTGTCATAATCTCACTAATGCCTTAGTACATCATGTCCTTCCTTGTAGTTTCATTCCAAGTCTTTATTGGTCTACCCCTCCCTCGCTTAACATGCCTAATGACTAGACTCTCACAACGCCTAACAAGTGCTTCTAATGGTCTCCTTTGTACGTGTCCAAACCATCTTAGACGAGCTTCTCGCTTCTTCTCTGCAATTGGTGCTACTCCTATCTTATCCCTGATACATTCATTCCTAATTTTATCCAATCTCGCGTGTCCACACATCCACCTAAGCATTCTCATCTCCGCAACTCTTAATTTTTGCTCATGTACACAATTCACTACCCAACACTCAGAACCATAGAGCATCGCAGGTCAAATTGCAGTACGGCAAAACTTGCCCGTAAGTTTTAGTGGTACTTTACAATCACATAAGATCCCTGACGCGCCTCTCCACTTCAACCAACCTGCTTGGATTCCGTGTCACATCTTATCAATACCTCCTTTTTGAACTATCGATCCAAGATATTTAAAACACTCATTACGTGAAATATCTTGTTCACTCAACTTAATAACGAAATCATCCGTCCTTGTACTGTTGAATTTAAGCTCCATATACTCCGTTGCCCTGCTCAACCTTAAAACCCTTCTTTTCTAAAGTATCTCGCCTAGATTCAATTTTTGCGTTTACACCCTCGCGTGTCTCATCAACAAAAATGATATCATCCACTAACAATAAACACCAAGGTATTGCTTGTTGGATATGTATGGTGAGCTCATCTAAGATAAGGGTAAAGAGATTAGGGCTTAAAGTTGAACCTTGATGTAAGCCAACGGTGATAGAGAATTCCCGTGTTAATCCTCTAGATGTCCTCACCCTTGTCACTGAATTTGTATACATATCTTTGATTATGTCAATATATGATACATTTACACCTTTCTTTTCTAAGACTCTTCATAAGATCTCTCTTGGAACTCTATCATAAGCCTTCTCAAGATCACTAAACAACATATGCAAATCTTGTTTTCTTTCTCGATAATAATCAATTAGTCCCCTCAAGCGATGTATAGCTTTCATGGTCGACCTTGTGAGGCCCCAATGCTATTCCCACAAGAATTCTATATCTAAGCTACTTTGAAGTGATTTACCCAGCATGAAGTAGGGAGATCAAATACAAAATAAAACACAATAAAATCTTAACGCATACCTTGGTTTATTCAAAAAAATTCTTTCTTTGATCAACTAACTCTTTATTTTGCGCACACAGGTTTGCTTTAGCAACCTAAACAAAAAGACGACGAACGTAGACATAAAAATATGCTTAAGCGAGGAACATGCCTCTTTAACTGCTATAAATGCAACCAAAAGAGTTTCCATAGCAATATGCACAAATGTTAAGTTTCACATTTCAATATAAATATACAATAATAGAATGACATTTCATTTTATTCTCCCGTTTATTTGATGTTCAATTCTCAAATTAATCTCATTCAATGTTGAGTCCACTCGCTCAATCATTCTTTTCATTCAGAATCAATTAATCTAAACAAGAGTTAATTTAATTACATATCTCAGGAAATGTTAAGACATTATTTATCTTGAATGGGACCCACTCCTTCCGGAGTAATTAACCGTAGATAACACCCCCATACGTGGGTAATTCATGGAAGGTATCTAACTACATCATAGGATTGAATTCTTAACATTTCCCTATGTAAATTTTTAAGCATCTTTTATCTTTTTCTATTTCGTTACTTTCTATCAGATTTCGTTGTAACCACGCGCTTATTCAATTTTCATACAAGTATTTTCATGAAATTCTCACATCATCATATTCTTAAATTTCAATATTCCAAATCTGAATTCTTTTACCATTTTTCAGCATTTTTTAGTGATTTTCTCTCTTTTTATTTTCTTTCAATTCATGTCAGTGCACAAGCATGAAATGCATTTTTGTGAGTTTACAATTTATATTTTGAAATTACATTAAAGCTATGCATAATTAAACGATAAGTACTCACCTTGATTTTCTCCTTTCCCTTCCATTACTTGGAATTATCATCATGACATGTCATCCACGTAAATATCTGTAATTTTGAAATATCTTTTAATTGAGTTAAGGTAAAAGCGAACTCCTAAAATGACCAAAACTAACTCCATGACTCAAATTTTTACTACTGACACACAATAAAATTGAGCTACCGGTTGCTACCAAAATACCTTCACAAGGTAAGAAAGAAGGTATCCATTAACAATTCTCAAAAGCCACCAAAAGCTAATGCAATTTCACAGCAACAAGGTAGCTACCAAAAGTCTCCAAACTATCATCTCAATTGATCTCTACAATACTAACAGACCCTAAACTGATCACAATTAAACAACCCTAAAATGATCATAACATATGACATCACCAATAAATCCCCCAAAATCTCCCCCAAAATCTTATGCAAAAATAAGCCAAACCAATTAATAGTAAACGGAATCAAAATCCCCATGAAAATACAATTAACTGACATATCATGAAGGAAATAATTGAAGGAGCTTATAGCGAGGGAGATGAAGGAAGTACTGAAGTGGCGGAGGAGTTGATGACTTCACAAAAACAGCGATAGGAATGCAAAACCAACGACAAAGAAACCCTAACTCGTTGATGCCTGCAGGAAGGAACTTGTCGGGCCCTAGCCGCAAGGAGGAAGAAGACATTTCCATTGTTTCCTGCGATGCCCTAGCAGAAAACAATGGCTCTGCAGAGGAAGCAACGACATGACATAGAATGAGAAGGAAGAAGAGAGCAGTCAGCAGCAACTCAAAACCAGCGACAAAAAATGCCCTAATCCAACGGCTCTGGAGGATCGCCCGACATAGGAAGTAGCAGCACAACACAGAATAAAGAGAGGGAGGTAAAAAGCTTGCAGGAGAAAGCAGTAGAGCACGAGCACGAGATTCACGGCACAGAGACAACAACACATAGCAGCGACACAGAGCAACGACACGGGAACAACGACACTGAGTATCGACAGCAGAGCAGCGACACAAAGCAGTGGCACAGAGAAGCTTCAACAGTGCAACAACTACTAAGAAGAAGAGAGGCAGAAGAAGAGAGGCAGAAGAAGAGAAGAAGAGCAACAGCCAGGAAGGAGAAGTAGCCGGAATCGACACGAGAATAGCGCAAAAAACGGGAAGTGCGGATATGAGAGAGGCTCGAGCTCTTTTTATTGACGGGAGTAAGCGGCCTGTAGAGACCCAAATCCTGGGCTCTTCAAAATTAAGGATCAGACAACAGTTTTGAATAAAAAGAGTCACATGCAAAATACAAAGAACATATACCAAACTTATATTGTCTTCTTTACATTATTCGATACATGATTATTACAGGAAAATAAATTAACACATGCTAGATAGACTTATTACAATAAATACACGTAGGTTCAGTACAACGAGCTCTGTGCCAATCCCGAGCTTCAATTATTGCCTTTGTCAGTTCAGTTGCTAGGCTCCTGTGAGTTCCGCTTGGTGTTGGTCCTGCTGCCTAAAAAAAGTGTCCACTCTGGGTTAGTCATAAAAATTATGACTATGTGAGAACCGTATTTTGTGAAACAGTATACATGCAAACATGGGGGATAATCTCAATATGCATACAGGACAATAAAACATCACAATAACACCCTCACTTGATTAGTCTCAACACTGATCCTTAAATTATCCTTTAATTTTAGTTACATAAACTGGGAAATGCTCCGGTGATGCATCTTTTTGGCCATCACCCACTTAAGAGCTTCCCACTTAAGGGCTTTCCGTAGGCTCACCCCTACTGGTGAATCCATCCGTAGATTCCTCTACATCATATGATTCGAAATCATCACATTTCCTCATGCCGAATTTTATTATTCTATTCTTGACGTATGTTTTAATTAAAACAAAAAGTATTTTCAAATAAAACATCCCCTCAGATACGTGTATCGCTTTTATTTTCCCTTGCCCACATTAATTTCTTAGCGATATATATATCATCGAGTCGGAACTCATATGCACAGACAGTTTCTTTAAAAGATAATAAATCAGAGATCACAAATAATTGAATATCCATAATTTCAAGAAGTAAAATACTCACTGAAGTTTTGCCCTTATCATTATCCTGAGACGCCATCCTTCTTTGATAAACTCTTGGCTGCGGAAACCATTGTAATAGCATGCATTTTTAATCGGGTTGTGTCTCTTATAATATATAAGGGTTTTACGAAAAGTCGGAAAGCCAAATAATAAATCGAAAAACTCAAAATACTTTGAAATGATCGTAGAAAATAATTTCAGTTCGAATACTTTGCTGGACAACCATAATTGTGTCTCGAAATGCGCTAAAACCAGCCCCCAAATGGACTCCCGTCCTCTTAAAATGCTGTCCAGTAAAGCCAAAAAAATGGGTAAATCACCCCTTGAAAACTCGATGAAAAGTGGCTCAAATCAGCAAGAAAATAGTCCTTAAACAGCCATAAAAATCAGCATAAAACAGCCCCACAAATTAATGTATAAACCGTGAAAATCAGCCCAAAACAGGTGAAAAATCTGTCCTAAACAGTACATAAAACAACCATAAAATAGTGATAAAACTGTCCTAAATGAATGATAATCAAGCCCTAAACCAGTGTTAAACAGGGCAAGAATCAGCAAATGCTTACCGTGGAACAGAAGAGAGAAGAAAGAGGGAGGAGAAGAGAGGGCAGCAGTAGGGCAGCAACAGCTTCCAGCACAGATCAGCAAAGCAACAGAAGAGACAGCAGCTCGGGGCAGCAAAGAGTAGCAGTTATGGGGCAGCAGGGAGCAGCTAAGGGGCAGTAGTGTAGCAAGACAGCAGCAGGCAACAACTCAGGACAACATAGGAGCAGCTCGGGTAGCAGCAGTGCAGCCAGACAGCAGCAAGAAGCAGCCAGGTGGCAGCAGCTGCTCAGGACAGCAAAGCAGCAATTCAGGCAGCAGGTCAGCAGCAGTTTGGGGCAGCAAAGAAGAGGGAAAATAGTTTGGGAAGGAGAGGAGGAAGACATCGATTTTATAGAGAAGACAGACGGTGAAGAGGCAGCAAAAAGCCAAACTGTGAAGAGGCAACAAGAAGCCAAATTGAAGTAGTTAACTCAACTAGGTGTCACCAAACCAGCCACCAACAACACCAAGTGTCCAAAAACATGTCAAGTGTCAAACCTCAACAACCAAGTGGCAAAGTAATCCAAGCCTCAACATCAAGCTGCCAACACACCCAGTCAAGTGTCAACATATCCATCATCCAGCCAACACAGCCAACACACACCTCAGCGAGCACACATCAGACAAGCCAGCCCACCCTTAAAGGCAGCCCAAACTCAGCCCACAATCAATAACAAAAAAAAAACAGCCAACAACCATTAAAAAGCCAGCCCTTTAAAAAATTTACTATAATCTTAACCAATTGTTATTGGCATCACAAAATAAAATCAAATGAAATGGAAAATGCGCAAAAAAAAATAAATCTCGAGAAAAAATATCGTACCGCCTTTTTCATCATCGGGGAAAAAATAAATTAAATTGCGAATTTTGGGTTGTCACACGGCCAGCGGTTCAGGTGAGCCAAAACCAAATGAATGCACCGATTACAATAGCTAGGTGTCACTTAATGATGGCCAAAACAGACCACCGGCCCACACCAAGCTAGGCCAAGTGTCAACACAAACTCAATTCAGCCACAACACTAAATCCACAAGTAAACCCTCAAACCAGCACACCACCCAGCCACCACAAACCCAAAACAACTAATAGCAGCCCACATAATACCACTAACTAAATATTGTTACCAAATAAAATATGCCATCTCACAAATTTGGCTATTGGCACCCCCAATTACTTTTATTTTCTTACTTTAGCACACCAATATAATGTTTAATGTTTATCGTTAAAAAATACGTACCAAATTTCATAAATACACTCGTACTTCTTGCTACACACCGCATGTTTGCAAATCCTTCGTCGTTGTTTTGATTTCTCTTTATCCTGAAGTTTGGGTCGTTACAAATTCTTCCCCTCTTATAGGAATTTTCGTCCCCGAAAATTACGACACGATATCAATTCTCATATAGGTTTGCAAACATATTAACTTATCTGTTTATCTTGACGTTATAGTTATGATCTATTCTTTATCTTGATTACACTACTATTTTCTTTGTAACATTGACTTGTTGTATCACTTCCTTCAAGATTACTTACTATATAAGGGATCTGGGCAAAATCCAAAATACAGTATATAATATGAAAATGGAATTACAATTCATCATCTTTTTAATTTCTCAATCGTATATTTCAATTGATCTCTATTGCAATTACGATAATCTGATTATACCTAAGTTATCTTGCCTTATGTTACTTTGTAATTAATTTAGATTAACGTCTACAATCCGCAATACGTCTTACTTTTCTTTGGCGTCTCAATCCTCCTACTAAATTCGTCGATCCTTAAATTCTTATTTTGTGTACTTATTATGTACTCACTACAACCGAACTTCAAACCTGCTTTGATACCACTTTGTGAGGCCCCAATGCAAACCCCACAAGAATTCTGTATCTAAGCTACTTTGAAGTAATTTACCCAAGATGAAGTCGGGAGAGCGAATACAAAATAAAACACATAATAAAATCTTAACGCATACCTTGGTTTATTCAAAAAATTCTTCCTTTGATCAACTAACTCTTTCTTTTGCGCACACATGTTCGCTTTAGCAACCTAAACAAAAAGACGACGGACTTAGACACAAAAATATGCTTAAGCGAGGAACATGCCTCTTTAACTACTATATATGCAACCAAAAGAGTTTCCATAACAATATGCACAAATGTTAAGTTTCACATTTCAGTATAAATATACAATAATATAATGACATTTCATTTTATTCTCCCGTTTATTTGATGTTCAATTCTCAAATTAATCTCATTCAATGTTGGGTCCACTCACTCAATCATTCTTTTCATTCATAATAAATTAATATAAACAAGCGTTAATTTAATTACATATCTCGGGAAATGTTATGACATACTTGGGTAATCCATAGCAAGTATCTACCAACATCATAAGATTGAATCCTTAACATTTCCCTATGCAAATTTTTAAGCACCTTTTATCTTTTCCTATTTCGTTACTGTCTATCAGATTTCGTTGTAACCACGCGCTTATTCAATTTTCATATCAGAATTTTCATGAAATTCTCACATCATCATATTCTTAAATTTTAATATTCCAAATCTGAATTGCTTTATTGTTTTTCAGCATTTTTTTAGTGATTTTCTCTTTATTTTCTTTCAATTCATGTCAATGCACAAGCATGAAATGTATTTTTGTGAGTATACAATTTATATTTTGAAATTACATTAAAGTTATGTATAATTAAAACGATAAGTACTCACTTTGGTTTTCTCTTTTCCCTTCCATTACTTGGAATTATCATCATGACATGTCATCCACGTAAATATCTGTAACTTTGAAATATCTTTTAATCGAGTTAAGGTAAAAGCGAACTCATAAAATGACCAAAACTAACTCCATGACTCAAATTTCCACTACTGACGCACAATAAATTTGAGCTACCGGTTGCTACCAAAATACCCTTCACAAGGTAAGGAAGAAGGTAGCCACTAACAATTCTCAAAAGCCACCAAAAGCTAATGCAATTTTACAGCAACAAGGTAGCTACCAAAAGTCTCCAAACTATCATCTCAATTGATCGCTACAATACTGACAAACTCTAAACTACAATACTAACAAACTCTAAACTGATCACAATTAAACAACCCTAAAATTATCATAACATATGACCATAACCAATAAATCCCCCAAAATCTCCCCCAAAATTTTATGCAAAACTTAGCCAAACCAATTAATAGTAAGCTGAATCAAAATCCCCATGAAAATACAATTAACCGATATATCATGAAGGAAATAATTGAAGAAGCTTACAACGAGGGAGATGAAGGAAGTACTGAAGTGGCTTAGGAGTTGATGACTTCACAAAAACAATGGCAGGAACGCAAAACCAGCGACAAAGAAACCCTAACTCTTTGATGCTTGCAGGAAGGAACTTGTCGGGCCCTAGCCGCAAGGAGGAAGAAGACATTTCCATTATTTCCTGTGGTGCCCTAGCAGAAAACAACGGCTCGGCAGAGGAAGCGGCGACATGACATGGATTGAGAAGGGAAAAGAGAGCAGTAGCAGTAACTCAAAACCAGCCACAGAAAATGCCCTAATCTAGCGGCTCTGGATGATCGCCCGACACAAGAAGTAGCAGCACAACACAGAATAAAGAGAGGGAGGGAAAGAGCTTGCAGGAGAAAGCAGTAGAGCACAGGCACAGGATTCACGACACAGAGGCAACAACACATAGCAACGGCACAGAGCAACGACACGGGAACAACGACACAGAGTAGCGGCACAAAGCAGCGACACAGAGCAGCGACAACAATGCAACAACTATTAAGAAGAAGAGAGGCAGAAGAAGAGAAGAAGAGCAGCAGCCAGGAAGGAGAAGTAGCCGGGATCGGCACGGGAATAACGCAGAAAACAGGAAGTGCGGATATGAGAGAGGCTCAAGCTCTTTTTATTGATGTGAGTAAGAGGCCAGCGGTTCAGGTGAGCCAAAACCAAATGAATGTACCAATTACAATAGCTAAGTGTCACTTAATGAAGCCTAAAACAGACCACCAGCCCACACCAAGCTAGGCCAAGTGTCAACACAAACTCAATTCAGCCACAACACTATATCCACAAGTCAAACTCTCAAGCCAGCACACCACCCAGCCAACACAAGCCCAAACCAGCTAATAAGATCCCACATAATACCACTAACTAAATATTGTTACCAAATAAAATGTGCCATCTTACAAACTTGCCTATTGGCACCCCCAATTGCTTTTATTTTCTTACTTTGGCATACCAATATAATGTTTAACGTTAATAAATACGCACCAAATTTCATAAATACACTCGTACTTTTTGCTACACACCACATGTTTGCAAATCATTCGTCATTGTTTTGATTTCTCGTTATCCTGAAGTTTGGGTCGTTACTGACCTCCCTCCCTGACATGATTTCAAATTGTTTCTCCGAGATATTAGTCTCCCGTTTTACTCTTTTTTCTATTACTCGTTCTCATAGTTTTATGGTATGACTCATCAATTTAATTTCTCTGTAATTAACACAATTTTGTATATCTCCATATTCTTATACAAAGATATCAAGATACTTTCTCTTCATTGGTCTGACATCCTATTTAACTTCAGTATCTTGTAACCACAACACATTGAACAAACAACTAAGGTTTGCTGTTGCGGGAAACCTGGTGTTGTCGTTCGCGACAATCCTCTTCCTCTCCCCCTCTATGCTCTTTTCTGCTAGTCTTTATGACTAGTACCCGGTCACTTACCGTTCCCGTTTCCTTTGTCTTCTAGCAGTTTGCTGCCGAGCGTAGAGCTTATAGACACTTTCCCCACAATATTTCTAGTTTGGTGTGCGTGAAATCAAGTGACTGATGAAGTTGTCACGTTTGTTGGACGGGGACATCAACAACAACAACAACATAATACGCCCGAGGGCTCCCACTCCACCGCAGGTAGTGCGGTTACCAGAGAGGAGTGTGAGAAAAAAATTCAATCTACTATTTGATATGGTTTCCCAGCGCATTCATCGGGAAGCACCCAATTAGCAGGAGGCTGCAACCGCTAGCGAAAGACCGCACGACCCTGAAACCTCCCCAACTAAGGGTCTGTTTGGCTAAGCTGTTGCTGATGATAAAATGCTGACGGAAAGCTGCTGACAGAAAAAGTGCTGTTTTTTAAAAACAAAGTTTGTTAAAAAACTGTTTTGGTAAAATGGAGTTTGCAGAGCTTACCCATAAGCTTTTTTGTAAAAACTGTTTGGATAAAATGGAGTTTTGGCAACTGTTTTTTTTATAATGAAATATAATATTCTTTTTTGAATTTTAAATACTTAAAAGCAGTTTAAAATTACTACGCTCTGATTCATCGGTTGCTTGCCAGTAGTGTCTTGTATCACCTACATGTGAGAATTTTTTTTTATTAGAACATCGTTTTAAATTACTGAAAATAAAAAATTTCAGTAATGAATATTACCTTCTTGACTCATAGAGTTGTTGTGCAATTGAATCGCGCAATGCTATCATCTCGTCCATGCCACCCGCCGTGTCAATGCATGCCTCGAACTGTCTCTGTGTGTCTGCTCCGGCTCCCGTACCCATTGTCTCACCTTCTGTAAAAAAGGAAATTGAGAATGTGACCATCTTAATTACTTTCATTCCTTCCGAGAATCAATTTGCAATTTTGTCAAAAAAAGTTATGATGTAGGTCAGTAGGAAACATTGAAGAAGAAGAAGAAGAAGGAGGAGGAGGAGGAGGAAGAGGAAGAAGAAGAAGAGGAAGAAGAAGAAGAAGAAGAAGAGGAGGAAGAAGAGGAAGAGGAAGAAGAAGAAGAGGAAGAAGAAGAGGAAGAAGAAGAGGAAGAGGAAGAGGAAGACGAAGAGGAAGACGAAGAGGAAGAAGAAGAGGAAGAAGAAGAGGAAGAAGAAGAGGGAGCGGGCGGGCGAGCGACGAACAGGTAGCGGGCGGGCGAGCGGCGAACAGGGAGCTGGCGGGAGCGGCTGAGCGATTGTGAGAAGGGATCTAGGGCACGTGAGCAGCACGGGAAGAGAATCGCGTGGAAATCTCGCGTGGAAGAGGAATCACGCTGCGGTGGGGAGGAACCGGAGAAAATTCCTGCGGTTCAAGATGTGCCTATACACAACTTATTTTAAAAACTCAGTTTTATCCATAAGCCCAACCAAACCCAGCTTTTGCTCAAACTTGTGTTTTGGAGCTGCCGCACCAGAGGCTATCAGCTCCGCCAAACAGACCCTAAGTGGTTACACGAGGGAGAGTTCGCTGCTCAATGAAGAAATTTCTATAGGAAAACCAAAGTTGTTGGCCTAGGTTCTAGACTGAGGAGGACCTGATTCCTTCGAGGAGGGTGAATCCCCTTCTCTGTTTGCTCATCATGTTCGACGTGATCTTGTTCCAGCCAGATTCAAAGAGCCTCGTCTCTCTAGGTTCTCTGGGAGAGAAGACCGGCTTATCATTTTCAAGCTTTTGAATCTGCGATTTCTTCACGAACCCTATCTGATGGGATCTGTTGCAAGCTGCTTGCCACGACCTTTGATGGCAAAGCGCGAGAGTGGCTTTATAAGTTGCCTCCTTGCTCCATTGTCTTTTTAAAGGAATTGAGGAAGGTGGTTATGTTGAGATTTGCGACCTCCAAGAAAAGGAAGAGTGACCCAAATGTACTCTTTCATAATAGACAGGGAACAACCGACTTCCTGGGACACTATGCGTATAGGTTTCAAGAGAAGATTCTGAAGATCCATGATGTGGATCCTTGTACCAAGTTGTTTTTGTCTTTGTGCTGCAGGAAGGCCTTTTCAAATTTGAAGTTAGCAGGAAAGTGCCAAGCTCTTATAGAGAGTTGATTGAGACAACAAATCTTTTCATTGAAGGAGAAACTACAAACTTTGGGTTCGCCACCTCTCTTACCGATCTTATCCAGAAGCGTGCCAGAAGTTCCACCAATCAGCCTCCCACTACTGCTCAGCGGCCGCCGAGACCGCATTTGGAGATCAATGTTCCGACAACAGCACAAGCTTACCCGCAACAATGGGGTGATGCATAAGTGGAATAGACCGACCTCAATATTCTAATGGGTGAGGTGGTGGAAATCCTGCAAAAACAGTCGGGGTTTAAGAGGCCACCACCTCTCAAAGCGGGGTTTGTAAACCTGAACCGAGAGCTCTATTGTAAGTTCCACAGAGAGGTGGAATACAACATGGAGAAATGTCGTGCTCTCCATGATCTGATCAAGAGGATGCTGAAGGCAGGCAAACTGAAAGAGCTTGTGGACCATAGCCTATGGTGCCTCTACATTCTGGAAGGGGACGGAGGTGGTTGAGACTCAAACACTCCAGTGCGAATGTGTGGAGCAAGAAGACTTTAGCTCCCTTGGGAGCTTTAGAAGCTCAGGATGCGTTGAGTTAGTAGACTTTGGCCCTCTTGGCCAAATAAATTTTATTCATGGAGGGGCAGACCCCGAGTCCTCTAAGAAGGTGGCTTCAAGCGTCTTCATCAAAGGGAGGTTTCTTCTGTCTCTCTCGTCGCGCCCTCGAGAAGGGAGTTTTTTTTCAGGGAAGAGAACCTCCCCAAGACCGCAATTCACGATGCTGGCTCATGGCGATGACAGTAACTCTTGATTTGGCTTGAAATAAGATTGTTGTGCTGGAATATTCCTCAATGCAAGACTGGAAGTTGCAGGAATTGAAGCCTAATTTCTTGAGGCAGAGAACCAATGAATTCTTAGTGCATCCACATAACCCGGATGAAGAAACCCTGATTCTTAGCAGACAAATTGTTACGTGCTCATCAAAGTGGTGGCCAGAGGAGGGGGGAGGAAGGATACTGCGGAGACGGAATCGCAGCTGTTTAGGCAGGGCGTGCTCGGGTGAAGAGAGCTACGAAAATCTCATAACATGACAAGGAAATAGAGTTTACTTCTTTTGATAACATTACATGACACCAATGTCTCTTTATATAAGAGGAGATAATGACATAAGTGTAAATACAATAGTCAAGGGAAATATTAAAACCCTAAACAACAAGTAGACTTGAACATTAAAATAACATCTTAGACTCGAACATTAAAATAACATCTTAGACTCGAATGACCAAATAACTAGATAATTGGGCCCAAAGCCCATAACATCTCTCCCGCCCTGCAAAAAGAATTTGACCTCAAGCTCAAGAAAGATTAACGTTGGTAGCAACCTTATCTGACACCCTTATTGTTAGAGTGCTCGATGTGCAGATAGAAAAGTTTTCTGCACCGATGTCCGCAAGTATATTGCTCATTGCAGTTATATCATATGCCTTACGCTCGTCGTTCCATCATCTCGACACGAGAGAGTCGACGAATCTGAGGGCCCACTCAGTACACGTCCTAGCGGAGCCCTATGTCAGTGAAAAAGTAAGCCTCCCTCCCCAGTTGGAGGTGACGGTCGCAAATCCTAGCCAGACTCATAACAACCACTAAGTTGCGAGGAGTCTCAAATTTGACATCCAACCACAGATGGTCACAAAGTCCAGCAGTGAAGATGGAGTCCTGCATCCTGGTGAGAAGCATGACATGTGCCATGAAAAACTAAAACAGTTCCCGATAATCGTCCATGAATCCTGTCTGTTGTAAAGTCATGAGCTCACCAAGGGGGTTGTTGTGGGTGGGAGGATCGAAACACAAGTTGCAGAACCGCCCGAAGTCTTCCCATGTCAGTCCTGCCTAGTCGGTGAGGAGACAAGTGTACATAGACGAGTCAAGGAGGTGGAAGGATGCCAGATGAATCTGATCCGCGGACGGTGTTTGTTGGTGGATGAAAAATTGTTCGCACTTAGTGAGCCAATCCATGTCTTCCCGTCATAAGTCGGAAAGTCCAATATGGGGTAGCGCGGTTGTGTAACCGCCTCAGGGCATACAAGGGCTAGTGGCGGTGGCTCATGGCAATGACAGTGCTTGAATGCTACTTTTGTGATCTGTAGGTGGGGTAGTAACAATAGGAAGGGTGGCGACCAACTCATTATGCTTGACGGTGACGGTCGTTGTTGTCCCTAAAGCATGCTTCCATGGAGGTCATGACAATCTGCAGCACGTCTTGGAGAGCAGTCATGAAATCTGGTGAGTCCCCATCGGGTGAATTAGTTGCAGTGAGATGAAACAGGTGACGGGACGGTTGGAGTCCTCAGAGGCGGCTAAATTTGTGTTGCTGTGAGAGCCGCGATGCTTACCAATGATGTCAACCATGTTGAAAAAGTAGAAAGGAGGAAAAATAATAATAATTAGTTGCCCTAAATCGGGCCAAACATACATATATATATGACCTCATCCACGTGACATATCACTTTATATAAGCAGCAGGAAAAATAATTCTTGAACTAAAAACGCGTACGACACATGTATTCAACTCTCCCCCTCAAGTTGAGAATATATATCGATCATTCCCAACTTGATTGTATTGTTCATGAAGTTGTCGCTGCTCAATCCCTTGGTGAAGACGTCGGCTAGTTGGTCATGTGAGTTCACGAACATAGTACATATATTTCCCTTGTCTAGGTGATATTTGATGAAGTGTCTGTCAACTTCAACATGCTTCGTCCTATCATGTTGAACCGGATTGTGAGCAATATTGATGACTGTTTTATTGTCGCAGTAGATAATAACTGGTCTGTTTACTTGGAGACTCATATCTTGGAGGATTGTCTTCAACTACAATCCCTCACATACTCCATTCGTCATAGCCCTATATTCTGCTTCAACACTTGAGCGAGCCATCACATTCTGTTTCTTGCTCTTCCATGATACAAGGTTGCCACTCACAAATGAGCAATACCCAGGACCAAGTTGATGCATATCAAGTAGGTGAAGGATCTTTGGTGAGCTATTGTGAGTTTTACTCTAAAATAAAACTTTGATTTGCTTGCCTAATAAATATGCTCTGCATGATCTCTTTAGCATATTTTACATATGATAAATCTTTGCTAAGTTATTTTTAGCAAACTTAGATTGTTTTTTAATGTTGAAGTCTACAAGTCTTTTATGCCATTAGTCAGTAATGAAAATAGATTAATTAAACCTCAGAATTAGTAGATAGAAAATCTACTTGGTTGATGTTACCTTGTATTCTTTATCACATAGTTGGCTTATGCTTAATAGGTCATGTTTAAAACCTTTCATATAAACCACTTCAGTGAAAGTAATTGCTCCTACATGAACCTTACCATACCCTTTGGTTTGGCCACAACTAGTTACCAAAAACCAATTTGAGACCTTCTCCTATCTCAAAGTCAGCCAAACTATTTGTCTCGAGCCATGTACCTCGAGAACCCACTATCTACATACTACTGCTTGGGTCTTCTTGTTTTGGAGTTCATCTGCAAAACAATCCGGGGTCTTGTGGTTCTGGAGTTCATCTGCAGAACAATCTGCGGTCTTTTGGTTCTGGAGTTCATCTGCAGAACAATCTAAACATTAAGGTGAACCCAATGTGACTTGAGTCCATTCTTCTCAAAAGGATTTATAACCCAAAACCTTGGCTTCCGAGAATAAAAAGTGTTCTGGGAATAAGCATTTGCATTGTACCAGCAACCCATCATAAAGTCGTTAACTTTATTGCGGCAAAAACATTCGTCCATGTTTTGCCCATACTCTTGATAGGAATAGATTGGAGAAAAGAAGCTGCCTTATTTCTATAATATTTAACATTTGTCTTGACAGACATTCGTCGAGGGCTATTTGACGTTTCTGCATGAGATCGTTAGTAGCAATTTGGAGAATGATCTGCTAGTCATCAGAATGCAATTCTTTGTATGAGAAATATTGGTATTCTTCCTTTTCCTTTCTGAGTTTGTGGAGTCATCATAGGTGCAGGCTTACGGCCATTCCTTGGTTTATTGCCACCAAGATTTTTGATTGGCCTTTGTTTAGATGACGGGGGCATACTATTCTGGATTTCTTCAGGAATATTTTCACCCTTCTCTTTCACAAAAGTTACATGTTTCTTCTAAGCTTGTCCAATATTAAGATTCACCTCAATGGCAGGATCGACACCAATACCCAGTCTTTTGAATTTAGATGGATTTTCTGTGATGAATTTCAATTACTAGTTTCTTCCATTTTGGGAGTTCTCAAATTGTTTTGCTTTAACTAGCTCATCATTGAGCTCACAGTTTTGCATGAGGGATTCATTAAGGTCCTTTTGTTTAGTCATCGTCAATAGAGTTCATATATAGTCTAATCCTAGACTTCTACAATGCAAACTTCTCCATGTACACATAGAATTTCTGAATGTGGTAGCATAATCTTTAATTTGTGATGTATTCATGATTAAGTGGTAATCAGAATAATAAGAGCTTGGTTAATCAAGATGTTAGCCTTTAGAGATTAACTTGGTTCTGATACCAATTGAAATTGTGGAATATAATGATAATATTAATACAAATTACTCTAGGGGGTGAATGGAGTATTAAAAATTTAAGCAGATTAGTCACCACTACATCACGACTACATATTAAAACTACTGCAGAAAAATAAGCCCAAAAAATAAATCTAAGCTACAAAGTAAGCAATACAAAAGACATGAATTTTATAGAGGTTTCCCAAACTTGGGTACTCCTCTCTTCTACCAGAGTAGGAAAACACTGTCTTTCACAAGGACTAAGTCTTTTGATAAGGAGGCTATTAAAACCACCACTGAATCTTTTAGAATACATTCTTAGAATCAATCTGAGTTTTTTGAACGAGACTCTCAAAACCAATTCTTAATCTTTGTTGGAGAGATTCACAAAACTCTTTACAATGATGATTGGAGTGAGTACTGCACTTTTCTACAATATGAGCAGTCTTTTGTAAGCTCTGATCATTTCTAGTATTCAGCTTTTTGTGGATTCAGATTTTTGTAATCCCTTCTTGTTCTTCTGAGTAGAAGGGAAGAACAAGAAAAATTTGTTGAAAGTAGTAGGAAGATGGTTGGAAAACTCAGAAAGAGTATGAGAGTAGAAAAAATACGATTAGGGTTTGCTGTCCCGATTGATATCTTTAAATATTTGGATTCAAACGTCTTCTTCAGAGAGGATAGAGAGGTGGTTTCCTTATCTGTGTATTCTAAAAATGGCATGTTCCTCAAGTGAGAGATCTTTTTGAAGATGCTTTATCCAATAACAAACTGGAACGAAAATCATAGCAACTATAATTCTTTGTCTCGTCATGGTAGTCGAGTTCCATTCAGCTATCATCGTTTTTGAAAGCTCTGAAATATTCTTCATAAGCCTTCTTTACCTTTTAGTTGATACAATTCGACTAAAGACTTCATAAGCTCCGATACTTCAAACTGTGAAAAGTCTTCATGCATCAAATAGAAATCGACGCATGCTCACATACGTAGTAAATAATGTTATATGCATACCGACATGCTCTAGTAGCGGGCTTCAAATCGACTTCCACATTTCTTCAGCTCCATTGTTATACATTGAATGCAATTGAACTTAACGACTACTAGTACTTCTTTATTATACCTGCTCTCTTGTTTTTGTGCTCTGAATAACTTAAGCCGTGCTCTAAATAGATATAGTCGTGCTCTGAATTACTTAGAGAAAAATACGATGCATGGATCTCCTTCTTCAGTTATGCTTCTATGCTCCGACTGGAATTTGACGAAAGTTACGAAGCAGTGCTATGCACGTCTAATACAATTAAGTTGTTTACAGTCATCGATTCTTCAGTATCTCTTGGATTTGGTTAAGTCTTTAGGCCTGCAGAGTGAGAAATTGAAGTAAAGTCTTTCTATACATTATTAATGCTTGACCTAGATCACTTTTAGGGATAATTTGGTTTATCAAATCAATGAGTTCCTAAGAGTATAATACCAAGTAATTGATCTTCTGTCATTAACTGATTGAACATAATCAGTATTTGTGTATACCTGAAGAATTAACCTCATGCTCCTTTTAAACAAAATTTCTTTTCTTGAAGTACCTTTAAGACACTGCAACACCTGATTAACAACCTGTAAGTGGGTTTTCTTTGTACCATGGGTAAACAAACTGATCATGACAACTGCATATGCTATATTAGGTCTTTTATGAGTGAGACAGATAGATCAATTTCCCTACTAAGTGTTATACATCTCTCTATCTACAACATTAAGCTCATCTATCTTTTTGAGTTTATACTTCATATATATTTGTGTACTAGTTGGTTTACATGCTACTTTTCCTGTCTCTTTAAGAAGATTAATGACATACTTTTGTTATGTCCTACTTCTGGAGGGTGTAACCTCAATACATTGAAAATACTTCAACTTTTCTAATTTTTAAATTTCAAATTCCTTGGTCATATATTGATTTGGGGGCTGCCTCTTTTCATTATTCCTGGTCATGTTGATGTTGTCTACACTCTATATACATTAGAAATATAATAACTCTCCTTGAATTTTATTTCTTAACAGATAAGATTTGATCTTTGTGGCTTTGTTTATGTTAAATGAATCTGTACAAAAGCCCACCGTAAGGCCCAAAGAGAGCATCGTCAAGCTTTAATCTCACACCTTAGAATGAAAGTATTGTGTATTTCCCTCATCCTATAAATATACATCTCCTGTATCAAGTTGTAGATGAAGTGAGAAATTAATAAAAGAAATTATTTTATTCTCTCATGTTTTGCTTTTCACCACATGTTATCAGAGCCAAATCGATCCTAAAGGATTTTTTTGGGGATTTCCACGCTTAGTTTTCTTTTCAAACTTCGGAGGACTGGCGGCTAGAAATTGCTAGACCGCATCTCTTCCCGCCCCTTCTCCTTCCACCTGGTGTCTGCCTGCCTCGCTTCCTTTATATTGTTTGGTCGCTGCCTGCCTGGGATCCACCTTCTTGGCACCTCCCACGGTCTTTAATTCTTGTCACGTTTCTCTCACGTCTCTGATCGCAACACCTAATTGCCGCGCTATGACAGCTTCAAGCTGTGCCTGCTCGGGGTTAGTCGCGTTCTCCAGCTCGGGTGCCCGCCTGATCGCAGCTCGCCTGTTTGTTCGCAGCCTGTCTATTTGTAGCACCTGATCACTGCTCTCACCATGCCTGCTCGCTGATGGCAGCCGTTTTTTTCAGCGATCTCGCTTAACCGCTCTTCAACTCGACGATATTCTTCCTCTCCTACTTGCCGCTTGATCTCCTGATTGCCTGATCGCGTGCTGCCTACTGTTTGCTCGCCTAGACACAATCTTCTAATCCCCTGGCCACTTGACCGATCTCTATAGCTCGACTATTTCTTTCCTCTGTCTGTTCGCTTGCTCGCGGGGTTCTACACTTCTGTTCCGATTTCAATGAACTTGAATGATGCCCCGTCTCTTTCGGCTCATGCAGCAACCTTTCTTCTGAAGTTCGCGATGTGCTTCAGATCACTGCCATTTCTCTTAGTCGGAAGAAGAACATTTTGAGTGGGTGCACTCCGTCCATCAGGTTCTTCGGCCAAAGGGTCTCTTGCATCATCTAACTAAGGCCACCCCTTCTGAGCCCACTGATGAATGGCTCTGTGATGATGGTAGTGTCCAATCATGGATCCTCAATTTCATGGATTGTGAACCTTATCGTATGACCATGTATCATGAAACAACAAAGACGATATGGAATGAACTGCACTCCCTTTATTCTGACATGGACAACCTTCAACATCTGTTTGACATCGTCATGGATCTTCAATCTCTCGACTCAGGGGTTGATGACGACTTAATCTCCTTTGTTACGTGGTTCAAAACTTTAATCGAGGCTTGAATTCAATATCAGCCTCCAACTACAGATCTCACTGTCCAACGTGCTCAAAAAGAAGCTACTGGTATTTCATGATGATGGCTTTTGTTCTGCCTCATCTCCACTGTGTCCGTGCTCAGATCCTCTCTCCTTTCACTTTCCCTCTCTCTCAGATGTTTGCTCCATGCATTTGAAGGTGACATTACCCCTTGATGCTCCCGGAACTCAATATTCGGCTCTCCTCCAACACTCATCTATATCTCACCCGCTCCTCCATCAGCTTGTGGAGGTCGCACCAGATATCGGGGTAGAGTTCGCAACAACAAGCCTCGTCTTAAGTGTACTCACTGTGCAGGGATGGATATCTTGAGGCAACCTGCTATCGTAAGCATGGTATGCCTCCTCCACACCATACCTTCGTTGGTATTAATATGTCTTCCACCACTCGCTCCGACATTGACCCATGTCCAGGGATTACTCAGCCATTTGCTTGGCTCTATTGCTTCTATCTCCAATGAAGGCATCTCCTATTTTTCCCACATTCCAAATTGGATTGCGGACTCCGGTGCCGCACACCATATTACTCCAAAGAAACTACCTCGGTACTTGGACTTTGGGCATCTCAAGTTCATGACAGTGACCATTGGTGACACCACTCATGTTTCCAGTTATGTTGATATGCCTTTCACTTCATCTTGAAAGTCAATTGTTGCTACTTACCTAGGGGGGGGGGGGTGAATAGGTGTTTTACTTAGTTTTGAGTTTCTTGAGTTTTTCTTAGATGAACACAATGATAAAGTAAAACAGAACAGTAAGCCACAACACACAAGGATTTATAGTGGTTCCCCAAGAATGTGTACATCCACTTTCCCCCTTCACCTATCTAGCAGAGAGCTAGCTTAGGCCAAAATTTTCCAAATTTTCTTCTTAGATCCTCAGATCTAACAACTCGGGAATACAAGTTCCCTACCTCAGACCTCCACATAGGTCCTACAACTCAGATCTTCCACAGATCCTACACATTAGGCTCAACACAAGCCCTATAGCTCAGGCTCTCCACAAGCACTACAACTCAGGCTCTACAAGCTTTGCAACTCAGGCTCCACAAGCCCTACAACTCAGGCTCCACAAGCCCTACAACTCAGGCTTTACAAGTCCTACAACTCAGGCTTTACAAGCCCTACAACTCAATCTCAATCAGCAGAGATCTACACTCAGATCTATTACAGATCCTACAACTCAGATTCACAAAGGAATCCTACAAAGAAATACAATACAGATTTGACTCAACACCCTAGAGCTTGAGTGTTTAGGTAGAAGCACACAACATGCTTCTTCTTCTTTTCCTTAATCAACACTTGAAATAATCTTTTTGGAATGAGCTGGGATTGATCAAGAGTACTTGTACCAGAGAAAAGATCTTCAGAAGTAATGTTGCTGAAGTAAGATCTGAAAGAACCTTTTTCTGAATCTTGTAGTGTGTGAAGAATGAATTCTTTAGAATGTATGAACATTGTTCAACACTTTCACAGAACTTGGAGTAAAAATTTTCTCAAAGTTTCTTGTAAAACTTGGCATAGAACTTCTCAAATTTTCAAGTCCCCTTTATATACTGGACTTGGTCGGCAGAGAGAAATAAAAATTTTCAACGGCTAGACAATCCTCCTTAGGGAAATTATGAATTAGGAATACTCAAACGACTATTTTTATTTGGCTAAGGAAGGATTATAGAAAAGGAAACATTCTGGCTCGAATTCTTCAATCGGCTAGCAAACACTTTAAGAAACAATCCAAAAATGGAATCTTCACAAGATGTTAAAATCTGTCTAAAGAAGAATCTTATGATCTGAAAATAATCTTCAATGAATGAGTATAATTCTCTCCATTGGCAATCCCTGAATATATACAACAAATCCTGTCTACTAATTTGATTTAAATTCTTTGCATAATCTGCGCATTAAATCAAGGATGTAGTCGTTGTGCCACATGTCAGGCTGATGAAAATAATTCTAAGTGACCATTACATGATGTCATCGACAAGGTCTAATGGCCCTCATGATTTATTTGTAGTCAGCTTAATACACATTAAAGTCATATAAGAAAACTCCCAGCACTTGGCCAATTCGGCATGTAGAAAAATTGTCATCATGCAATCGATGCTGTCGAATTTTTCCTTAGCCATGAAGTCGATGCAGTCTAACGTTTCCTTAGCCATGAAGTCGATGCAATCGAACTTTTCCTTAACTATGAAGTCGATGCAGTCGAACTTTTCCTTAACTATGAAGTCGATGCAGTCGAGCTTTTCCTTAACCATGAAGTCGATGCAGTCAAACTTTTCCTGAACCATGAAGTCGATGCAGTCAAATTTTTCCTTAGAATTTTGTATATGCACCCGATGCTTTACTTAACCAAATATCTGTTTCTGCCTCTGATTTCTTGTCCTTAGAAGCTTTCTTTTTGATAGTGACATGTCTAATATATGATTATGATATATGTCAACATGTGTTTTGCTCCTTGAGAGATTACAAGGGCAAACCCTGTTTGGGTGACCATTTGTCTAACAATACATTAGTCATGCACTCTAGTTATACCTGTCACACCAAAACTTAAACATCCATCAAATACAAGATGTTTATTGTCATCTTGAGGCCTTTTTCAAATCAAGAATTTTGAGGACAATATTCTCAACACATCTATATCCCTTCGTTCAGTTCATCATGTTCTGAGCTGCTCTTTCAATCTTATTTCTGTTAGTCGTCTTACTCAAGACCTTGACATCTCTGTAACCTTCTCTTCTTTAGTTCTTCTTTTATTGTACAAGATTGACGGACATATAATATCATTGGTAAAGAACGACTGTCCAACATGCTCTACTTTCTTGATGCTTCTCTCACAGTTCTCTTCTCTGTCACCTCTGTTGATTGACACCACTGTCGTGGACATGTTCCTCTCCCAATTCTCATGAAAGCTCTTCCCGATCTATCTCTTATTGACTTTACCTGCAAATCTTGTATCTTCGACAAACAACATCATTCTTATTTTCTCCTTCATTGTACTCGGAGCAATGCTCCTTTTGATCTAGTGCACTCAGATATTTGGAGCCCTTATAAAACAACTAATGTTTCTGGTTATTATTATTTTCTTATATTTATTATTGATTACTGGCTTTACCTGCGTGTCTTGTATAAGCTGGACATGCAATTTCTATGGTAAGCCTTACAAAAGCTCATACACTAGTGTGAAGCGTCATTTATTGAGTTTCAAGAGTAGCAAAATCAAAACATGTAATAAGGTTCCCGCTTCCACATACAAGGTTATGTTGAAAGAAGATAAAGATGTTCGAGAGCTTATTGAGAGATGAGACGACTTCCAAAATTTATACCGGTAGTACTTCAAGTAGAGTTAAAAGTATTGGAAATGTTGGTGATAAGCGGTGAAGAAATGATGATCCAATTTCTAGTGGATTCAATAATGAAGATAGAGCTCATTTGGATGCCTTAATTGCTAGGGCATTTTATTTGGTGGAGTTACCTTTCAATCTAGCAAGAAATCTGTATTGGAGAAAATCATATTCCTGTGCTGCTAGTTGTAACCTTGCGGGATATGTATCACCCAGCTATAATTCATTGAGAACCACCTTGTTGTTGAAGAAAAAGATAGAAATTGAAATAAGATTATCTCTTTTAAGAGAGATGTGGGTCGATAAGGGATTTAACATTTTAAGCGACGGGCGGAGCGATCCATAAAGGTCACTCATCAATTTTATACAATAACAGATTCAAAAGGAATGTTCTTGTTGACGGTTAATTGTAAAGGCCAAGTCAAAGACAAATACTTCATTGGATCATTGACTTATATATCGTGATGATATGAAATAGCTAGATATGTGAAAGAGATGATATTGAATGATGGTTGGTGGGAATTCATTGAGTACATTCTTTCATTTACCGCTCTTATATATTATATGATTCTCCTTTAGGAGACGGATAAGCCTTGACTTCATTTAGTATATGTTATGTGCGACACAATGATCAAAAAGGTGAAGAAGCCTATCTATGTTCAAGAGATGGAAACAAAAGAGGATGTATCTACCTTTTTTGAGGTAGTATATGTTATTCATATGGATCATTGGAATAAGAATAATACTTCGCTTCATTTCTTTGGACTTTTATTAAATTCAAGGTAATTATCTTTTTAATTACAAATAATTTTTTTGATGCCTTTGTATTATTGATTTTTTTAAAATAATAATTTTGGATTATTTTACTAAATATTATTGTGAACAATGGCTAGCGGAAGATACAAATAGAGTTACTCCTTATAAATATCCGAAAGTTAGCAAGGAAATGGTTAAATGTTTGAAAAAATATTTCCCAACCTTAATAGAGCATAATGTGGTTGCCAAGGAGTATGCGATATTCATTGTTAATCGGGAGATTTTAATATGATTCAATTCAAAATCGTTATATCTTAGATCCAAAAACTTGGTGGATTAATCATGGTTCGTCGGTCCCTTCATTTCTAACTATAACTTTGAAGCTATTAGTACAATCATCTTCATGTGCCGAGAGAAATTGGAGTACTTGCTCCTTTATCCATTTAATGAAAAGGAATTGAATGACACCAGAACTTGATGAAGATTTAATAAGTAATCATAACAATCTCCGACTTACTTCAGGAAGAGATCAAAAATACAATGAAGGGGTGTTGCGGGCGATTGCTTTTAGTCATTTGAAGATGTTGGTACATTTGAGATAGCTAATCTATCACTTGATGAACCAAGGTTGATTTTTTCGATTGTGGAAGATGACGATAAAGTTGATGCTATTGGAGATAATGTTTAATTTTTAAACTATTGATATTTTGTATGTGCATGCAAAAAAAAATTAACATTTTAATCAATTTATATAATGATGTGGACATGTGGTATATTAGTGATTGATCGTCATAATACTTATCTCATTGACTCTTTTTTACATGGGTTCAAGTCCTGAAAGAAGCCTCATCCAAAAATGCAAGGTAAGGTTTGCCTACATAGATCGATAGTTCAAAAAGATGGAGGTATTGATAAAGATGTGACACATAGAATCCAAGCAGGTTGGTTGAAGTGGAGAGACACGTCAGGGATCTTTTGTGATTGTAAAGTACCACTAAAACTTACGGGCAAGTTTTGTCGTACTGCAATTAGAACTGCGATGCTCTATGGTTTTGAGTGTTGGGTAGTGAATTGTGTACATGAGCAAAAAATAAGAGTTGCGGAGATGAGAATGCTTAGGTGGATGTGTGGACACGCGAGATTGGATAAAATTTGGAATGAATGTATCAGGGATAAGATAGGAGTAGCACCAATTGCAGAGAAGAAGCGAGAAGCTCGTCTAAGATGGTTTGGACACGTACAAAGGAGACCATTAGAGGCACTTGTTAGGCGTTATGAGAGTCTAGTCATTAGGCATGTTAAACGAGGGAGGGGTAGACCAATAAAGACTTGGAATGAAACTACAAGGAAGGACATGATGTACTTAGGCATTAGTGACATTATGACAAAAGATAGGGCACAATGGCGACAAAGGATCCATATAGCCGACCCCACTATAGTGGGATAAAGGCTTGAGTGTTGTTGTTTCCTATGAAGCACCGACACTTCAAAATACCCAGCGTGTCGGTGTCAGACTCTCCGACACTTGTTCGACTCTCCGACACTCTTCGACACTCGTGTCAGAAGTCCGACAAGCTGGCTCACGCAGGACTCGTGTATCTCGCTCAATCGGACATGCATGTTCCTAAGTTAGCTACTCATGGTGAGCCGGGAGACAATTTGTCTTGGAAGTGCAATTTTTGTGAAAAATGTTTTATAAATTCATATACAAGAGTGAGAGCATATTTGTTAATGATTGGTGGAAAATGATTTGGAAAGTGTGTAAAAGTCTCAATGAGCGATCTATTTGAGGTGGAAAAACTAGAAGAAGAGGTGAATGCTAGAATAATGAGTCTTGCTCCTAAAAATGTGTCTTTGCCCCTTCTAGCATTTCAATTAGTGAAGGGGGATTTACTAGTGGGGTGAATATTTTCTCTAGAAAAATGAAGATTAAAAGTGAGGGAATGATTTGCTTAAGAATCCATTATATTTACTGATGATATATAATGGTAGTGTGTTAATGTTCTATTATTTTTTGACATTTTGTTAAGTTTTGCATTTGAATATTTGATGAGTAATATTTAAACATGACTTAGTTTATTTGAATATTTGTTAATTATTCATTTTTTCGTTAAATGTTTTAGGATTTTCATAATTATATAAAAAAATATTTAATATACGTGTCCCAACGTGTCAGAATATGGTATTTTTTGAGAATTAACGAGTCGCGTGTCGTGTCTTGTCGTGTGTCGCGTGTCAGTGTCGCTGCAACATAGGTTGTTTCCTATATCCTATTTTTTTTGAAAAATCACGTTCCCAGTATCCGTTTCATATCGTATCCCTCATCCTGCCCCCATCCCCCGTGCTACATAGGATAGGAACCCCGAAGGTAGGACCTAAAGATAGAGGTACCAGAAGCGGGACTTGAGGAGGCCCTAACAAGAAGCTTTACCTAACTCCTCATTAGATGACTTCACCGACCTAGCCTTGAGGCGACATTGGAAGTGAATGAGGTGAAGAGCTTGACCTTGGAGCTCGAAGGAATCTTTAGATCGTGTTGTGGATGAAAATGGGAGAGGATATTTGGCATAAAGGGAGAAAATCTTCAATCAAAGCAGATGTATGATTGGAGCGACGCTTTACTGGTGCAGACGCTCGACGGGAGCAAGAGCCTGACTGTGGATGGAGCTTTACATGAACAGGAGATCGACTGGGGCAACTCAATGGGATAAAAGGAGCAATGTTAAGGATTTAGTGGGAAGTTGGTTGTTGGACTGTCTGCTCCCATACTTTGTAAAAAAATTGGGAAGATTTCCTTTTTCACTTACATTTCATAGAGGCCAAAGGCTTATTATATAATACGTTTGTACACCTAAAATTACACACCCTATATGAGACTAATAAGAAATACAAATTAAGTAAATACTTATAAATACACATAACTAATGTTGTTCACCTTGAAATGGTTCTATCAGTGATGGTCTAAGTGTCTAACAACAAGAGAAAACTCAAACTAGCCATATGAGCACAATAACCCTAAGATTAATCTAGAATGCAAAGGTGGCGATGAAGGAGTGAGACATATTGCCTGGAGCATTGCTAGTTGACACAACAACTCTACGATTCCAACAAAGTGTTGCTCGACAAAAATAGAAGTCCTCACCGGAGAAGACTGTTGAATAATCGTTGGAGGATATGCTGCAAATAAGGTAGTTTGCATTGGACGATCACTAGAGTCATAGCCGCTATTCAACACCTAAGCGGGTCATTGTAATTGAAAAAACCGGTAAAGGAGTCATGACTATGATTCAGTCAGCAGGCGCCGAAAGATGGTCAATGGAAGCTATTCACGTATCTTGCTTCCTTCTTCCCCTTTCTCACATGTCTCTTGTGGCTGAGTAGTTTTCTCACTTCTTAGGCTCACCAGATAAACAATGAATTAACAATACAAGGTGAAACATAAAATTGCAAAATTACCCTGATTCCTTAATTACCAGAAAAAACTTTGATTTCCTTGCATCAAAAATTATTTGGAGGTGTCTGGTTCTCCCACGTAAGAATAATGGTAGCGCTATGATATTTGTAATATGACTTTCAAGTTGGGTCCCATGGGTTAACATTTCCCATGGGCTTGTTACTTCGCCCGATTGCTCAAATATTAGTAAATTTAGCTCAAGTAACTTGATTTTCAACACCCGGCAAGATAATCCCATGGATGTCATAAGACCTAAATTGAAGGTTTTGTCTTTTAAATACTGAACCCTACCTTTATTCTTGTATAAAAGCACCAACCGCCTCCTAGTTATTTTGCTAGCTTGACCTATGTGATAAAGCCTTTCTCACTACAACTGCTCATCTTCAGCATTGCCTTCAGGCAGTGTAAGAGTTATGAACCTGACTTCCTAGAGAGAAAGGCTACTTTATCATGATAGAAGAAGCATTTCTACTCCTTCATAAATATAAGCTGATTGGACTTGCAAAAGTAATAATAGCAGATTTTTCTTTCACTTACAGACTGCTACAAGATGTGCAGTTGCAAATCCTGAAGGAGCTGCCATGACACTGCATCGGTCGAAGTAATAAAGCGATTTGAGTAAAGGGGTTATCTTCTCCATAGGGAGCGTGGAGCGTAAATTCCCAAGATTCGAGTATCACCAGGCTATTTAAGAGTTCATTCGTTTGTAAGACATTGATTTTCAAGAATTGGCTTTCAATCCAATGTCAATGCATGCAGGAATTGACATTGGGTTTAATTCCAATTTTGTTGTTCGCCGCATGATGATTTTCTATCACAAGAATTGACATTGGTCACATTTGTTTGTTCAGTTTGAAGACATTGGCTTTTGAGAATTAAATAGAAAGAAAAACATAAGAACACAAGAAGAAATAAAATATGTCAATGTGAATGTAAAGTGAAGACCCAATAGAAAACACATGCTCAGAGGAAAAAACACGCGCCTGCGCGGAAAACGAGGACTCGGGAGGAAAATGCGCATTTGAAGGAAAAATGCACGCCCAGGTGGAAAACACAAACAAACACGAAAAACATGCGCCCAGTCGAAAAATGCAAACAAAGACGAAAAATATGTGCCCGAAGGAAAACACGTATTGGAAAGCAACACGTACCGGGGGAAAACACGAGCTTGAGCAAAAAAATCTACATCGGTTGAAAGCGCGCTCTGAGGGAAACACATGCGCTCGGGGGAAAAACGCCCGCCAGAAGAAAAACGCGCACTCGAGTAAAAAACATGTGTTGTGGATAAAAATGCATATCCGACGCGAAAAGCAAGCATCCAGACAAAAAAATGGGCGCCTAGGAGGAAAATGCACGCGTTGGGAAAAAATGCGTGCGAGCAAAAAATGTGTGCTCGCAGGAAAAAAGGCACCCAGGAAAAAAGGGCGCGCGGGAGAAAAAAGGAGCCCAGGAGAAAGAAGAGGGCCTGCGAAAAAAGCGCGCCCGTGTGAAAAAAGCACGCGCCCGGCCCAAAAGCGGGTGCTCATGCTTAAAAAGAACGCCCTGGCGAAAATAGGGCGCTCGAGTGAAAATAGGGCGCCCACCGAAAAGTAGGGTGCCCGAGCGAGATAAGCACACCCGATTGTAATAAGAGTGCCTAGTTGAAATATGCGCATTCGGGCAAAAGGCTTCCAAGCAAGATAGGTGTTTCCGGGGAGAAAGGTGCGTCCGGGCAAGAAAGGCGCACTCGGGCGAGAAAGGCGCGCTCTGGCGAGAAAGGCGCGCTCGGGCGAGAAAGGCGCGCCCGGACGAGAAAGGCGCGCCTGGGCAAGAATGGCATGCCCGGGCGAGAAATGCGCGTCCGAGTGAGAAAGGCGCGGGCAAAAATACGCGCCCGGGCAAAACAAATACCTTCGGGAGAAATATTGCGCCGGGGTGAGCAGCTGCTCCTGGCCGAAAAATGCGAGGCCGACCGAAATTGCGCACCCGACAGAAGACATGCGCCCGACTCAAGACGCACACCTAGCCGGAGTTTGGAGTCCGGTCGAAGTTGCATTCCCGACTGAAGTTGCGTGCCCGACCAAAGTTGCGCACTCGGCTGAATACACGCTAAGTTCGCAGTTCATTGAATGCTCGATCTCAAAACCAACGGCGAGACCTTAACATTTTTGGTCGTGGATTTTTTAGGCTAAGTTGAATATCAATGGATTTGTGCTCTAAAGTCAATTCCGCCCTGAAATCATTCCTGCGAACAACGAAATTGGATTTACTTACTCTAAATCCAATTCTTGAAAATCAATGTCGCTCGAACGAACGAACCCTAAGAAAATCGATAATTTGTTTTGACTAAGAACAAGAAAATGCACCAATCCTAGAGTGCATATTCTTCACATCCAACCTATGAACATCATTGCAAGAGATTCCACCATATAATCACTAATCATGAGCATGAAAATGTAAGATCACATTCTATTACCACAAACATCCACACATCATTCCAACAAAGAATAGAGAAATGCAGACCTCTGAAGATTTGTGACGAAGGACGATTAGAATACAAAGAAGATAAGACTCTTTGCCTTGGGTATGGAGAAGAACACCAGTGTGTCAGTCTGTGTCTTCCAGCCATCATTGGTTCCGTCTTGGGTGAAGGAGGCACTGCCACCGACCTCCCAACATTACCCATCTTCTCCTTGGTTTCTCTCGCCCCACGTTTAAATCTTTATTTTTCTAGCTCCTTGAGAAATTCAGTGAAATCTCTTCTTGAAGACCTGGGAATGGTTGGAGAAAGCTTAGGGCAGAGCCCAAGGATTTGAAAAACGAAGGAAGAAGAAGAAATGACGAAAGAAAAGATATTGAAATCGACCAACGAAGGTGACCTAAATAGTCGCATATGAAAACTGTTGTGCTCGATTGGGCACTTGGCCTTGTACCCAATCGTGCATGAAGTTGAATTCATTGGCAGGAATGTGAATTAGGACCGGTAACTTGAAATTGTCAAGTGCACATCACTCGTGCATCCCACGCACGGTCGTGATTGAAGGAGGACCACGATGCCTTCCAGAGTTTTATTTTCCTGGCCAAAACGAGAGTAAAAATCGTTACAATCATGCCGTGTGTAAAAATCACGGCCATGCGCCTAGAAATTGTTATATGCAAACCACAGTCCGCCCTACCCATGGTCTTGCGTGAAGAAGGCGCATGATGTCCTTCAAATTTTTGTGTTATGGTCAAGTTGGAAGAAGAAAAGCACACGGTCGTGTGTTGTGAAGCCCACGATCGCGCGCGGTACTAAACAATGTATGTTTTACCAGGACTCCTGGAAATTAAGCACACAATCGCATAAACTCTTAGACATGATTTTAATAAACTAAAAATAAATAAATATCAAGGGGAAATAGGCGTAGAGATAATGAGATTACTATGGTGTACGTTTGTGCTAAGAGTAGCACAAAGGTCGTGCACCTTATTCAGAGAATGTGATGTGTCTCCCCATGACACCTATTGACAGGAATATCCCTCTTTTAGCTCCGATTGTGCTCCCGTGACAACTTAAGGAAAACTTGGAGAAAATGCGGTTAAATCATAGTATAAGGAACACATAGTATGATTCTAAGAGCTAAAAGGGTGCCTAAATCTCTATATGATTTGCGCCTATCACTTACAAAAGTGTATACCATGTTAACTAGTTACCGGAGATATTTTGTGTGGCCAGTCACTGAGATTTACTTTGAATGAGAGGAATTTTCTCTCTTTTTTACTTAGGAAAAAGACAGCAACAACTGATTGTTGTTGCCACTGTATTTCCCTTTACTGTCACCAACCAACTCCTGCATATATCTTACCATTGTCAATTGCTTTTGACAATGCCGTTCACTTAGGCTCCGTTTGGCACAGTGGTGGCGGTCATAAACGCATGAGTTAAACCGTCATTCGTTAAGGATCACCTAACAAACATCATCCATTTTAACATAAAGTGGATGAAGTTCCTTAAGTGGGCGTTAACGAATGACAATTTAACCCCCATGTTCATGACCGCCATCACCTTGCCAAACGGAGCCTTAATATTGACCTTCATGATCGTCTTCCCTGCCCCATCTCTATTATGCTGTTTTTCCTTGCTACAAGTGGTGTCGTGACATCTAAAACCAGTAATTTTTTCAACAATCTTTATCCTCTTTTCTCTGTTCCTTGGGCTACTTTTTTCTTCTCTTCATTTAGTTAGCTATTACTCTTTCGCCTATTTTTTGTGTTTTTGTGTCATTCCATTCTTAATTCTCCCTCTTTTCTCTCTTCTACCTTCTTTAGTTCTTTCTTTCATCCCACCCGTCTACTATTCCTGGCCCATGAGCAGTTATTCTGGCAAACTATGCCATACTATAAAATACACATCTATTTCATGGAAGTTGTTGGCTCACTTAAGATAGAGCTTGTTATTAAAATTACTGTATTCAAAACACATTTCATTAATTTTCAAACAACTTTGTTATAACTCCTCTTTTTAAACAAATGCGGAAGAGTACTTGTTCACTACAAAATATTCGCCCCTATTTAAATAGAAAACAAACCTGCTTGTTTGATACCCGTAGTCATTTTAAACCTTATGTACTTGTGGATATTTCTCATTAGAGATTATGCGATAAACAGATCAACATGCTAATGATGGTTTGTCAAATGGAGCAAGTTCAAGAGATCTACATTTTAAGAAAAGAATCAGAGGAATCAATTTGCCACCCCCAAAGATTTGGGAGCATTTCGACCATTTGATAATGAATCTCCCAGCTGCTGCTTTACAGTTTCTTGGTAGGTATTGATTCTATTAGTTTTGTATTATATCATGCTCGACATTAGTCCAAATTTAGATGTGACTTTCTTTCCATTTGTTACTTCAAACTTTCAGCTAATCACTTACTACGTTTGTCAAAACTTTTGGTGTTACTTATTCAATGTTTTTGTATGATGATCGTACTTCTTTTGTTGGTAATTTTTATTCCTTTCTATCTTGGTTACCGAACTCCTGGATTTGAGATTTGAAATAACAAGGATACTTGATATTACACAAAGTTAGGATTAAGTGTATACAAAAAACTAAGATCAAGCAGGTTTACCACTTCATTGCACAATTCTAAAATCTTCTTACTTAAACATCTTACCGAGGGTGTGACTATTTGTAGGAACGTATTTATTCCTTACTAGTATTCTGTTATCACCTATCTAGGAGAAGAAGAGGAAGTAGGAAGAAGGCTAGAGGATTAGGGCTTAGGAGATGAAGAAGAGAAAGGATACCTGGAATAATCTTCCTTTCCCACCAAGGAGGAGGGGTTGGGTATTTATGCTCCCACCCAACCCCTAGGGCCGGCCGGCCCCATTGGGGCTGAACCCATGTGATTCAGCTCCCATTCTGCTTTATTGTTGGGTTCGGGCTGAACCGGATGGTTCAGCCCAGTTTTCATTCTCCGTCTCCTTCGGCCTTCGCGCGTATTTAAATCCACGGAAACGTAGATCGTCCGGGGGCATAACATTCCCCTCCCCATCAAGAAGCACCTTGTCCTCAAGGTGAAAATCAGGATAGCGTTCCCGGAACTCCAAGAGGTCAACCCACGAATTGTGCGTCTCTGGCATCTGTTTCCATTTGACGAGGATCGTTGGCCGGTACTCAGTGCCTTGTTTTTTCCACTTGGTCATGAGAACTTCTTCAGGTAAGGGCCTCAATTCGCCGTTGCTGGTGGCCTCAGGTAAGATAGGAGTGACGTGAACAGCGTTCCCCAGCTTCTTTTTGAATACTGATACATGAAAAGTAGTGTGAATGCGGGACCCCTCCGGAAGCGCCAAGTTATAGGCTACAGGTCCTACCCGCCGAATGATCCTGTACGGCCCGTAGTAGCATGAGGCCAGTTTCTGATTGGCCCGGCGGGCGACTGATAGCTGACGATATGGCTGGAGCTTGAGAAACACCTCATCGCCTATCACAAATTCCCTTTCTGTACGGTGCTTGTCAGCTTGGACCTTCATGCGGTCTTGGGCCGCTCGTAAATTGTCTCGGAGAATAGCCAAGGTCCGATCCCGATCTTGGAGAGCCCGATCTACCACCGGGAGGGCACTGCCGGCTGGTTCATAGGAGCACAATGTGGGTGGCGGGCGCCCGTACACCGCCTCGAACGGAGTGAGCCGACTGGCCGTGTGAAAGGAGGTGTTGTAGCAGTACTTGGCCCAATGTAGCCACCTGGTCCACGTGTGGGGTTCATCCATGACAAAGCACCGTAAGTATGTCTCTACTCCTCTGTTTAGCACCTCTGTCTGGCCGTCGGTCTGGGGGTGATTTGCCGTGCTCATGCGTAATGTGGTACCCTGAAGCCGAAAAAGCTCCGTTCAAAAATGGCTGACAAAAACTGGGTCCCTATCAGAGATGATGGCCCGAGGAACCCCGTGCAGTCGAACTATCTCTTTGGCGAAGAGCTCAACCACTGTTTCTCCGGAATATGGGTGGCTCAAAGCAAGGAAGTGGCCGTACTTGGACAGTTTATCGACCACTACTAGAATGACCGACTTGCCCTGCGATTTGGGAAGGCCCTCGATGAAGTCCATGGAGACGGTGTCCCAAATCTGGTGTGGGATCTCTAACGGAGTAAGAAGACCCGCTGGGGAGATCGTCTCATACTTTTGCCGCTGGCAGACATCGCATTCCCTCACGAACTGCTGAACGTCCCGCTGCATCCCCTTCCAAAAGACGTTTGCCTTGACCCGCTGTAAGGTCCGACGGATACCGGCATGACCACCGGTCGGTGAAGCGTGAAACTACCGAATCATAATAGTACGCCAAGGGGACGTGGCCGGTATAACGAGCCGACCCTGGTAGTAGAGCCGTGTGCCAAGTAAGTGATAGTCATCCTCTGTGCCTCGGCCCTGCTGCAGTGCTTCAACAATGGCGCGGAGAACTGGGTCCTGGAGAACTTCCGCCTGTATGTCTTCTAAGGATGCAATCACCGGCCCAGAGATGTGAGTAAGGGAGCTTTCTGGTATCCGAGACAACGCATCGGCCGCCATATTCTCCTTCACCTTTTTGTAGACAATCTCATAATCATACCCCAGAAGCTTCGTCAGCCACTTCTGCTGTAGCGGGGATGCCAACCGTCGCTCAAGGAAATGCTTCAAACTCTGGTGGTTTGTACGAACCTGGAAATGTCGCCCCAGAAGATAGGGCCGCCATAAAGCGACCGCGGGGATGATGGCGAGCATCTCCTTCTCGTATGTAGAGAGCCCCAAGGTCCTCGGGGCGAGAGCTTTGCTGAAATAAGCAAGTGGCCGACCCTCCTGCATGAGGACCGCGCCGATGCCGACGCCAGATGCGTCCGTCTCCACCACAAAGTCCTTGGAGAAATCCGGAAGTGCTAGCACTGGGGTGGTAGTCATGGCCCTTTTGTGGCCCTCAAATGCTTCATCGGTCTCCGCATTCCATCAGAAGGAATCCTTCTGCAGCAACTGGGTGAGTGGCCGTGCTATCTTCCCGTAGTCCTTCACGAACCGGCGATAGTAGCCGGTCAGCCCAAGAAAGCCTCGTAAGGCCCGAATCGTCATGGGCTGCGGCCAAGTCACCATGCTTTCAATCTTCCTCGGGTCGGCCCGGACCCCTTGAGCGGAGACCAAATGTCCCAAGTATTCGACCTCCGTCTGCCCAAAAGAGCATTTGGATCGCTTGGCATACAGCTGGCTCCCGCAAAATGTGAAATACATGCCAAACGTGCTCCCGATGCTCATCCCAGCTCCTGCTATAGATCAAAATATCATCAAAGAAAACTAGCACGTACCGACGAAGCAGTGGTCGAAAAATCTCATTCATGACGGCTTGGAAGGTAGATGGGGCGTTGGCCAATCCGAACGACATCACCAGAAACTCATAGTGACCATCGTGAGTACGGAACGCCGTCTTGTGGATGTCCTCGTCCCGCATGCGTATCTGATGGTAGCCGGATCGGAGATCCAGCTGGTGAAGAGGCTTGCCCCATGCAGCTCGTCTAGCAACTCCTCGATCATCGGAATGGGAAACTTGTCTTTGATGGTCGAGTGATTCAGTCCCCTGTAATCGACACAAAACCGCCATGATCCATTCTTCTTCTTGACCAAGATGATCGGAGAGGAGAACGCGCTGGTGCTGGGCCGGATGATGCCGGCGGCCATCATCTCACGTACGCTGCGTTCTATCTCCGTCTTCTGAATGTGGGGGTACCGGTATGGACGAATATTCGTCGGGTCTACTTCGGCCTTCAGCTGAATCTGATGATCTCTGAACCGTGCGGGTGGTAAAGAACGTGGTTCCTGGAAGATGTCATCAAACTGGGCCAATAAATCTTGCAGTTGCTCTGGTTCTGACGTCGACCCAAGAGCCTCTATCCCCAACACCAGGGCCATCATACTACCCTCTTCCTCCATCCTTTGCAGGCACCTGAGGGATATCTCCTTGAGCGGAGACGACCGTATCCCCTGTAGGCAATGCTCTGTCCCCAGGTGCGAAAACTCCAACGTCATCTTCTCCCAATCAGTGGTTACCCACTTGAGCTGGCGGAGCCACTGCACGCCCAACACCATGTCCGACCCCCGAATCGGTAGCAGGTAGACATCCGTCCGGCACACATAGCCCTGTAGTCGCAGCTCCACCCCTTTCAGGACCCCTTCGCACCTCAACTTACTGTCGTCAGCCACCATAAACTGGAAAGAAGCCCCCTTGTCGACTGCATGTCCCGCCTTCTGTGCTGCTGTGGGAGTGATAAAATTATGGGTACTCCCGCTATCTATCAAAATAGTCACCTGCTCAAGCCCCAACTTCCCAGCAATCTGTAACGTAAGAGGGGCTGAACACCCTTCCATGGCCTGGATGGACACCCCAAACTCCGCAAGGTCCAAACCATCCACCTCATCACAGCTAATGGGCTCCTCCTCGTCATCCTCCTCCCTCAACATGAATACTTGCACCTTTTGGCACCGGTGTCCCGGTGTATACTTTTCGTCGCAGTTCAAGCATAGCCCTTTATCCTTCCTGGCCTGCAGCTCAGGCCAAGTCAGGCGTGTCACTGTCGGCCGTCCTGCCTGCGGCTGCTCACGCCGCCCTGCTACTGGTGCTGCTGGTGCTGCGGGAGCGCGTGCTCCCCCTCGATTTCGCTGGCGACTGAACCGCTCCTCCTGTATCCTTGCTAGACTGATGGCGTGGCTCAGACTGTTCGGCATGTAGGCATGGACCTCATCTCTCAGGTGATCCTTCAACCCTTAAACGAAACAACTTAGGAGGGTCTTTCCCCCCAATTGACCCGATTAGCTAGCCGCTCGAACTCCGTGCGATATTCCATCACTGTCCCCTTCTGTCGGAGTTTCTGCAAGGTAGCCTCCACGTCCTCATACTCCAAGGGCCCGAAACGGGCCGTAAATCCCTCTACAAAGTGCGCCCACGGCGCGTACCCATAGCTTCGAACGAACCATTGTGCCCACTGGTATGTGTCGCCCTCCAAGTGAAACGACGCCAACTGCACACATTGCTCATTAGGGATCTCTTGGTATGTGAAGAACAACTCGGCCTTTTGTACCCATTCCAGCGCGTCGCTATCCCGGAATGTCGGAAAATTCATCCGTGTTCGTTTTGGTTGCATAAAGGCCCGTTAGTTCGCTCCTCCATTCCCGCCATACCCTGGATCTAGCCCTGCTGGCCTGATTGGTTCCGCCACTAGATTCGGCCGACCATAGTAGTCTTGATAATGTTCCCCGCCGTATCCCCCTCCCATAGGAGGGCCCTCCTTGTCGTCAAAAATGTGCCTGGGAGGATATCCCCGCCATTGTTCGCCTTGTCCCATCCTCACCGGAGCCCCTAGTACCGACGGCCTGGGGAGGATCCCATTTCCAGCGCCATTTGGACCCCCCATGTGCGGCGGCGGCCTCCAAATCTACTCCTGATGTCCAAAAGGGCGGCCGACAACCACCCCGACGACTCCACCGCTGGCGGCCACACCTCCTGGGCCGGTCCACCCCCCGGCGACCTGCTGGTGGGGGTTTGGTCCCGGTCTGATCCGCGGCCTGGCGGCAGGAACGCCCGTACCTGGGCTCGGCGGAACCTGCGTCGTCGGCCCTGTAGGGCTCGGCTGGGCCGACGGGCCACTGTAGACGGCCGTCCAGCCTGGTTCCGGGTTGGGGCCGCTGTAGGGCATCATTCTCGACCCTCCCGGTGGTGCCTCCGGTGGGTGACGGTGCCGTATGTGCCGATTCCCCCTGTTCCGCCGTTTTCCCCCTTAGGGTTTGCGTTAACAGCGCCTTCAGCTCATCCATGCGTCCTTCCATGCGTTCTTCCAGATTTTTCGTGGAGGTTTTGACTTGTTCTTCGATCCCGACCACCGAATCCGCCAAGGCGACGTAGTTTTCTTCGATGGTGGCTAAGCGTGCCATCTCCGCCTCCGTGCGTGTCACCATTGTCGCAGGAAAGATGCTCTGATACCAAATGTTATGACCTATCTAGGAGAAGAAGAGGAAGTAGGAAGAAGGCTAGAGGATTAGGGTTTAGGAGAGGAAGAAGAGAAAGGATACCTGGAATAATCTTCCTTTCCCACCAAGGAGGAGGGGTTGGGTATTTATGCTCCCACCCAACCCCTAGGGCCGGCCGGCCCCATTGGGGCTGAACCCATGTGATTCAGCCCCCATTCTGCTTTATTGTTGGGTTCGGGCTGAACCGGATTGTTCAGCCCGGTTTTCATTCTCCGTCTCCTTCGGCCTTCGCGCGTATTTAAATCCACGGAAACGTAGATCGTCCGGGGGCATAATATATTCTTTAGGTTAAGTAAAATCAAGCATATTACAACTTTCTTCCTTGTTCCTCTCTCTGCCTTCCTTGCATTGAAATCTTCTCCTACCATCGAGTGCCGCATTCTCCATGAGTCATTGCTGTCCTCCCCTGCTCTGTTGGGAGCAGCAATCGCTGTCCCTGCAAGTTTTGTGACAATGTAATAATTGAATGATAATTAATTGCCACTGTAAAGAAACGAATATCTTCATATTTGCTGAATCCATTATGGAGTTTGTCAAATTCATCACGTTCCAAATCCATGAAAGAACAAATCATTGGACAAGCCAGCAAGTGTTTCATTCAATCTCAAGATTATGATACTTGATGGGCAAAGGGTTTACGTAAAGGAAATGAAAAAGGCATTTTGTTAATAAATCTCTAAAAACATTAGGCTTATGTAACAAGCAAAAGGGAAAAACTTTAGAAGACCCATCACCATATAGCAAATGATAAGTTCTAATTGTCAGAAATTGTCTTTGATTTGACATTTTGGGCTTCATTCTCAGTCCTATTGCGATTGTGCAATATGTACACATTGACTCCCCTGCTTCGAAGTAAATTCTTGAATTGAAAGTGTGCCCATGGGAGACACAAAATTGACGACAGCTCCAATGACTCCCATCGCTGTCAACCGCAGTAAGAGGAGCCTCCATTAGCATATGAATCTCATGTGTTATTTAATTCTCATATTTTATAACACGAGAATAAAGTGTGGGACATGAGAAGTATCTTGTTCCACCAAAGAATGGACAATTGCATTACTTTCGGAAACAAACAACTCAACTCAAGTTTCTCTGGGAGTTCTATAAAAATTTCCTTTATACCATTCTTCACATAATTTTGTTCTTTTTCATATTTCTCAATATCAAGCTTTCACTTATTTTGTTCTATCATTATAGAACACATTATTTGCAGTGCTTATAACAGCTTTGCTATCACCATATAGCTTCATATGTAGGTGATAATGCATTCTTAACTCTTCTAAGATTATTTTTTTCCACCTCAACTCACAAGTGCTCATGGGAAATAGCCTTGATTTTTTTACTCGCTCGATATTTCCCGATACTTATCAAGGATGACAGGTCACTTGATTCTCCTGTGTCGAACATCGGCCCTATGTCATGTCAGATTGACTCCATAGGCTTCCATGTCGATCGACTTCTAGCAGTCGTTCCTGCGAGCAATGTCATAACCTTGCTCCAAGACTACTTCAGAGTCACCAACCACTGCTCCTTCTCTTCCTTTGTCTGCCGACGTTGCTCCAATTTCTTCTTCTGCGCCCCAATGCATGCCCACAACCCGTTTTATGTCCATTCACATTGACGAGGACTTCTTTGCTTTGGCTTCCATTGATTCCATTTACTTGGATCAACTGAAAGCTTGATTAGAAGATCTTATGCTTCTACTTCGCGAGCTCGTGACCATCACACCCAACCATCATCGGAACCTTTGCCCCCCACTGTTTCCCCTATCGGCCTCTCCACTGTCTCCCCTACCAACCTACCATTGACTACATGAGGTTTCTTCACTCCGTTGGGGACATTCACCTGGCCTACCTCCGCCGCATTGAGATTCTAGTGTTTGGTGACACCATTATCCTTGGTTGGATCACCCGTGCTAAGTAGTTTTTCTATGTTCAGGCCACCTCCACCAACTACCGCTACCAACTAGAAGGCACCCATGGAGACTATCTACTTGGAGGGTCGGTGCTACGCTGGTTACATTAGAAGTTCCAAAATGTCTTTAATCTCTCCTTGCCTACACTAAAAGAGGAATTCCTCCGCTACTACGATGCAACCAATCGAGCAATTCCTACAGGCTACAGGCATCTCGGCTCTTTTCTCCAGGCCGACAATATCACGATTTACATCACGGAGTTCATCGAGGTCATGATATGTATTTGCACCGGGGAACACGTCTCACACATACGCTCGGACGTTCGGCCTCACCTTGCGGGAGCCACTAAACAACTTGTTTCATTATTGTATTATATAAGTGTTTTGTCTTGTAGTAAGGGGCTCCAACTATATAAGGAGACTTATAGGTGGAGTCTTTCTTATCTTTTGAGTCTTGAATGTTTGGATCTCTTGGAGAGTGGAGTGTCAAGGAGGACCCAACCTACGGATGCTTAACATGAGTTATCTTCTGATTGTATCTTTACTTTCATTTAATGCAATGTAAGTTATTTGGTCTCGATCTTGATACCACTGCGATGTATCAACTGGTCCGACCTGCTGCTCAATTAGTGTTTCGACGGAACCCTAATTTGGATCTTACTTTCTCTGCAACCTGTTGTCCTACCCGTTCACCGACAATCATTGCATGAATATCGCGCCAGCGTCAGCGTTCCCGTGCCTCACTCGTCCGCCCGCAGATTCCGCCAGACTCGCTCATCTGTTCTTCCCCAGTACGTCGCTCGCCGACGTAGGACTTCCTCTGTGTTTCGTCTTGCAATGACGAGCTCACCTTTCTGCGCACCATGCATCCTTCCAGCTGCCCTCTGCTTCTCCGTTCAAATTTTGACAACCATCCAGCCACCCTTTTTGCGCTCCAGCAGCCCTCGCCGCCTAACGGTGTAGCCCTTCTTCTCGTCGTCCGACAACACTTTCAACGACCGATTCCTGGTTGTTCCCGTGTCCTCCCACCTCCAACGAACAATTTCAGTTCGTCTTCGGTTCTTGGGCCTCCATCTGGCTCTTCCTCCTCTCTATCTGTGTCTGGCTGCACCCCAATGGCCCTCCAACACTCCCAAAACATTCCAGCGGCCGCTCGTCACCCTTACAGCCCTCCTGCGGATTCGACTGTCCTGCGGCTCCTTCAGCATTTTGGCAACCCTCCCGCGGCTCCTGCATTAATCTGGCAGCCCTTTGGCGATGCCTGCAGCATTTCGGCAGCCCTCCTGAGCCTCATGCTGCTTTTTAGCGGCCCTGCCCACTTTTCACCATGGCCCTCCTTCCGGGCTCAGTGCATGCTCGTTGCGATTGAGTTGAAGTTGCTCTCCTTGGATACCCTCCTTACCATGACGCTTGAGATTCATCATCGACTTCTTCCACATGCCCCTTATAACACCGACCCGCCACTTTACTTCTCGATGAGCCTCCTCCATCCCACCGCCACTCCTCCGACTATTAGAATGTCGCAACTTCCTCCTTTTCCGACATCGCCTTCTTTCTTCCACTACGGACCGCGGTCACACCCCCCCATAATTTCCCTCACTCTTTGATTCCCACTAGTTGCCCCCACATTCGCTCGCCTTCCGACACATCCTTGACAAAGGCTCCATCTGGCTCCTTGCCAACCTTTCACACTTCACCACATACTTTTTCTTCTTCCTGCCATTTCATCAAAACCCTTGCCTGCATGTCAGCTCTCTTTTGTCCCAACTCTTCACTTCCAACATCTCTCGAGCCAACTGTTTTCTTACCCCAACATCTGGTCACTCTCCCACTTCAACCAAACTTCTCATCGGGTTTCCTTCCCACTTATCACAACCCACTCCTCATCGACCTAATATCCGGCCCGACCATCATCGTTCTGAATCTGGATGGGGCTCCGCCGTCAGGCATCCGGCCTTCGACCTTGAGGATGAGATATTTTGCCGGCACGATATTTCTTCTCCTCTTGGGAAGTTTCATCTCAGCTCTGTAGCAATCAACCCTCCATGACGCCTCTCAGCTTCTGATGTTTCACCAGAGGAGCCGCCCGAGTTTCCACGTCATACTCATGGGATCCTTACCGCCTCAGCCCTGAGTACGAGGTCAATTTTTAAGCTGGGGTGTTGATACCTATTTACAATGGGGAACACATCTCACTCATACGCTCTGACATTCGACAACACTAGTCACTCAACAACTCATTTCTTTATTGTATTATTTAAGTGTTTTGTCTTTTAGTAAGGGATTCCATCTATATATGGATCTCTAGGCGTGGAGTATTGTTTATCTTTTGAATCCTGAATGTTTGACTCGCTTGGAGAGTGGAGTGTCAAGGAGGATCCAGCCTCTGGATGCTTTGCTGGAATTATCTCCTAATTGTATATTTACTTTTGTTTAATGCAATGTAAATTATTTGTTCTCGGTCTTGATATGACTACGGTGTATCAGGTCGACATGCACTCCTTGAGGCTCTCCCTAGGCCATTACCTGAGGTACTTCGTAGCAGGCCTGCAACCCTGATTCCGAGCGAACCTTCGTGTTCACAACCATCTACTCTCTCCCACTCTTTGGAGCATGCTCGTTACTTCGACGAGAAGCGCTACGTGACTCAACCACCTTCCTATGTTTGACCACCCCACTATACGTCACCGCCCAAATCTCGTCCACCACTCAATCTACTTGATCTCTCAGCTCCTCCGGGATCACCGTTATTTAGTCTTCCACTGCCTCAACCAGTTCCACTACCTACAGGACCCCCACCACCCAATGCTTATCTCATCAGGAATACCTCGAGATCCATTGGAAGGACCTCTGCTTTTGTTTCCACTTGTTGTACTCGCCCTCACAAAAATGCCCTCTCAAGGACTTGTGCTTGCTTCTCAGCACCTAAGACAAGGATTCTGATTTGACGTACTTGGATCCTCTGACGCTTGTGAATGGCCCCTTTGGACATCAACCATGAGGACAAAGTCATTTTTTTTGTCGGAAGTTTTGATACGAATACGACTCTCCGATCCCACTGTCACCCCGTCATGCACTGTCACCATTGTCTTTCATAGCAATATTGTCTATGTGGCCAAAGTGACATTTTCATTATTTCATGTTTGTCCCACTCCCACCTATATAAAGGATTGGCGAAGTGTCATTTTGGAAATCTTGGATCATTTTGATCTTTGTCCCTCTTGGAGAGCAGACTCTTAAGAGGGATCCTGCCCTCGAGAGATGGAATCAAGCATGTTTCAATATCTTTTATCTTTTTCGGTATTAATCTACTTTTTTCATTTGATGATACATTTCTCTGCAAGCATTTGATCTTTCTTGATGTTAACAAATTTTCTGCTAGCATTCTTCAAACTTTTCATCTTTAAATCTTTGAGAGTGTTTTTAGGTTTGTAATGGGTATATTTCTTATGGGAGATAAGATTACCTTTCTTGCCGTGTAATAGTAATTCAACGGAGATATCTTTATCTCATCACTTATACCATCTTGGTGCATGATTAAGATTGTGTTTTCAGCTTTGATTTCCTGTTTGAGGAAAATAATGTGTTTGTCTTATCTTTGTAGACATCCATGATCTTTAGTATTTGTTTGTACGAACTGCATCAAGACATCAAAATATTTCTTGAGTTTGTACTTCAGTTTTTTTTTTTTTTTTTTTTACTTTTCTTCAAACATAGGATATCCATACATGTATTTCTTCCTATCAATGTCCATTGAAGAATGCCTATTTTACGTTCATCAGATTAAATGACATTTATGACTAGCACCCTCTGTGAATTTAGTTTTGCAACCAGAGTAACAGTCTTTGTATTGTCTATCCCATATTTGCTTTATATATTTTCATCTTCATATTAGGTTTGTTCTTCATTATAGAAAATACCTATTTGCTTCCTGTGAAAAAATACCAAAATACAGAGAAATAAATTATAATTTTTTTATTAATTTCTCGGCATTGTCTACATACATGTATTTGTTCATTAATATAGGAAGAGAGAAATGGGAAACAATCCCAATCGAAGTTGTGGGACTAAAACATAAGGAGGAAGAGAGTCTTAGATGGGCCTAGCATTGGGCATTTGGGCCTTTACAAATCTTTTTTATAACACTCTCCCACAAGCTGGAGCATACAAATTGTAGGCACTTAGCTTGGAAAAGAATATCAGCAACTTGAGAATATCAGCAACTTGATGAGCAACCGAAACATGTTTCAATTCCAGCTTCTTCAATTGAACTTTCTTCCGAATGAAGAAACAGTCTACTTCAATGTGTTTGGTCCGTTCATGGAAAACAAAATTCTTAGCAATTTATATAGCCGCTTGACTGTTGCAAAATAAAGTAGCAGGTGAGGAAAGCTTGACTCCCAAATCATTTAGGAGACTTTCTAACCATATAAGCTCAAATACAACTGATGTCATCGAACAATATTCAACTTCGGCCGAAGAGCGAGCAACCACAAATTGTTTTTTGTTGCGCCAGGTAATAAGGTGTCCTCCGAAGTAAGTACAAAATCCACTCATGGAACGTTGATCATCCAAGAAGCCAGCATAATCGGCATCAGAATAAGAAACCAACGACAGAGTAGAAGAGGAAGATGGTTTGTAACCTAGCCATTGTCTAGGGTCTGTCTTCAGATATCAGAGGATGCGCTCGACAGCCTGGAGATGTGACATCCTCGGAGAATGCATTAATCTGCTGACAACTCCAACAACAAATGAGATATATGGTCTTGTAACTATAAGATAAATCAGTTTTCCTACAAGCCGTCGATATTACTATGAGTTTCGAAGAAGAAGATTGGTGTCAGAGGCATGCACATAGAGCTTGTGATTGACATTCATAGGAGTATCAGCAGGTTGCATCCAGAATAGCTAGCGTTATGAAGAAGATCAAGACAGTACTTCCGTTTTGATAGGACGAGACCATCATGACATCTTGCAACCTCTAGGCCAAGGAAGTACTAAAAGACTAAATTCAAGTGCTACTTGATCATTTGTATTCCTTTGGAATCGTCTCCTGTAATTATGATGTCATTGACATAAACTAAGAGATTACCGTGCCTGTTATTTGATGACGAGTAAAGATAGAGAAGTCCGTCGAGCTCCGAGTGAATCCAACATCACGGACCGTACTGAACTTGTCAAACCATGCGCGAGGAAACTGTTTGAGATCATAAATAGATTTCTTGAGATGACAAATAAGTCACTCCCCCGTGTTCTCAAACCTAGGAGGCTGGTGCATGTAGACAGTTTCTTGGAGGTCGCCATTGAGAATGACATTTTTGATGTCTAATTGATGTAATGACTACTGGCTATAAACAACCAAGGAAATTAGGACACAAACGGTGTTCAACTTGGCAACGAGAGAGGTCTCATCATAATCGAGGTCTTGTTGTCGAGTAAACCCGCGAGCCACAAGACGAGCCTTGAGACGAGCAACTGTCCCGTTTGGAGCATGTTTGATCGCAAAGACCCATTTACATCCAACACAAGTCTGCCATAGAGGAAGAGAGACCAGATCCTAGGTCTGACTAGATCAGAGGGCAGACTTTTCTTCATCCATGACCGCACGCCACCCCGAAGGTCGAAGAGCTTTCTGCACAGAGTTAGGTATAGAAATGGAGGATAAAGAAGTTGCAAATTTGAGAAGTGTCGGGGAGAGACGATGCAAGAAGACATAATTCGACAGGGGATGAGCCGTGGATATAGGAGCCGGATAATCAAGCCGCGAGGTACCAGAGGTAGAGGGCGATTGTTGTGGGGCGTCAGAGCGAGGAGGACGACGAGTGTATACACGAAGAAGAGGTTGTTTGTTCGGCATTGGAACCAAAGTAATAGGGACGACATGATGTGACAATAACGATGACGGAAGAAGAGAGGGAGGACGGTAAAAAGGTTGATCTTCGATAAAAGTAACATCAGCAGACACCACAACCTTGCGATTAGTGGGAGAGTAGCACACATTCTCTTCTGAGTATGAGAGTAACCAACATACATATATTTTGCAGCCCGAGGAGCAAGTTTGTCAGTGGAAGGACCAAGATTATGGACATAACAAGTACAACCAAATACTCGCGGTGTGATGGAGAAGGGCGGTGTGGAGGGAAACAGGAGACTAAATGGAGTGACATAGTTGAGAATGGAGGGCAGTCGATTGATGAGATAACATGTCGTGGATACTACAAAGTTCCAATAAGTCTTGGGAACCTGCATTTGAAACTTAAGTGAGCGATGAACATCAAGAAGATGTCGATTCTTGCGCTCAGCCACACTATTCTGTTAGGGGGTATAAACACGTGAGGTATTATGGTTGATCCCAAACTCGGTACAGAGTTCATCAAACGCTTGACTGGTATATTCACGATAATTGTCTATACAAATAGTTTTAATTGTTCAAAAAATTGAGTACGAGTCTCATTAATAAATGCCCAAAACACACGAGTTAGATCCGATCGATCACTGAGTAAGTATAACCACGTCATGCGAGAATAATCATCAATAAAAGTAATGAAATATCGATAACCAGAAATACTAGCAATTTTATATGGTCGCCAAACATCAGAATGTACTAAATCAAAAGGAGCATCGTTCCTAGTATTATGAGGAGGAAAAAAAGAGCGATGTTGTTATGTGATCGTAAAGTACCACTAAAACTTAAGGGCAAGTTTTACCGTACTGTAATTCGACCTGCTATGCTCTATGGTTCTGAGTGTTGGGCAGTGAATTGTGTACATGAGCAAAAATGGGAGTTGCAGAGATGAGAATGCTTAGGTGGATGTGTGGACACATGCGATTGGATAAAATTAGGAATGAATGTATTAGGGATAAGACAGGACTAACACCAATTGCATAGAAGAAGCGAGAAGCTCTTCTAAGATGGTTTGGACACGTACAAAGGAGACCATTAGAGGCACATGTTAGGTGTTGTGAGAGTCTAGTCACCATGCATGTTAAACGAGGGAGGGGTGGACCAATAAAAACTTGGAATGAAACTATAAGGAAAGACATGATGTACTTAGGCATTAGTGAGATTATGTCAAAAGATAGGGCACAATGGCGACAAAGGATCCATATAGCCGAGTAGCCGACCCCACTATAGTGGGATAAAGGCTTAAGTGTTGTTGTACATGTATTAGAACTTTGCTGAGCAATTATATCACTTTTTGTGGAAGATTTACCAAGAAAGATATTGTTGGATCTGCTAGGAAATGATTTATGATAATGCAACACTAAAAAAAAATGGCGCATAGTAGAATAATCAAAACAGAGTTAGCGCAATAGAGTAATAAAAAATTCGAAAACTCATGACAATAATAAATATGAAATTCCATCTACACAATTGAGGGCGATTATATACTAAGTGAATCTATCCATTGATAACAAACTCGTTTCTAGTAGTTACTACTATACACAGCCTACTACAACACCCGAGAAGAAAGTTGGTCAGCCCAAAAGTATCAAGTGCTTTATAGGTTAAACGAACCTAGATGCCCTGATCTGAGCTGATTTCAACTTCCCTAGTTTACTAGATATGAATTGGATCAGTTTCAATAGCCCTAAATAAACTCCTATCTAGTCCTCTAGGCCCAAGAAGAATTACAGCAATCACATGATAATAAAAGTAAAAGTATACTGGAAATTAAAGGTTAAGAAAATGATATTGAACAAATTCTCATAATTCAGACTCTTCATTGGAGTTGACATTGAGTTGTCTAATCCTTGAGTGCATTGTAGGAAAGGGATTCATGTTTCCTTCGTGACGCAAGACGAATCTATAGACGGCGGATAAATGGTGACATAACCCTACATGTTATGCAAAAGTCCGACCGTTAGATCACAATTTGATAATAAACAATATCATCCTACGTATTTAATTCAAGACAAGGCAAAATAATTCAATTAGGGCGAAACAGGCTTAGGCTTTCCCCCGCGTGGAGGGACAAAACAAAAGCACACGACGAATAAATTCTGCAAATCACGATAACTATCTAACATACCACCACAATACAAGATATCCAAACTAATATAGTAACCAATCCAATACAAATATGTTGAAAACAATAAACCAATACAACGAAATCTCACCAAATAGTGGGCTGACCAAGGCAATGAAGAGATCGGAGCCGGATGCGTTTTGACGGCGATCCAATGTCAAACCGGAGGTGTGAAAATATCGTAGGTGGCTGTCCCCGGCGGTGGAGGGTGGAATTGGACCGAAAATGGATAGTTCCGGTCACGTATGGGTAGATCCGGGGGGAGAAGGGTAGATTCAATGTTTTGGGATGGATCCGGGCTATGGAGAGTGGGGCGGACGGGGGGGGGACTGGATCTAGGCTGGTCATCCCTAATCTAGGCGGAATTAGGGTTGGGTGGGTTGTGTAGTGACTCCACGGAAGAGGTGCGGGATGGCGGCAAGGAGGGGGTTGTAACCAGGGAGGGGGCGACTGCTAGGATTGGCTGAGAGGGGCGATGGAGGCTCCAGACAATGAGGAGGGGAGGGGATTGGAACAGGGCCTGGCCGGCTATTGGATGGACGGGGAGGGGTGACCGACTGAAGGAGGGGGCTCTCAGGCCAGCGGCTTGAATAGGGGGAGAAAAAAACTAGTGAATTTCATTAATCAATAGTAACTAGAAGAGGAATGGGAGGCTGCTGGTGGAGTTTCTGGAACACCAAAAACAGACGGCTGTAGGGGCTGTGGGGGAGGTGGAAGGAGGCTTTACGATGGGGAAAAGGAGGCTATGGTTGGGGGGAACCTTGGGGAGGAAGATACAAACCTAGGAGTCGTCACCTAGGGTTCCACGGAGTCGGCACCCTGGCTTGATTGCTAGAATCCGGGATTTCTTTTCACCAAATTCTACAATGCCTCTTTTCAGCCCATACATGATCTATTTATACTAAAGAGGAGGCTAGAACATCCCACCATCGACGGCTATGATTGACCGGAGGTGGGGCCACCCAAATAAATCAAAATAAAAGCAAATATAATAAACTAATATATGAAATTAATTCGCAGCGCGAATCCGGACGCATCCGCAGAGTCCGATCGTCGATCCGGGCACGCCATATATGGAAAGTCGTCAATTCAGCCCCGAACGGGCCCAAACTCGTACTCGTCTCTGCTCCGCATTACTCTCTCCGACTTGAAAGAATTCTTCTCCCGATGAATTGGGATCGGAATTATCTCGATGAATGCCAGGTACAACTCAAAGAGGTCCACCGGAAGTCATCCAAGTGTCGTCGACGGAAGAGTGTCCTCGCCAATCAACTCCCCCTGACTGAAAAACTGTCATCTCTGGTGAATGAAGACAGTCGTGCTGAAGTCGAAGTCCATGGGCGAATCGATTAAGCTCTGCTGCAAGTATCCAAGCGTCATCTGCATCGGGGTTGCCCCGCTAATATACCAAGTAGCGACAGCGTGACTCATCTGAGGTAGGAACAAGCTGGTGGGATCTTAACTCTATGATGGTCTCATTTCTCATCTCTCGAGTGGTGGATCTTGTTGCAATCGGCGGTGCCGAAGGTAGAACCAAAGAAGACGAGTCCCCTGGTGGGTAGGTGTCAGGACTGGGTGAGTAGTAGTGGCCATCAGACGTGGGTGGGCTATGAAGGTGGTAAGACAACGAAAGTGGAGGTGTGGGCGGCTGGAAGTCCCCACTGTTTGGGTTCACATACTCGCGAGACTCGTAGTATGGCGTCAGATTTTCAATATTAAATACCGGGTGGATACCCATACTTGCAGGGATATCAAGATCATAGGTGTTTGCTTCAATCCGTCTCATATAGGGATCCATTCGCCTAACGCTCACGCTTTTAGCAAGTCTCGCATGGAGTCTCACAACGCAGATTCTTACCATCACCTGCTCACCTTTATGAAGTACCTGCACTTGCCAATGAATATTCGTATGTGATTTATAAAATTTATTATCATTAGGGATTTTTCGTCGGACCGACTCATGTGACACATGCAAATGAGGAACACATAAATCAACCAACTCATGCAGATAATGCAAATGACTGACGAATGACTCAACAAACTCATGCAAATAATGCAAATGATGCGAATAAAACACGACATACACAACATGCTCTCTATCGGAAAAATCTAATAATGACTTGAAAATCTAACAAAGGAGGTGGGCTATCAGGAGGCTTTGTCGGTGGAGTGTAGAAAAACTCATCCCGTATGAGACGAGTGCTCAGATGACCGTGAGAGACAATGATACTCAGATACGAGCTCGTAAAGAGCCAAATGTCTCTTGTCAAACATAATACATCAAGGGGCTCACCAGGAGGTGTGTAAGAAAAGTCATCGCGAATGCGAAGACCACCAGATTGAAAATCGTACGCACCAACTAGAAGACATAACTCTCGAGTGTGGTGCGTGCCCCCCAAAAGAAAGAACTCGCCTGGTTGTTAAGCAGGTGGTGCATCCCAAAATTCAGCGAGAGTGTGATGGGTTAGTAAGTTGTGCCCTAAATATTGGATGCTCCTCATAATATCCATCCTCTTGGGCAAAGTCAGAGGCGATAATGGAAACGACGTCCATAAATCGATACTCATACATGCAGGGCCCTCCTGAATCTCATACTCACCAGGATGTGACGGATCATCCGGAGGCTCAACTTGGGTCTCGTCATAGAACTCGTCACTAGGGTCATGGTCCTCCAGATGAGTACCATCGTGAGGGGTATTGTCCCCATGAATGGGTGACATAGCCATTACGTGCTTAATACCAGGCTCTGGGGTCTTGGTCGTGATGTGGCTCGGAACAGTGTAAAGGGGAGAGCGACATAGAGCTACACTCAAGAATGAGTCTGTGAGTGGGGTGCTAACTAACCCGGTGCATGGAAAAAGAAGTGTGGGTGAGGGACACAACACTACAGACTCAATAGGTCGCTCATGCTCACTCTCGATCGGGGTCACAGGAAATGGGTCAGAGACAAGAGATAGGTCACTCACTAGGCTAAGCACCTCACTGGGGTGAGAGCAATCCACATAAGGTATCACTTCTGTCATGGCTGACAAAACAGTGGTAGGCATCACGGTGACCTCAGTATGAGAAGGACTCGTACTGCGGAGGTCAAGGTGAGAATCCCATCGACCAGATCTTGCGGATCTCAAAGACTGTTCATAACGAAGAGCGAGCTGATATGTCTGGTCGAGGGACTTCGAGCTATGATAAGCTATCTTAGTACGTATGTCAGACCGAAGTCCAGACCGAAATCGGGGAATGGTCATGGTCGGGTCCTTTCGGATATCACTCCTCACCACTAACTCATCAAAACGGTTCATGTACTCAGCATCAAACATGAATCCTTGCTGAAGAGAAAATAATTGGTCGAGCAAGCGACTCTGATACGACAAAGGCAGATATCTCTGACATAATGTACGCTTCATGTCCACCAAACTAGTGATGCGACGAAAATGGTCTCGCTCGCGAATCCTCTCAATGCTAGCCCAATATGCTCTTGCCTGATCTAAAAGTCTAAGTTTCGCAAACTTGATGCAACGCTTACCAAATAACTCAAAATAATTGAGATAATACTCCATATTCACGAGCCAATAACTGAAAGACTCGGGACTCGATGAGCCATCAAAGGAAGGGGCAACAGTACGAAATTGACTCTCAAGATCTCTCTCAAAGCGACGATCCTCATAGTAGTCATCCCTAAGGTAGTCAAGTTGAGTCGGAGGATCAACACGATCCTCTAGCGTGTAAGGATATGAACGACGACAATCATCATGTTGATCGTCTCTAGTGTAGTGGGGTCGTGTTTGCGGGTCAACACGATCTCTAAAAGTGGTGTGCTGCGATCGAGAATAATCGTCGTAGTAACGTGAGGATTTCTTTGACGGGGCTCTGTGAGAGCGTGTACAAGTGGACTCGAGACCTCCAAAGAGAGGTGGGGACAAGTGGTGATACCTAGACATGATGGACAAACCTATAGACTCTACAACTGCGTATCGAAAAGTGCGCGCAACCTCACTTTGATATCAATTGACGCAGGACGAATCTATAGACGGCGGATAAATGGTGACCTAACCCTACATGTTATGCAAAAGTCCGACCGTTAGATCACAATTTGATAATAAACATTATCATCCTACGTTGTTAATTCAAGAAAAGGCAAAATAATTTAATTAGGGCGAAACAGACTTAGGCTTTCCCCCGCGTGGAGGGCCAAAGCAAGAGCGCACGAGGAATAAATTCTACAAATCACGATAATTATCTAACAGACCACCACAATATAAGATATCCAAACTAATATTGTAACCAATCTAATACAAATATGCTGAAAATTATAAATCAATACAACAAAATCTCACCAAATAGTGGGATGACCAAGGCAATGAAGAGATCGGAGCCAGATGCGTTTTGACGGCGATCCAATGTGGAACCAGAGGCGTGGAAATATCGTAGGTGGTTGTCCCCGGCGGTGGAGGGTAGAATTGGACTGGAAATGGATAGTTCCGGTCACGTATGGGTAGATCCGGGCGGAGAAGGGTAGATTCGATGTTTTGGGATGGATCCGGGCTATGGAGAGTGAGGCGGACAAGGAGGGGGGGGGGAACTGGATCTAGGTTGGTCGGCCCTGATCTTGGCAGAATTAGGGTTGGGTGGGCTGTGTAGTGGATCCACGAAAAAAGTGGGGGATGGCGGCAAGGAGGGGGTTGTAACCAGGGAGGGGGCGGCTGCTGGGATTTACTTAGAGGGGAGGTGGAGGCTCCAGGCAATGAGGAGGGGAGGGGATTGGAACAGGGCCTGGCCGACTGTTGGATGGACGGGGAGGGGTGGCCGACACAAGGAGGGGGCTCTCAGGGCAGCGGCTTGAATAGGGGGAGAAAAAAACTATAGAGTTGGAATAGTGAATTTCATTAATCAATAGTAACTAGAAGAGGAAGGGGCGGCTGCTGGTGGAGTTTCTGGAACACCAAAAACAACCGGCTGTAGGGGCGGTGGAAGGAGGCTTTACGGTGGGGGAAAAGGAGGCTAGGGTTGGGGGGGGGGGACCTTGGGGATGAAGATACAAACCTAGGAGTCGTCAGCTAGGGTTCCACGGAATCAGCACCATGGCTTGATCGCTGGAATCCGGTATTTCTTTTCACCAAATTCTGTAATGCCTCTTTTCAGCCCATACATGATCTATTTATAATAAAGAGGAGGCTAGGGCATCCCACCATCGACGACTATGATTGACCGGAGGTGGGGCCATCCAAATACATCAAAATAAATGCAAATATAATAAACTAATATATGAAATTGATTCGCAGCGAGAATCCGGATGCATCCGCGGAGTCCGATCGTCGATCTGGGCACGCCTTATATGGAAAGTCGCCAATTCAGCCTCGAACGGGCCCAGAACTCGTCCTCGTCTCTGCTCTGCATCACTTCGGCTTCTTCTCTTTTCCTTGAAGACCTTGTGATCGTTAATGAATAATTTTTCTCTCTCTTTTTCTCAAAAATGGAGATTAAGAGTTGCTTTTCATTAGAAGAGGAAGAAGAGCATTGAGATGGCTTTTTTTATCTCCTTGGTATATTCTCATATTCTCCTCAATTAATTGCTACCTACTCCTTAAGAAAAGATCAAGGTCATCTTTGCCTTCCAGATTGAAAAAGCTATCCCCTATCATCTCAGTGGCGGATCTTGACCCCTGTTTGGGGTCATATATAGTATTCAGAGTTTGCCTCGATTTGGCACAGCTCTCGCGGCCAGCATCGAAACAATGCTTTACCCCTAGATGTCTAGTAAACTGTTGCGCGCATCGCCGCATGCGCCTCAACGCCTTTTGGAGAGAATAAGCTAGCTTTGGTTCGAGTGACATTTCACCCCTAACCAAAACTCATCCATTGATTGCTTATTTTCCCACATATTGGATAGGTGGTAGCTGAATCTGTATTACAGATGCCTTCAGGATTCTAATTTGCTCTAACGTGAACCTGTGACCCTATATAACGAATTGCCTAATCTAACTAGTTTGTATATTGATGCACGATTGGGTAATCGGTGATCTGATTCTTTCAGGTGTTGAGTATAGTGCGATCTTCAACACATCTTAATGAATTGTTCAAACCCATTCACTCAAGAATTGATCAAACTACCGATATGATAATTGGACAGTGTGATTGCTTTGGAGCCTATATTTCACAGAAAACTATTGGCAGTTCGATAGGTCCAATCGATTAATTAATGCAAGTTAATTACAATTTACAAGTAATATCACTGCGGCCTTCATATGTGCGCTCCGGTGGTCCCGACGAGGATTAGTTGCTCCGGCGTATGCGTGAGTGTAACATAGTCTCCGGTGTTCCCGATGAGGAGTAGCCGCTCAGGCTAATGCATGAGGGTAACAACGATCCAATTGGTCATGGTACAAAATTCTTCCAACATAATACCACCCACTAAGAAACGCTGCATACGAACATCAAATACAATCTTAATTTGTTATCTATCAAACTAGAGAAACTAATGCATAAACTCCACTTATACATCTTAATTGCTTGTCAAACAAAGTTTAGCGATGATGAATATGATCACATCTTAATTGCATGAACAGTTTTTTGTTGAAGAGAGATATTGAGACCATGTATTGTTGAATTTGTGTCTTATAGTTGAGGATTGCTAGTGAAGGTCGATTAATCACACTCGTTGAAGTAAAAAAAACTTCCAAAGAATATTAGGGATGGTACTAGTGAACATTAATTAGAGGGATGTTCTTAAAGATACCAATTTTTCAATTCAATAATCTCAGTTTGTTAGGGGATATAAGAATGTCACGACCCGTCTAATAACAACTGTCAGAGTGTGCTACGGGCGGGTCGTGATGCCACAGACATGGGCAAAGAAAATTTCATGTCTGTTAGGCTAGAGCTGAAATTATAATGTTAGTTTTTAAAATAATAGATTTGAGGAAAACTAGTTTGTTTTAATGCGGAAGGTTGTGTTAAAATTAATGCACATGCACTTTAATAAAATCTTATGTTACACAGTACTAGTAAAAAAATGTAAATGCAATAAACCACAGAAATGAACATATCATTAATATTGAATTCCAGAACGATAATACAACCTAGCAGTTGCTCATGACACAAAGGAAAATGACTCACATAACTAGTACATAATGATAAAATCCGACAGTACAAGAACAAAATACATAAAATCTGACTAAGCAATAGCAAAATAAACCTCCAAGAACGCAGGATATTGACGCAGTACAACTCAAGAGGTAGGCGACGCAGTCACGGAACCAAAAGACAAAATTCAAAACAAGGAGGAAAATGCCTCAGAACATAGGTGTAAACGGTAAGCAAGTTAATAAATTAAAGTACGAACAGAGGTAAACAAAAATATTAGAGTACCAATTTATCTTATAGCAAGCCAGTAAACAGGCAAGTAACTGAGTCAAACAGAAATATCTGAAATCATTAGCCTACTCCGGAGTATAGCCTAAAATCGTTCTTGAAATGGTATAAGATGCAATCGATGAAATATGTAGGTGTTTACAGAGGGTGCACATTGTTCACACTCATATTCAGACGCAAGTCAGATTCCTGCTTGTCGTGACCATGCAAGCAAAGAGTTGCACCAACTAACCGCTACCTTCCAAAATTTGCTTATGACATTACTGGATTAATCGATTCATGTTGTTAGAAACTTCCATCACCTTAAGACATACTGATGAGTTATGATTCATAAATTGTCAGATACTATTTATAATTAAGAAACGGGTACAGGAAATCTAAATTTCAATGTTTGCAAACGAGATGAAATTCTCTAATTGCCTTAAGGTGAAGCCGAAACTGCCGGCGACAGCTAAACGGTGTGAGCGAGGTCAAAGGCGCTATTTGAACCTGTTCAAGATCCATATTTAAAAAAAATATTTGACTTAACTAAGTTTTCTACGCTGACACATGTATTTTCATCGCATAACAAAATCAAGAGCGAGTTAAGAGTTTACCTCCCTGAAGGATGAGGGGAGAGGAAGCTACCACGAGGGATCGAGTATTTGGCGACGCTTAGGTGACAAAAACCCTAAATCAGAGAGGGCTTTGGAGAGTCCCCACAAACCGATCCGATGAGCGCCGCCGGAAAAAACAAATAACTCGGGATTAGTCGATTATCGAAGGGTAAGCGCTTGGATCCACATAAATACGTGGGTTGGAGCATGAAAGATTTGCAAAAAAAACTAGGGAAATCTGAAATAAGGGGGAAATAGGAGTTCTTACCCGAAGAAAACCAATTTCGGACTCAAAAATCCAAGTAGAGGAGGAATTTAGCAAAACCCTAGGCGACCCCTTGCAATCCACCGGTCAAATCGCAGAGGAAGGAGGGACGAAGGGTTGCTAGGGGAAGAAGAGGCGCTGCCAGCCCCTACGGAGGAGGAGGACCCGGTGACCTTGCTGAACAAAGAAGAAGAGGGAAAGGAGATGCGTCGGGCCTTGAGGAAATCATGGGGAGGAGCAGCAGGCGGCTGCCGACCCTAGCAGAGAAGGAGGTGGGGACGGGGAAGCACAGGAGACACTGACGCTAGCTAGCATTGGTCAACACGAGAGCGGGAGAGCTGCGCAGGAGCGTGATCGGGACTTGTGGCTGCTGGTTTGCGGGATTCGGGAAGAGGAGGCTAGGCCGACAGGTTTAAGAGGGGAGGGGAAAACCTAATGTCCTAGTATTACAAAATTTCCACATATGCTTATTATTATTATTATTGTTATTCTCTTTTTTTGTTATTTACAAAATCGCCACCAAAGTTATTCTTATTACTATTATATTTACTTCTTTATTTTTTGATAAACATGCGAGATGTTATAATCTCCCATACTTAGAAAGTTTCGTCCTGAAACTTCTGAGGATTCTCTGAATGGGATTTCGTATGACGAAAATTTAGATGGCATACACTCCAACAAGATTTACAAGTCAAGACATAGAAGTTAACTATGAATATACCGAAAAGGAAGAGAGGATAAGAGCGAAGGCTTACCAAGATCAAGAGAAAAGTTACGGATACTTGTTGTGCATGCCTGATTCGAGTTTCCAAGTATACTCCTCAGATTTTCCATGCGTCCAAAGTACCTTCACCATATAAATGGTTCTCTTGCGAAGATTGCGTTCTTGATACTCGACGATCTTAGTGAGCTCGACCGGATAGGAAAGATTTGCTTCAGGAATCACTAGAACTTATTCAATGACACGAGTATGATCACGAATGTACTTCTGAAGCTGGCTAACATGAAAGACATTGTGAACACCGACCAAAGAAACAGGTAGCTCCAGCCGATAAGCAGATCCTCCGACACGCTCTGAAATAGTATACGGTCTCACGAACCTCAGGTTAAGCTTATGATGACGACCAAACCATTTCACCCCATGAGTTGGGGAAACCTTCAGGAATACTTGATCACCCACAACAAACTCTATCGGACGGCGACGCTGATTTGCTTATTTACTCTGCCTCTTGATGACACGACTGAGCTGAAGTCGAGTCTTCTTTGTGGCTTATTTTATTTCCTAAAGTAACTCAGGTCCCAAAACAATTTTTTCAGCAGCTTCCGACCAATAGAGAGGGGTCCTACAACGATGCCCATACAGTGCTTCAAAGGGGGTCATTTTGAGACTCTCTTGGTAGCTATTGTTGTAGGAGAATTCAACCAAAGGCAGGTGCTCATCCCAGGCCCCCTTAAAATCCAAAATGTAACACCGAATCATGTCTTCAAGAATCTGATTAACTCTTTCGGTGCTCAGGCTGAGATCGGTGCCCAAAGCTTGCTGGAAGCCCTTCCAGAAGTGCGATACAAATCTCGAGTCACGATCAGATACAATCCGCAGAGGAATCACATGGAGTATAACAATCTTTGCAACATAGATCCGAGTCATCTTCTCAGTGGAATGATCTTCCTTATACGGGATGAAGTGAGCCACTTTAGTCATGCGATCTACTATAACCCAAATCGTATCATGTCCTCTTGGAGTACGGGGCAAACCAGTTATGAAGTCTATAGAGATGTCTTCCCACGTCCAATCTGGGATAATCAGAGGCTGCAAAAGGCCACCAGGACGCTGACGCTGAGCTTTCACCTTCTGGCACGTCAGACATCGAGAGATGAAGCGAGCGATATAATTCTTCATACCAGGCCACTACACGATTCGCTTCATTGATACATCTTATTGTTGCCTGGATGACTAGATGTGCGGGATTCATGAGCTTCTCTGCAAATACTATCAAGCAATTCAGGAACATCAGGAATGTAAATGTGACTTTGAAAATGCAGAACATCATCAGAGATGGAGAAATCTGGGAGAGTCCCAAGTTCAGCCCTTTGGCGGATGCGCTAGAGTGCGGGATCAGATGGCTGCAAATCCTTCACCTGCTCCACCCATAACGGACCAGAAACCTCTTCATGACCCTCGGGTGAGATGGATATGCACATCCGATCGAGGTCGTCAATCAAGGCGGCAAGAGTAGATGGCATGGGCGCACAAGCGGCAACATAAGCATGTAGGCTCAACGCATCTGCCACTGAATTAGCTTTACCAGGAAGTCAGGAACATACGTGAGCTGCAAGTCATAATCTGCTATGAATTTGAGCCAACACCTCTTACGAAGATTGAGATCCTTCTGAACGAAAATATACTTCAAACTCTTATGGTCAGTGAAGAAGTGACACTTCATGCCATAGAGATAATGTCGTCAAAGCTTTAAACAAAAACCACTGCAACGAACTCCAGATCATGAGTGTGGTAGTTGCGTTCGTGAATCTTCAACTGCCTCGACCCATAAACAATAACACGGCCTTCCTGCATCAAGACAACCCAAGCCAACTCTGGAAGCGTCAGTGTAAACTAAAAAATCTAACCCCTCTGACGGAAGAACTAAAACTGACGCTGAACATAAACATTGCTTCAACTCTGAAGGGGCCTGCTCACACTGATCTGACCACTCGAACTTGACATACTTTTGATTTAGCTTGGTCAGGGGACAGCAAGAGAGGAGAAACCCTTGACGAAACGCCGATAATATCCAGCCATACCATGGAAACTACAAATTTCAGTAGGGGTAGAAGGTCGCTTCCAGTTCATAACTGCAGAAATTTTGGCAGGATCCATGAAAAGTCCATCTCCTGAAATGACATGACCTAAAAGGGCAACACAATCCATCCAGAACTCACATTTCACCAGCTTGACATAGCGTTGATGTTGACGAATAGTGGAGAGAGTGAGCCTAAGATGTGCATCATTCTTCACGAGTCTTGAAGCAGACCAAAATATCATCAATGAAAACGATGAACTTATCCAGACAATCACGAAAGACACGGTTCATCATATCCATGAAAGTAAAAGGAGCGTTAGTCAAATCAAAGGACATAATCAAGAATTCAAAATGTCCATACCGAGTTTTGAAAACAGTTCGGGGAATGTCAGATCCCTTGATCTTCAGCTGATGGTAACCCGATCTAAGATCTATCTTGGAAAAGACGGTACTGCTTTTAAGTTGATCAAATAGATCATCCACGCGCGGGAGGGGTACTTATTCTTGATTGTAACTTTATTTAGATCCCGATAATCAATGCACAATCTCATGGATCCATCTTTCTTTTTCACGAAGAGAACGGGGACTCCCCAAGGAGAAGAGCTGGGACAAAAGTACCCACGCTCAAGCAATTCATCCAATTGCAATCTAAGCTCCCCAAGTTCACGCAGTGCCATACGGTACGGAGCTTTAGATATGGAGCGCGTCCTGGGCTCCAAATCAATGCAAAACTCCACATCTCGATCAGGAGGCATCCCAGACAATTCGACGGGGAACACTTCAGAAAACTCAGAATCAATCATGATAGACTTGAGTTGAGGAGAGGCAGAACTCGAATGAGAGACATATACAAAACATGCAGAACACCCTTAACTAAGAAGGCGAGTGGCGCGCATAACAAAAATTACCTTCAGGTGGCTGCGAGTTTGAACACGAACGTTGTAATCCTTGTCATCAATGCTGAGATTGACCCTCTTTGCCACACACTCTAGTTTTTCTCTATACGCAACCAGCCAATTCTTGCCCAAGATTATGTCGAACTCCATCATATCCAGAACCATAAGATCGGCTGCGACTCGCAATTCGCCAAGCAAGATCGGGCAATTGAGAATACCCCTACTCGAAAGGTGCAGATGACCGGGCACAAAAATTTCAAAAGGGACCTCGAGCGGCGAAGTAGGCCAACAATGAAGGTCCACAATATGACGCCCAATAAATGAGTGAGATGCACCAGAATCAAAGAGAATCTGCATCCACTTATTCTTGACTCTAAATCTTCGTAGGAATGGAATTTATAGACGCATTTCAAGATCATTCGATACTAAGGCAGAAGAATAAGATACATAAGATTAAAAACAACGCATACATACCAGAGATGACGTCAGTAGATGTGAGCGCCTCGCCCTGCGAGATGACGTTCAACACAACTTTGCCCTTCTCCTTAGCTCCAGAAACGGCTTGCAGAGGTTAAGCGGGAATTGGGTCTTCCTTCATAGGATAGTCTTGAACATGGTGCCCAACTTTCCCACATCTGTAGCAGACATTCTGCTTGCAGCGACAATTTTTCACTGAGTGACCCGGTCTCTTGCAGTAAGCACATACGGAGGAGGCAGAGGCAAGCGTCACCTGTGGTTGCTGAGCAGGGACAACTATCTTCTGTTTCTTTAGGAGAGAATGACAGACTTGGGCGACATGGCCCACCTTGTAGCAGAAGGCACACACCTCCTTAGACTTAAGACCTTGCTCCTGAGATGGAGCACCCTTGCCCTTGTGGTCAGATGCAGTGGCATTGTTTGTACTATGCTGGACCTTCTTAAAAGTATGGTCCAGCTCAATAACATCCACCTGTAAGGCGGCTCCAATAGTGTCGGCGAAGGTGGTGGCGCCATGAGCTACCACATGCTGACGGAAATCATGTCCGAGTCCCTTCACAAAACGGCTAATCATTTTGGCTTCATCAGGAATAAACTCCGCGGCGAGGAGCGAAAGACGAGAGAACTCATTCTCATACTTGGTCACTGACCTGCTGGGATGCTGAAGGGACAAGAACCTCTCAACTAATTTGTCTCGCTCCACAGAAGAGAGAAACTTCTCCATAAGCGCAACTTTGAACTGTCCCCTGGCCAGGGGAGACTACGGTGCTAAAGCCACCAGGTGTACGCGTCCTCGGTCAGCCGGTAGGCCGCAAGGAGAACCTTCTGTGCTCCAGGGACTCCAGCATACTCGAAGTGCTTCTCCATCTGAGAGAGCCACTCTGAAATGACGAAATAGTCACGGTCTCTATTGTAGGATGATGGCTTAAGCCTTTTGAACGCTAGAGTATCTGTCATCGCTATAGGAGGAGTAGCCGGACTTGACACGAGCGGGGCCCCCAGGGTGCCAGCAGGCGAGCCGGTTCCAGAACCAGGTGCAGGAGGGGTGGCTCCAGGAGGGGAAGTGGTGATAGCAACTCCAGTTGTCCCTGCGCTGACGGATCCAAGGGCTGGATCAGGAGTCTGGCGATCCTCTTTCAGGCGAGTGGGATGATCCATAATCTGCCTCAACAACTGGGCAGTGACATCTCCAGAAGCGCCTCCCGCAGAAGAGGTAGTCTGCTTGCGTTGCGATTGCTTGGGAGCCATCTAGAAGGAGACGCAAGAGAATCGAGTAAGAGAACAGTCAATCTAAATAGAAAGGATTGAGATTAGATGTTCTAGTATCTTAATACCATCGAATATGTAAATCATGTAATAGTTACATCATTTTCATTGAACAACTCTAGATAATGATCATGCAAATGCAAATGCGGCAATAAAATCGTGTGCGATAGAAAATTATTTGCAAAATCCATGTGTGTACAATCGTCACCTACTGTTCTTAGCTTAACACTTGTGCAATGATTTATGCTATGTATGCAATGCAATTGCGCCTAAAATGCATTCCTACAAATGTTCATGAATGGATACACATGTCATGTTAAGTGCCTATATCGCTTAACATGTCATGTATATTATGATACTAATGTTATCGCACTTGAAAATATTAAACTGCTCATATCCATTTAATATTCGCAAGCGGTGTATCTCCTAGTGGAAATTCATATGCACATAAATGTTAAGTTTGCCCATAACCCTTTAACATTCATGTGCATACTACTCATGCTAATGAGTGTAGTGTGAGTGCTTCAGCCTTGAACAACAGACAACGACAGTTGAGTGAAAAAATGATTCATGCATATATATACTTATATAATAGGATTAAAAATATGTATAAATTATAAAATACTTTATCTTTAGATGCTCAACCTCTCTCTAATACCAACTGTCACGACCCGTCTAACAACAACTGTCAGAGTGCGCTATGGGCGGGTCGTGATGCCACAAGCATGGGAAAAAAATTCATGTCTGTTAGAGTAAAGCTGAAGTTATAATGTTAGTTTTTAAAATAGTAGATTTGAGGAAAACTAGTTTGATTTAATACGGAAGGTTTTGTGTTAAAATTGATGCGCATGCACTTTAATAAAATCTTATGTCACACACAATAATAGTAAAAAAAATGTAAATGTAATAAATCACAAAAATGAACATGTCATTAATATTGAATTCCAGAACGATAATATAATCTAGCAGTTGTTCATGACACAAAGGAAAATGGTTGACACACAAAGGAAAATGGTTGACATAACTAATACATAATGATAAAATCCGACAGTATAAGATCAAAATACATAGAACCTGACTAAGTAATAGTAAAATAAACCTCCAAGAACGCATGATCTTGACACAGTACAACTCAAGAGGCAGACGACGCAGTCACGAAACCTAAGACAAAATCCAAAACAAGGAGAAAAATGCCTCAATACATAGGTGTAAACGGTAAGCAAGTTAATAAATTAAAGCACGAACAAAGGTAAACAGAAATATTAGAGTACCAATTTATCTTATAGCAAACCAATAAACAGTCAAGTAACTGAGTCAAACAGAAATATCTAAAATCATTAGTCTACTCCAAAGTATAGCCTAAATCGTTCTTGAAATGATATAAGCTGCAATCAATGAAATGTGTGGGTGTTTACAGAGGGTGCACATGGTTCACACTCATATTCAGACGCAAGTCTTATTGGAAAGATTCCTTCTTGTCGTGACCATGCATGCAGAGAGTTGCACCAACTAATCGCTACCTTTCAAGATTTGCTTATGACGTTATTGTATTAATCGATTCATATTATTAGAAACTTCCATCACCTTACGACATACGGATGAGTTATGATTCATAAATTGTCGGATATTATATATAATTAAGAAACAGGTACGAGAAATCCTAAATCGGAGATGGCTTTGGAGAGATCCCACCAATCGATTCGATGAGCGGCGCCGAAAAACACAAATAACTCGGGATTAGTCGATTATCAAAGGGTAAGTGCTTGGATCCACGTAAATACGTGGGTTGGAGCACGCAAGATTTGCAAAAAAATAACTAGGGAAATTTGAAATAAGTGGGAAAGAGGAGTTCTTACCTGAAGGAAACCAATTTCAGACTCAAAAATCCAAGGAGAGGAGGAATTGAGCAAAACCCTAGGCAACCCCCTTGCAATCCACCGACCAAATCGCAGAGGAAGGAGTGACAGAGGGCTGCTGGGGGAAGAAGAGGTGTTGCCAGCCCCTACGGAGGAGGACCCGGTGGCCTTGCTGAACGGAGAAGAAGAAGAGGGAAAGGAGATGCGTCGGGCCTTGAGGAAATCGTGGGGAGGAGCAGCAGGCGGCTGCCGACCCTAGTAGAGGAGGCAGTGGCGATGGGGAAGCACAAGATACACCGGCGTTGGCTAGCAGTGGTCGGCACGGGAGCGGGAGAGCTGCGCAGGAGCGGGATCGGGACTTGTGGCTGCAGGTTTGTGGGATTCGAGAAGAGTAGGTTGGGCCGATGGGTTTAAGAGGGGAGGGGAAAACCTAATGTCCTAGTATTACAAAATTGGCACTTATGCTTATTATTATTGTTGTTTTTCTCTTTTTTTGTTATTTACAAAATCGTCACCAAAGTTATTCTTGTTATTATTATTTTTACTTATTTATGTTTTGATAGACATGTGAGATGTTACAAAGAACATGTGGTTTGATGTATTATCAATAAGTTTACAAAATTTAGTAAGTGATTATTCTATGTACACCTGTGGAGAACCGCCCAGAATATTGGGAAAAAACTTGAAACTTTATTAATCCTTGTTTCATACATAAATACATGTATGCGTACACTTATATAGGAAGAGAAAGGAGAGAAAGATCCACATTCAAGATGTGAGACTAAAACATAAGGAGGAAGAGGGTCTAAGATGGACCTTTATTTGAGTCTTTACAAGATTTTCTTCTAACACTCCCCCGTACGTTGGAGCGTATAAGTCGTAAGCACCAAGCTTGGACAAGAACTGATGAAACAAAACACGAGATAGGGCCTTCGCGAGTAGATCAATAACTTGGTCGGTAGCTAGAACATATTTCAACTCTAGCTTCTTCATTTGAACTTTTCTCGAATGAAGTGACAGTCAACTTCAATGTGTTTTGTCCGTTCATGGAAAACAGGATTCTTAGCTATGTGTATAACCGCTTGACTATCACAAAGTAAAGTAGTTGGTGAGGAAAGTTTGACTCCCAAATCACCTAGGAGACTCTCAAGTAGGGTTGTTCACAAATACTATAGTTCACGAATAATTCGGGAATCAATTCGCGAATATTCGATTAAAATTCATATTTTTCGAATTCGAATCCGAATTCTAGATTCGAATAGCTTTCGAATTCGAATTTGAATGATTTTGTTTCCTATTTGGAGGATTCGCGAATACTGGAATATATATTAAAAAAATTAATATATGTAAATAAATATTAAATATAATTATATTTAATATTATAAAATTCAAATTCGAATCTATGTTTGAATCCGAATTCGAATCTTAATTCGAACCCAACATTTTATGACGAATCTGAATCTGACATCGAATATTCGATCGAATCCGAATCTATGCATTTTATGTCAAATTTGGATTCAATTGAAGAGTTATTCGGTTCGATTCAGTTCGTGAACACCCCTACTATCAAGCCATGCGAACTCAGATACAACAAAGGCCATCAAACGGTACTCCGCTTCAGCTGAAGAGGCGAACAACCACAGATTGTTTCTTGATGCGCCAAGTAACAAGATGACCTCCAAAGTAAGAACAGAATTCGCTGATAGAATGCCGATCATCCAGGGAGCCAGCATAATCAACATCCGAATACGCAACCGATGTAGGAGTAGAAGAGGAAGAAGTTTTGTATACTAGCCCTTGATCATGGGCTGTTTTCAAATATCTTATGATGCGTTTGACGACTTGTAGGTGAGACATCCACGGAGAATGCATAAATCGGCTGACAATCCCAACAACTAAGGAGATGTTTGGTCTTGTAACTGTAAGATAAATCAATTTTCCAACAAAGCGTCGATAGTATTCTGGATTTGGAAGAAGAAAATTGGAGTCAAAAGCATGAGCGCAAAGTTTGTGATTGACATTCATATGAGTATCAATCAGCTTGCATTTAGAGTAGTCAGCATCTTGAAGAAGGTCGAGACAGTACTTCCGTTGAGATAAGACAAGGCCATCCGGATGTCTTGCGATCTCTAGGCCAAAGAAGTACCGAAGATTTCTCAGATCTTTTATTTGAAAAACAGAATTCAAGTGTTGCTTAATCATTTGTATTCCTTTTGAATCATCTCTCGTGATTAGAATGTCATCGACATACACTCACATAACAGTGTTGTTGTATGATGACGGGTAAATAGAGAGAAATCTGTCGAGCTTCGAGTAAAATCAACTTCACGGACAATCCTACTGAATTTGTCAAACCATGCCCGATGAGATTGTTTAAGACCATAAATTGATTTCTTGAGGTGACAAACTCGGGACACCCTCGTGGTCTCAAACCCGGAAGGTTGTTGTATGTAGACAGTTTTTTATAGGTCACCATTGAGAAAGATATTTTTGATATCCAGTTGATGTAAGGACCACTGTCGATGTACCGCCAAGGAGAGTAGGGCACGAACCATGTTGAACTTGGACACCAGTGAGAATATTTCCTCATAGTCGAGGTCTTGTTGTTGAGTAAACTCACGAGCCACAAGATGGGCTTTGAGACGGTCAATCGTCCCATTAGGAGCATGCTTGATCACAAAGACTCATTTACAGCCAACACAACTCTGTCCTGGAGGAAGAGAAATCAGATCCTATGTTTGATTAGCCCAAATGGCAGTCATTTCTTCTTCCACGACTGCCCGCTAGCCTGGATGTTGGAGAGCCTCATGCACAGAGTTAGGTACAGAGATGAAGTATAATGAAGTAGCAAAGTGTTAAAGCGTTGGGGATAGACGATGTAAAGATACATAATTCGTCATGGGATGAGCCGTGGAGGCAGGAGCCAGATCAACAGGTTGCACGGTGCCAGAGGTGGAAGGCGACTGCAGCGGGGCGGCGAAGCGAGGAGGACGACAAGTATAAGTACGAAGAAGAGGTGGCTTGTGTGGATCAGGAACCAGGTTTGGAAGTAGTAGTAGGAGAGGAGACGTGACTGAGATGACTGGTCGTGGTAATAACGATGGTGGAGGCGGGGGGGGGGGGGGGGGTGAGTAGAGAAAAAGGTTGATCTTCCAAAAAGGTAACATCAGTAGAGACAATCACCTTTCGGGTGGTTGGAGAGTAGCACACATACTATTTCTGAGTCCGGGAATAGCCAACGAACATATGTTTGGTTACTCGAGGAGCGAACTTGTCAGTGGAAGGGTCAAGCATATGAACATAACAGGTACAATCAAATACCCGAGACGTGAGATGGAAGGGTGGTGTGGAGGGGAAGAGAAGACCAAACAGAGTGACATAGTTGAGGATGGAGGAGGGTAGACAGTTGATGAGATAACATGTCGTCGAGACAGCAAAGTGTCAATATGTCTTGAGAACCTGCATTTAAAATATGAGGGAGCGAGCAACATCAAGAAGATGTTTATTTTTATGCTCAGCCACCTCATTCTGTTGGGGAGTATAAGCACACGAGGTCTGATGAATGATCCTAAACTCAGAGCAGAGATTATCAAACACATGACTTGTGTATTCACAAGCATTATCAATTCAGAATGTTTTAATTGTGTAGGCAAATTGAGTGTGTATCTTGAGAATAAAAGCACGTAACACACGTGTAAGCTCAGAGCGATCGCGAAGTAAGTGTATCCATGTCAAACGAGAATAATCATCGACAAAGTTATAAAGTAACGATAACCAGACAAACTAGCTATTTTGTACGGACCCCAAATATCAGAATGCACTAAATCAAAAGGAACATCACTCTGAGTACAATGTCGAGGGAAAGATTACATGTTGTTTTCCCATAATGCATTAATCACAAATAAATGCTAAAAAAAGTATTAGCCGCGGTTTAAACCGTGGCTAATACTCTATTCTTTTAAAACAATTAATCGTATTAGTCACAGTTTAAACCGTGGCTAATACCTTTTTTAAAAAAAAAAATTAATAGTATTAGCCTCGCTTTAAAGTGTGGCTATTACCCTATTTTAAAAAAATGCAATAGTATTTGTCACGGTTTAAACCGTGACTAAAATCGTTATACCCTATTCTTAAAAAAAATTAATAGTATTCAATGAGAGGGAGATTCTTATTGTTTGAGTATCGCATAGTGAGTGACGCAGCATTTTGCTTATGTTGTTTGAGTATCGCATAATGATACAACTCATGTAGTCTCCACAATGTCGGTACCCTCCCGGAATGAAAATCTTTAGGTCTTCTCGGTCCTCATCCTTGGGTGGTTTGTCGGTCTCGGGCCAAAAAACATGTTTGCATTTTTGACCTACCGTGTATGACTCGTCACAATTGAGACATTGCTCTTTAGTAAGCCACTCAATAAGCTCTTCTCATGTATGGTGTTTGAAAACTGGAATGTGATCGACATCCTTGCCCTCTGGGCTAGGGTTGCTACTTAGGTGGGCGATGGTTGAGCATCCTCCTTGATAACTATCTTCTCCAACTTGGCAGTCATTGTATTGCTTGGCAGTCATTGTACTGCTTATCCATCAGGAGGCGGTTCTCACAAATGCACGCTATGCTCATAGCTGTACTCAGATCTGCGGGGGTTTCAAACTCCACGTCGATGAGAAGTCACTCTTGTAAGCCGGATCTAAGAAAGGGTACTTGATGATCTGTGATGATAAAGGACACACTAGCAAACAAGTTTTGGAGCTTCCCTTCAACCACAAACCCAATTTGCTTAAGAAAGCCGAGATCCCCCACTAGGTTTCCGCGAAGTGGAGGTTCATAGCGCATGTCACAATTGTTTTTGTAATCATCTCAACTCATATAGGCTTATCTCTCCGAAGCTGCAGATGCCACAACTGGGTTGATCTCTAGAGGTGCAATGAAGCCAAGTTAATCTATTCCTCTTACGGAGTATGCTGATTGGAGAAACATACTCACACCTTGTGAGTGATGCCAAGGAGTCCTCTCAGACCGTCAAAAAATGGGAAATGGAGCATCACATAGTGTGGCATCCCAATGACCTCAGATCGGTTCCCTAGGTGTTCAGATTTGTTCTCTTGGAACTCAAATATGTTCCTTGGTACTTGAGATTGTTTCCCTGGGAGCTCATATTCCTTGGGAGCTCTGATCGGTTGGCCGATGATTTACGGCCCTGGATAGAGCTGGCCGCCGGTCGTGGTGGTTGGTGAATGCCATCAATGCGATTGGAGAGAGTAGCGTGGCAGTGCAACATTAGCGTCCTGTTATTGCGCCTGGGTGGCCTTGTCATCCATCACCTTTCGGATCAACTCCATCACATGAATAAGGGTAATACCACCTTCCTCCATGGTGCGTGTGGTAGGGTACATTGGAAGGACGGATTGACTATACCTGTGAGCCTGGGCATGGCACGAAAGTGGAAGGTGTAACAGTTGTTGAAAAGTCGGGTCATAGCGAGATGCAGAATACCAGCTGTAGACATGTACATCCACTTCCCGTGAGTTGTACCGTAGCTTGTTGTGCCGACTGTATGGGGTGGTCGGATAGATGCACTGTGGGTAGCGGTCTGGAGGAGGAAAGGGCGGGTCGTGGGTGGAGGTGAATTTGATACTAAGATGTCATGGCTCACTAATTGATATCATGTGCGCTAGCGTGAGAGGGTGAAGTCGCGAAGATTATGCCTTTTACCCTTCTTATATATAAGGTTCCAAATGGCGAGGGAGGGAGGATACTCCTCAGGAGGAGTGGAGCCAACCCACGCACCACGCGGTGCATTGAGGGAGCCGGGCTCAACCTCACAATGCCCTAGTGATATTAGTTAGGGATATAGAGAATAGGGGGTGGAGAATATTAGTTCTTGCTTGTCATTCACTACCTCCTTACTTAAATAGTGAGGAGAAATGTTCACAATATTACAAAATTGCTCCTTACCTATGCTACATTATTTGTGAGTGAAAATGCAAGAGTGAAGAAAATTAAATAAAGTACTTGAATGATAACACGATGATACACCTGTCTGAGAATTTTGGAGTTTTACGCACTCAATAATACACAACCTTTCGTGAGCATGTAATAGTTGATTATTACTCCCATTTGGTTTTAACTCTTATTCATTTGATTTGTTCGTTTTGATTCAATTTTGCTTGTTTACAGTATTATCATATCCTTCTAATCATTCTTATTTAGTTTCTTGCCTGTTAGATCTATCTACATTCTTTACTCATCAACTTATCAACATCTATTGCGTGATTATTAGTAGGATTGCATTTCTTTCAAATTACCTTTTCACCTTCTTCTTTGTACTAATCTTAGTTAATGATGTAACAGATGTTTTTAAGGGTCTCCTCCAAAGAAGATACTGGAAAGGCTCTCTACCATTGCTGCACTGCTATTTCTTTTTACGGTCAAACGAAACTGTAGAATCAATATTAGAAGTGAGTCATGTCTAAATTTCATGTAGGCTTCTTAGCACATCTTGTCTTGTTGTATTTATTTAGAACATATTGTTTGTTTCCTCCATTGTTGTTGATTCTCGACTTTTAGGCTTTCGAATAATGCATTTGTCTTTAGTTTTTAGCATGCCTACCTATCTCAAGTTGTATAGGAGTATTGAAGTTCAACAAAGACTTTTTCACTGAAGAAGCCTGCATTGCTAGTATTCTTCTCGGTTACTTTCCTTAATTATTGGTCATTTTTCTTAGATAATATGATGAAAAATTATAAAAATAACAATCACTTCATCATGAATCCTCCCTTATATTTATTTATTTTAATTCTGCAGGATTTGTAGCATCTCCATGTTAAAAAATAAAAAAGTTATAATCAGATAACTATAGTTTACGATTAAAACAATTATAGTTGACGATTATTTGGTAGAAGCTGCTATTTCCATCTAATTTTTTTTTTACTATAATGTTCATTGAAACTGATGCGGATCATGACATACGATCTGCAAGGGTTTAAACACACCGGTTTAGGAAGTGACAATGACGATCAAGGCCGTTTATTTCGAGCAAATCGTCAATCTAGGAATTCAAATACTTTTATATATTTATCTTAATTTTATTTTATATGTTTTTGAGAAGGAGAGCCTTGTCGTACCGGTTGAGGTGTCGCTGTGTGCCCTTGAGGTCACAAGTTCGAGTCCTGTAAACAACCTCTTGCAAAAATGTAGGGTAAGGTGTAACGATTCATAGGTAAATAATAAAGATAATAATAATAATATTAGAAATAGGGTTTTATTTCCCCTTATAACCGTAGCCGAGCCCCCCCCCCCTCCCCTCGCAGCCCGTCTCCCGCACTCGTCGCCCTCGCCTGTGCCGATTCCGCCTCTCCCCCGCTGTTCCCGCAACCCACATGCTTCGTCGGCTTCGCCTCCTGCTTCTCCTCCCTCCCCTAGGACCGACGACTCCTATCCCTCCAAAAGCCGATGCCTTCTGTGCTTCTTCCTTCTTCTCCCAGAGCCGACAATAGTAACAACTGCCCCTCCCTTGAGGCCGACAGTCCCTCCTCCTTCTGGCCGGCAACAAAGCCCTCTTCTTCCTCCTCCTCCAAGTGTTGGCAGGCCCTCCACCTCCTCTTCGTCATCTATTTGGCCAGTGGATCACAAGAAGGTCGCCTAGGGTTTGCTTGATTCTTCCCTCCTTGGATTTTTGAGCCCGGATTTGAGTTTCTTCGGTAAGAAATTTCTCTCCTCCCCTTTATTCAGAATTTTTATCACATTAATGTGATATTTTCGCGCTCCAATCAACGTATTTACGTTGATCCAAGCGTTTTTCCCTCTTGTAATCGTCTAACTCTGCTGTGTTTTTGATTTCCGGTGTTGCTCATCAGACCGTTTTCTGGGATCTCTCCAAAACCCTCTCTGATTTAGGGTTTCCGTCACCCAAACACCGTCAACTCCTCAATCCTTCGTGGTAACTCCTCTCCCCTCTCTTTTGAGGGATGTAAATTGCTAATCCGCTCTTGATTTAGTTTTGCAAAATAAACTGTCTGTGCTAGCGTGTGGTTTTCGTTCTTGTCAAATATCAATATCGTCTGTGATTATTCTTGAACAGGTTTAATAGGACCTTTGTCTTTGCTTGCTGCTTTTAGCTGTCGCCGGTAGTTCGGTTTCACCTTAAGGCAAGTGGAGAATTCCCTCTCGCTTGCAAACCAAGGGTTTAAATTCCTTATTTATGCATCTAAATTTATTACCGGTATCTGACAACGCAAAAATCACTGCTTATTAGCATATTATGCTATGTTAGAATTATCTAAAGAAAATTATGAAATACTTAGGTCCTGAGTGTCATAAGCAATCGTGGAAGGTAGGGTTTAGTTGATGTATCGTCTTGTTTGTATGGTCACGATAAGCAGGAAATTACTGATCCTTTCTAATAATTTGAACTTGAGTGTGAACTATATGCACCCTCTGTAAATCCATATGCATTTCATCTTATGACGTTGCCAAAACAATTATGCTAAAACTCCGGAGTAGGCTAATAAATTTCAGAGATTTCGGTTGACTCAGTTACTTGCATGTTTATTGACTTGCTACAAGATAAAGTGATACTTTAATATTGTTTGTTTACATTGTTTGTACATTAATTCTATAACTTGCTTGTTGTTTTAACTTGTGTTCTGAGACATTTTCCTTCTTGTTGGGACTTTGTCTTAGGTTCTGTGACTGCACCGCCTGCTTCTTGAGCTGTTCAGCGTCGTGTTCCTATGTTCCTGGAGGTCTTTTTTGGCTATTGCGTAGCCATGTTCTATGTATTTTGTTCTTATACTTTCGGATTTCATCATTATGTACTAGTTATGTCAGTCATTTTTCTTTCTGTCTTGGACAACTGCTAGGCTGTATTTTTATGTTAGTATTCAATAGTAATAGCATGTGCACCTCTGTGGTTTATTGCATTAATATTTTGTATCATCAAATGTGTGACAACAGATTTTATTAAAGTACATGTGCATCAACTCTTTACTTTTCACCACTCATTAATAAAACTTCCGCATAACTATAAAATAATATTCTTTTTCTCAATTTATCTGTTTAAAAACTAATAACATTAAATCTGCTTTCGCCTAACAGATATGGAATTTCTTCCGCTCATGCCTGTGGCATCACGACCCGCCAGAAGCGCACTATGATTTTTGCTTTTAGAAGGGTCATGACAGTTGGTATCCGAGGGAGGTTGAGCATCTAAAGTTAAAATATTTTATATTTTTCCACATATTTTGATACTTATTATATAAATATATGTGCATGCATCATTTCCTCACTCACATTGTCGTTGTCTGTTGTTCGATGTTAAAACACTCACACTACACTCATAAGCATGAGTAGTATGCACACGAATGTTAAGGGAGTATGGACAAACTTAACATTTAGGTACATATGAATTTCCACTATGATATACACCGCTTGCGAATATTAAATGGATATGAGCAGTTTAATATTTTCAAGTGCGATGACATTAGGATCATAATATGTGTGACATGTTAAGCGATATGGGCACTTAACATGTTATGTGTATCCATTCATGAACATTCTTAGGAATGCATTGTAGGCACAATTGCATTGCATGCATAACATAAATCACTGCACAAGTGTTAAGCTAAGAATGACATATGACGATTGTACACACATGAATTTTACAAATCATTTTCTATCGCAAACGATTTTATTGTCGCATTTGCATTTGCATGGTCATTACCTAGAGTTGTCCAATAAAAATGTTGTAACTATTACATAATTTACGTGACCAACAGTATTAAAATGCTAGGACCTCTAATTCAACCCTTTTTGTTTAGCTCGACTGTTTCTCATACTCAATTCTTTTGTGTCTTTTTTAGATGCTTCCTAAGAGATCGCTACGCAAGCAGACTTCCTCTTCTGCGGGAGGCGCTTCTGGAGACGCTACTGCTCAATTGTTGATACAGATTCTGGATCGTCTCACTCGCCTGGAAGAGGATCTCCAGACTCCTGCTCCAGCCCTTGGTGTCGACAGCGCAGGGACAGTTGGAGTTCCTATCACCACCGCTCTTGGAGCCACCCCTCCTGCTCCAGCCCTTGGTGTCGGCAGCGCAGGGACAGTTGGAGTTCCTATCACCACCGCTCTTGGAGCCACCCCTCCTGCAACTGGTTCTGAAACCGGCTCGCCTGCTGTCACCTTCGTGGCCCCGTTCACGTTAAGTCCGGTTGCTCCTCCTGTAGCGATGACAGATACTGTGGCGTTCAAGAGGCTGAATCCGCCGTCCTACAATGGTGATCGAAACTACTTCGTCATTTCTGAGTGGATCTCTCAGATGGAGAAGCACTTCGAGTATGCTGGAGTTCCCGAAGCTCAGAAGGTTCTTCTTGCGGCCTACCAGTTGACCGGGGACGCGTACACCTAGTTGCTTCAGCGCCGCAGTCTCCCCAATTCTGCCATCTTGACCTTGGGATAGTTCAAGGACGCTCTGATGGAGAAGTTTCTCTCTTCTGTGGAACGGGACAAGCTAGCTGAGATGTTCCTGTCACTTCAGCAGCCCGATAGGACAGTGACCGAGTATGAGAAAGAGTTTTCCCGCATATCTCTCCTTGTCGTAGAGTTCATGTCAGACGAGTCTAAAAAGTTTAGCTGCTTCGTGAGGGGACTTCGACATGATTTCCGTCAGCATGTGGTAGCTCATGGCGCCACCACCTTTGCTAAGACTATGTGAGCCGCCTTGCAGGTGAAAGTTATTGAGCTGGATCGTTCTGTTAAGAAGATCCAGCATGGTACAAGCAATACCGCCATATCTAACCACAAACGCAAGGGTTCTCCATCTCAGGAGCAATTCCTCAAGTCTAAGGACGTGTGTGCCTTTTGCCACAAGGTGGGTCATGTCGCCCAAGTCTGTCTTTCCCTCCCGAAGAAGCAGAAAACAGTCGTTCCTGCACAACAACCTCAGATGACGCTTGCCTCTGCCTCCTCCGTATGTGCTTTCTGCAAGAGGGCAGGTCATCTGGTGAAGGACTGACGCCGTAAGCAGAATGCCTGCTTCAGATGTGGGCAAATTGGGCACCATGTCCAAGACTGTCCTGTGAAGGAAGGCCTGATTCCCGCTCAGCCTCTGCGAGCCGTTTCTGGAGCTCAGGAGAGGGGCAATGCTGTGTTGAACGTCATCTCTCAGGGCGAGGCACTCGCATCTACCGACATCATCTCTGGTATGTATGCGTTTTTTTTCTTTTATCTTCTGCATCTTATTTCAGCTGCCTTAGTATCAGGTGATCTTGATATGCGTTTATGATTTCCATATTTAGGGAGATTTATGGTCAAGAATAAGTGGATGCAGATTCTCTTTGATTCTGGTACATCTCACTCCTTTATTGCACGTCATATTGTGGACCTTCATATTTGGCCTACTTCGCTACTTGAGATCCCTTTTGAGATTTTTGTGCCCAGTCATCTGCACATTTCAACTAGAGGCATTCTCAATTGTCTGATCTTGCTTTGGCGAACTACGAGCCTCAACCGATCTTATAGTTCTGGATATGAGGAAGTTCGAAATAATCTTGGACATGAATTGGTTGGAAGCGTACAGAGCAAAACTGGATTGTGTGGTGAAGCCTGAAGGGGGTCAATCTCAGTATCGATGACAAAGACTACAGTGTCCACGTCCAGACCCGCAGCCACCTGAAGGTAATTACTGTTGTGCGCGCCACTCGTCTTCTCAGTCAAGGATGTTCTTCTTGTTTAGTTTTTTCTTCGCTTTCGGATTCTACCACTCCCCAACTCGAGTCTATCCCGATTGCTTCCGAGTTTCCTGACATGTTCCCCGCCAAATTGTCTGGGATGCCTCCCGATCGAGATGTAGAGTTCTATATTAATGTAGAGCCTGGAATGCGCCCCATATCTAAAGCTCCAACCATATGGCACCGCGCGAACTAGAGGAGCTTAGATCACAATTGGATGAGTTGCTTGAGCGTGGGTACATTCGTCCCAGCTCTTCACCTTGGGGAGCCCCCGTCCTCTTCGTGAAAATGAAAGATGGTTCCATGAGGTTGTGCATTGAACATGCATGTATGTGTGTTCATATATATATGTGTGTGTAGACATGTGAACATGCATATACGTGTGTGTTCATATATATACATGGACATATTGGATGTGCATTTATGTAAGTCAATTTTAATTACATCGTTGCCCAAACATACCTGCATCTTTTTTTTATTTTCCCGTACCACTGTATCAGATACGTATCACACCTGTATCAGTCTTTCATAGTTTAAACTCAATGGATGAGAAATCTAGTATCAAGATTAATTACCTAATCTAGCTATGTGTTACACATCCTACGTTGTTGGTTATCTAGTATTAGGGTCTTTTATATTGAAGTCGTAGTGTATCTAGTCATATTGTATCGAGTTGAGTGTATTAGGTGTTTAAATATTGTACAAGTCGAGTCATTGTGTTTTATGTGTTTTAAGTATTTTATGCTTTTCTTTTATGTATTTGCAATGTTGTCATTAGGGGTCTTATAAATAGACCCGTAGGGTCATGTAAGGAATCAATGAATGAAAGTTAAAGTTCCCCTCAAGCTCTCCCATTATGGTTTTTTCTTTTCCCCCAAAAGCTCTTCTCTCCTTCCTCCACCCTTTGTTAGGGTCTCCTCTTCTCTTCCCCTCTTCATTTTTACTGCTTGCCCTTGTATCTCCATCCCCGCTGTCATCCGACAAACCACCCGAAAGAAGCATGTAACACTGTGTTGGGACTTCCAAGGCCATCAAACAATTACTCTCTTGAGCTTCATCTTTGTAGAGAAAGCTCCAACCCTTGTATATACTTCTTGAATTGTAAAGTTACAAGTATGAATACATTTATATAGGAAAAGAGGAAGGAGAGAAATCCCACTCCAAGATGTGGGACTAATACAAAGAGAGAGAAGAGAGAAAAATGGGCCCCTAGATGGGCCCTTAACTAGGTTTTTCTAACACTTCCCCGCAAGCTGGAGCGTACAAGTCGTAGGCACCAAGCTTGGATAAAACTGGTAGTATAGCGGCCAGGAGAGAGCTTTAGTCAGGATGTCAGCAACTTGGTTTGTAGCAGGAACATGTTCCAAATCTATCTTCTTTGACTATACCTTTTCCCGGATAAAGTGACAGTCAACTTCAATATGCTATGTGCGTTCGCGAAAGACCGGATTCTTGGCAATGTGTATTGCTGCTTGACTGTCACAAAATAGGATCGCCGGTGATGAGAGACGAATACCCAAGTCTCCCAGAAGGCTCTCAAGCCAGGTTAACTCGGAAACAACAACAGCCATAGCCCGATACTCGGCTTCAGCAGAAGAGCGAGCAACCACAGTCTGTTTCTTGCTACATCAGGTTATGAGATGTGCACCGAAGTAGGTACATAAACCAGTTGTGGAACGTCTATCATCAATGGATCCTGCATAGTCAGCGTCAGAGTACGCGACAAGAGATAGAGATGTGGATGGTTTGTACACAAACCCTTGTCCTGGAGCGATCTTGAGATATCGAAGAATGCGCTCGCCAGCTTGAAGATGAGATGTCCGAGGAGCATGCATAAAATGACCCACGACTCCCACGGCAAAAGAGATGTCTGGTCGAGTAACCGTAAGATAGATCAGCTTCCCAACCGAGCGTCTATAGTATTCCGGATTTGTAAGCAGCTTGTCGGATTCAGAGCTGTGGGTCGAGAGCTTGTGATTGGCGTCCATAGGAGTATCTGCAGGTTTGCATCCAGAATAGTCGGCATCATGAAGAAGGTCCATACAATACTTCCTTTGGGATAACACAAGACCATCAGGGCATCGTGCAACTTCAAGCCCAAGAAAATACCGAAGGTTGCCAAGATCTTTGGTCTGAAAAGCGGAGTTTAACTGTTGCTTGATATGTTGTATCCCTATAGTATCGTTGCCAGTAATGAGGATATCGTCAACATTGACAAGTAGGATCACAGTTCCGGTTGACCGGTGTCGGGTGAAGAGAGAAAAGTCAGCCGAGCTCCGAATGAAGCCAATATCACAGACAACCTTGCTGAAATTTTCAAACCAAGCGCGTGGGGACTGTTTGAGACCATAAATAGATTTTCGAAGATGACAGACCCGAAACTCCCCCGTGGTCTCAAACCCGGGAGGTTGGTGCATATAAACAGTCTCCTGCAGATCACCGTTGAGGAAGGCGTTCTTAATATCCAGCTGATAAAGAGGCCAATGACGATGAACAACCAAGGAGAGAAGAACGCGGACCGTGTTCAATTGGCTACCGGAGAGAAGGTTTCCTCATAATCAAGGTCATGTTGCTGAGTAAATCCCCGGGCGACGAGGCGAGCCTTTAGACGCTCAACGGTGCCATCCACCACATGTTTAATAACAAAGACGCACTTGCAGCTAACACAGGGTTGGCCTGCAGGAAGAGGAACCAGATCCCAAGTCCGGTTAGCCCAGAGAGCCCGCATTTCAGCATCCATGGCCGCCCGCCACCCCGGGTGTTGAAGAGCCTCCTGTACATAATTAGGGGTGGAGATAGAGGATAAAGAGAGAGCACTCTGTCGGAGTTTCGGAGAGTGGCAGTGCAAAGAGACATAGTTGGCCAGCAGGTGGGCAGTGGAAGCAGTTGCCGGATCCGCAGGCTGCAAAACATCATTAGACCAGGGCAGCTCCCGTAGGGTAGTAGACGAAGAAGGACGTCGAGTGTACACACGAATGATATGTGGTATATGTTGTTTAGGTGTGATGGGTGTGGGAAGGATTGGTGTGGGAAGGAGAGGTGGAATGTTTGAATTAACAGGGATAACATGCTGCGGAAGAGGAGAATCAGCAGGTTGAGAGTAATATGGCTGATCTTCGAGGAAGGTGACAGCAGCAGAAGTAATCACCTTGCGATCCGTGTTAGTAAAACAAACGTAGCCCTTCTGAGTCCGAGAATAATCCACAAACATATATTTAGTGGCACGGGGAGCAAGTTTGTCAGTGGACGGGCCAAGATGATGAACAAAACACACACAACCAAACACGCGAGGGGTGATGGAGAAAGGAGGTTTGGAGGGAAAAAGAAGATTGAAGGGAACCGCAAAATTGAGAATAGAAGAAGGCATGTGGTTAATAAGAGTGCAGGCGGTAGAGACCGCAAAATTCCAATACTGTTTGGGAACATTCATTTGAATCATAAGGGAGCGGGTGACCTCAAGCAGGTGTCGATTCTTGCGTTCAACAACGCCATTTTGTTGGGGGGTATAGATACAAGAGGTTTGATGGATGATCCCAAACTCCGCACAGAGGTGAGCAAAGGCATTACTAGTGTATTCACGGGCATTGTCGGTGCGAGGGTTTTAATGGTAGTGGAAAACTGGTTGCGAGTTTCAATGAAAAAGATACGGAATACACCGGGCAATTCAGAGCGGTCACGAAGGAGATACAGTCAGATCACCCGAGAGTAGTCATCGACAAATGTGACAAAGTAACGGTATCCAAAAACACTCGCAATTTTGTAAGGTCCTTAAATATCGGTGTGAACAAGATCAAAGGGAGTAGGAATTCGAGTAGGATGTGGTGAGAACGTAGAGCGATGATGTTTCTCATTGATACAGGACTCACACGTGAACTCTTGGAAGGACACGTCTGTGAGATATTTTCTGAGTATGTGTAGAGAAGCGTGACCCAGACGTCGATGCCAATCAACAGAGCTAATAGAAGACAACACCGTTGGGGGAGAGGGGTGAAGGATATAGAGACCATTCGACAGATGCCCTTTTCCAATGATGGTTTGCGTCATGCGATCCTGCACAACACACAAGTTAGAAGAAAAAATAACATCACAATCGAGGTCAATAGTGAGTCGACCAACAGAGAGAAGGTTGAAAGGATAGCTCGGAACATGAAGGGCAGAGCGAAGAGTAATGGAGGGAGTGAGGTGAATATCTGTCATGACAGAAACAAGAATTGTGTCCCCACTAGCAACAATAATGAACTTAGGATGCACGGAGTTCAAATATTATGGTGGTTTCCGTGAGGTAATGTGGTGAGAGGCCCTGGAATCCAAAATCCAGGATGAGCTATGAGCAAGGCAGGAGGTACCACCATCGGAAACAGACACCACAGAGCCTGGAGGACAGCTGATCATCTTGCAAGGAACAGCCCGCAGCGGTCACGGTGACAACGCACCAGTGGCAAGAAACGGACACGACCATCGCGGTAAGAAAAGAGCCCGCAGCGGCTAGAAACACGCCGCTGCGGATAGAAAAACCAAGCAGGCAGCGCGGTTAGGAGAAGACCGCAACAGGAGCAAAAAAGCTGGCGAACAAGAACTAGACCGGGCGGATAGAAGCAGACCGCACGAAGATCAAACACAGAAGGCCGCAGTGGGAAGACAGAAGGCCACAGCGGGAAGAGTCCAGTCGTAGGAAGAGTCTAGCCGCAACGGGAAGACAAAAGGCCGCAACGGGAAGAGAAGAGAGGCCACCTGGAGAGAGAAAGAAAAGAGGAGCCGCACGGTCACAGTGATAACACCAGCGGCAAGGAGAATGTCACGACCAGTATGCGGAGACCGCAACGAGAGGGAGAAACCGCTAGCGACAAGACAGGTCGCAGCGACTAGGCAGGAAAAGCCGCTAGCGACAAGGCAGAGCAGCGAGCAAGAGAGAAGGCGAGTAGAAGAGGGGGATGCGGGTAAAAGAGATCGTTGCGGGTAAAAGAGGTCGCCGCGAGATGAAGCAGCTGCTGCGGGTAGAGAAATCTGCGACGAGAAGAGAAGGCCGCCTCGGGTAAGGCAGACGTCGCGGGAAAGGGGTAGCGGACAGGGCGGTTTAGAAATAGACCGCACCCAAGCGGAGGCCGAGCGGTTAGGAGCAGACCGCAGCGGTAAGGAGCAGAAAGAGACCGCAGCAGATAAGAAAACAAATCGAGAGGAAGCAGACAGCGAGAAGAGGCGCGAAAAAAACAAGTCGCCACGGAGAGACCAAGAAGACAACTCGAGACGGTAAGACTGGCCAGCAGATCGGAAGAGCAAACCGCGCGGTTATAACAAGGGAAAGCAGTAGCAGACCGTGCGGGTTAGAAATAGACCGCACCCAAACGGTTAGGAGCTGACCGCAGCGGATAGAAAAACTAACCGAACAAGGTGGGGTCCACGAGCCAGAGAGAGGAAGGCTATATAAAAGGGGAAAGAGAGGTGGATCCACAGGAGACTAGAGGGAGGCGGGTAGAGGGAGAGAGACCGCAATCAACAAGCGGTAAGAAGGATGACCAAGCCGCCACGGTCAAAAAGGGAAACCGGACGGACAGAGAACAGAGACATGCCGGGCCGGATTTCCTCTAATACCATGTAGAGAAAGCTCCAAACCTTGTATATACTTCTTGAATTGTAAAGTTACAAGTATGAATACATTTATATAGGAAAAGAGGAAGGAGAGAAATCCCACTCCAAGATGTGGGACTAATACAACGAGAGAGAGAAGAGAGAAAAATGGGCCCCTAGATGGGCCCTTAACTAGGCTTTTCTAACAATCTTCATTATTAGTGTTGTCATTGTCAATCTCGCTATGTGTTTGCAACAAAGCTTCATCTTTGTCCTTTCTTTTTCTTTTATTATAATGTTTACTTCTTGAATCTCTTCTTTCTTCCTTCTGTGCTTCTCTTTTTTGGCATTAGGACACTCCGGAGCAATATAACTTGGCTTCCTGCTAATGTAGCATATATTTTCAGATTTGATTTGGCTAGTGGTGGAGTTATCATACCTGGTTCTTTGTTTAGATCTTCCTTCTACCTTTTGGCAGTCTTTTGCCTTTACCCATTTCCTGAACCTCTTGCAATAAAACTCAATCTTCATTGAAATATGGAGTCACTTTATCAATTGCATTTAATGCAACTGATATCCCCTTAAGAGCATCCATGACTTTCTCCTTTTTTTCAGTTTCCTCAGGTCTTAATGATGATTTAATAAGATAATAATTTCCTAATGATGGTATCCATTGTTTATCTCTTTGTCACATCTTGCCTCCTTAATGGACCAAATTCTAAAGTTCCATAAACCAGGGAAACATTGCAGTAGTCTATCATTTATCTTAGTGGTGAGGATCTCCTTTTCCAATCGTCTTAGTTCACTGACTATCAAATTTAATCTCTGATAAGTTAGAGAGAGTTCCTCCAGAACCCTTCTTGAAATTTTCATATTAAGTGATGTTGAAAGATCTCTTATCGTTCCTCTCATCAACACTCCCTTCTACTCTCCTTAACAGAGATTTTCAGATTTCCTTTGCCGAGGGCATTCTACCACTCTTTGGTAGATTTCATTTGATATGGCGCCATGGCGGAGACAAGGATGTTCATGGCTTTGGCATCACATGATCTTTCCCTCTTGTCACCTTCACTCCATTCCGATTTTGTCTTGGGCATCTCTCTTCCTGTAATGTGATCCACCATGATGAGATGTAGAGACCTATTATGATATATTCAAAAATATCTTCATAATAGAGTTTATGCATAACCTTATCCTTGACTTTCAAAGTGCAGATTTATCAAGGTTGCGCATTGGTGGTCTCGATGTGGATGCATAATCTCTAATCTGAGACGTGCTCATGATTTGAATGGTACCTTAATATTCTTAAAAAAAGATCGTTGTTTATTAAAGTGTTAACCCTTATGTACTTACAACTAAACTATCTCTTATACCAATTGAAAATGCGTAAAATATAGAATAAGTGAGCTACACTCTAGATATGAGGTGAATAGAGTATATACAAAAAATATTCAACCAGAACACTAAAAATCAAATGCAAGAACACAATTTTAAAACAATATACAACATAATGCAATAATAAAATTTCAGTTATGGATATTTGAACACCACAAATTTACAAATGTTCCCACAAACCAAGTATTCTCTTTCTTCCACCACAGATATAATTCATTGCATGCCAATGGGGCCTAGTGCTTTGATAAGGAGACTTAGAACCATTGAATCTCTAAGAGAGATTCTTAGAATTCATGTATAAGTGAATCTCAATTGAGTATTGCGATTCTATAAAAGTAATTCAGTGTGAATCCAGCATGAGAATAGTTTTTCCTTTTGCTTCTCAGAGAGGTTTTCTTGTGAAGAGCTGCTTTCTTGTTCTGTTCTCATTGAGCAACTCCAATTCAATTCATTGTTGCAGATGATTCTATTGATCACTTAGTAACAGTTACACATAAGAGGACTCTACTAGGAGGAGCCTGCAACTTCTAGAAGGGCACAAGCTAGAGTCCACAGCAGGCAGAAGCCGGGATTTCAAATCCCTTTCAAGATACTGTTCACCCATATCTATACTAATGGGGGCCTCGACAGGTAGATGAAAACGGGTTGCTTGGGTTGCAGTAGAAACGAGCAAAGATGTGAGAATACATAGTGTGCAAGTATCCTAAAAGCTAAACCGCATGGACACCAAAACGGTGTTCGCACGAGCTTAGGTAAAGAATAACACTAAGATAATAGAACTAAGCTAACTACGAGTCCGAGAGGACTCTGAAGGCTGATCGCCCGACTTGACAAGGAAGAAATCATCTAGCTACCGGGTTGCACAGACACTGAAGCCCTGTCTGTCCAGACTGTTGAGGAAGACAACGACTTACTTGCAGAGATAACTGGAGCACTAGGCCGAGCAGACTCCTTGGGAGTGATCGTCTGACCATCTGAAGGAATTATTGTGACTTCCAATGGAGAAGACAAGGGTCCGGGCGGACAACACTATCCTGACAGCCCGGATTGCTTATGATGCAGGACTGCCTTCCAAGACAACCTGTACAGCTAGGTCGGGCGAATGCCGAAGGGGTGATTGCTCAGGCTTCTTAAGGAGAAAACCGTCTGGTTTACCAATTACAAAAAAGACGGTCCAGACGGATTCCGAATTATTGTTTGCACGGACTTCTTCGATGAAGATTCTGAACTCTTTTGCATTCACTGGATTTCGGGTAAACAACCTCCACCACATGTTTAGGTAATGTTAAGACACATCTAGGGGAAGGCCTTATGTGCAATGTCTATGGGCACTAGGAGATTCGCAAATTCATTGATATAAATTGTGTCGGGTCACCTTTTGATAGATGTTCACATCTAGATATTTTGTCTTTGTTGAAGACAACCTTGTCTCTTGATGCATGAAAAAGTAAATGATAGTAGCCCGCCATATTGCTAAAGAGAAATAATTCTTTTTCTCAGGGAGTAAGTGAGATTGTGTGGCATTGATCCTCAATGCCGAGTTGGGCTTTAAAGTGGCTTTGTCAATGTCTCTTTCTATCTTTCATGTAACAATCTGACCACTATTTAGATTTCTAGTGATCATGTTTTTAGGTATATTGTTTCATGTTTTTTGATGTACCGGGAAATTATAATTTGTGATTCTCTCTACTCTATAATGGAAAGCAATGTGAAAACCTAACATTCCAGAGTTTATCGCTCAAAAAACGAACTTCAATTTGCTATTTACCTCTGGACTTTCTGTATTGCTGCATTGTTAAAAGGCTTGTTCCATACACAAAGCTCTGCCATAGTAGGGTGTGAGGAGGATGTATGTAACCTTAGTCTTTAATGCAGGCATACAACAAAGAAGTTGTGCTGTGATTTTAAAACATAGACCATATGTCACAATTGGCATTGACGATGTCCAGCACTATATACCTGCATTATTGCATTCTAAATGATGAATTTGAAAACTATTTTCTTTGTTATAATGAATTTTTATTTACAGGAGGTGGAAGCTACATTGAAGTCCAAGATACTAGACCGAATTTTTTACCGAGTTCGTGATGTTGCCCCAAATAAGGTAATGTTATTCATGGGTTTTAAATTCAGGGCTTGACTTTCTTACATAATTATTAGATTTTTTCTTTAAAATATACTTTTAAAGGTAATTTCAATATTTTTGCACTAGTCTTAAATATCTTTCAATGTTAGAATTCACCAGAAGCCCGTTCACTTGGTCCCCCATGCAGTGTGCAGGGGCGATTGCACCTGACCATCAATGAAGCGACGATCAAATACTATTGTTGTTGCACACTGCACACATAAGAGTCTGTACACTGCCGCTAGTATCTGTTAATAACAAAATTTGTAATTTAGATTAAGCCGGGTATTTTAAAAATCACTTATTCTATTAGATATGATGGATTAATATTGAAGTGCTCAAATTTATTTGATGGTCTCCATGACTAACCTATGTTTTTTAATGGAATGTTTAACATTCAGTATAGCATTTTTCTTCACGTAGTCCATACTTTTGGACAAAAAAAGATTAATTAACATAGTTACAACCTTTCAAGTGTGAATTTCAGTGTGGTTAGAACCACATGAAAGAATCATGCGAAACTAAAAAAAACTTGAAGGTGGCTAGGTTATCCATTGGATGCTTTAGTATATACTAAAACCTACTCTAATGGATTTTCAACATGGTTAAACTCTACATTTGTGAAGTGGGTAAACCTTAATGAGAGCATGATTGAGTCGGCTAATTACACAACATCCCGAATCCATGAAATGATAAATCTACGACTCAAAATCTACGGAATAAAACAAGCCTAGAGAAACAAGCCTAGAGAAAACTCTTCATTTCAGTATTCAAGATGAAGAGATTAGAAGGGGTAAGGCTCTACCTGATGAAAATCAATGTGGGATTTGGAACAACAATTAAATGAAAAAAAAACGTAAAAAAAACTGAAAATTATCCTAAAACACATTCTAATGGGACACATGGAAAAAACAGAAAATATATGATAAAACAGTTAAATATACGTATTTTTTTGCATCTTTATTATATTATTTGTTTCCTTTTTAGTTCACGTGTTTTGTCACGCGGTGTTTATCCTATAAATATGTATTCTCTACCCGGTTTAGGGCATTCGAAATAATATTTATTCCTCTTCTCTGCTTGGTATCAGAGCCTAGGCCGGCTTCCTCCCGTACGCCCTCCCTCGTTCGGCTCGGCACCGCATCCCGCGGGCTTCTCCATCGCGCGCCTCTGCCCGTTCCAGTGCCGCCCTCGCCGCCCCCCTTCCAGCGTCCTACCCCGTCCCGCGCCGCTTCTGCCTCCCCCTTCCCTCTTCCCCGTCCCGCGCCTCTTCCTGCACCGCCTCCGCCGCCCTCTTTCACCGCCAGCGGCCACCCTCGGCCCGTTTTCAGAGGCGCCACCATAGCCTAGGGCCTCCGCCGCCCCTTGTTTTTTCGGCGGAGTCCCTCGTCAGCGGCTCTTCTCCGCCAGGTCCTTCCGGGCAACCCTTTGTCTCCGGCCATTTTGTCCTTCATGGGGGCTGCCGGAGACACCGTGGTCACATTCTCCGGTGTCCTCTCTGACACACCATCTAAGGGACACTCTTAGGATGTGTTTTCTTCTGATTTGATACCATCGTTTTTTTCTTCCTTCAGACAGTCCTCGATGGGAGATTCCTCCGCCATCTCGTCGACTCCTATCAGCGGAGACACTCCATCTGGAGCCCTCCATGTTCCCTCTATTGATCGTCCTTGGAGCCATGACCAATCTGACTCTTTGAAGATCACTACTGTTGTCTTGGATGGAACAAATTACCTGGAATGGTCCAGAGCAGCACAACATGCTATTCGAAGTTGCCAGCTATACGAACATATTGATGGTACCACTGATGAGCCACCGCGTACCAATCCCTTATGGAGAAAATGGGATGCGGACAATTCCTTGGTTGTCTCGTGGTTACTTAACTTTATGTCCCCTCAGGTGTACCGCAGCTACATGCTTCTGGATTTGGCTTATGAAATTTGGAAAAGGGCCTGGGACACCTACTCTCAGGCAGACAGTTCGACACAGATTTATGAGCTCACTCGTCGTGTTTTGGAGCTAAAGCAGGGCGCCCTGGCCGTCTCTACCTACTACTCTGAGTTTGAACGATTGTATCAGGAACTGGATTATTTCAACACATTTACCGTTGCTTGCACTGCCGATGCACATGCTCTTCAGAAGGATAAGGATCGTTTTCGAGTTCATGTCTTTTTTATGGGTCTCAATATGGAATTTGATGTTGTTCGCTTACACGTCCTCCACCATGAGCCTCTTCCCTCTCTTCGGGAGGCCTTCAGTATGCTCCTCAGTGATGAGAATTGTCGCCGCTCTCTTGGTGTCTCTACTTACCATTCTGCTCTTGCTGGGATTTCTCGGGGCCCTCCTCCTCTCTGCAGCCATTGTTGGAAGAAAGGCCATACTAAGGACGTCTGCTTTCGCCTGCAGCCTCATCTTGCTCCCTCTGGCCGGGGTTTTGGTGCTTGTGGGAGAGGTGGTCATCATTTTGGCGTCGTTCGGCCGGTGATCGTACACAGTCTTCTGCTCACTCGATTGAGGTTTATGAGGACAGCTCTGGGGGCCTTTCTGCTATGGAATTGGAGGCCTTTCGCCGTTTGCTGCGCTCCCATCCTGACCCTACATCGGTTGCTCCAACTATTGCGTTTGCTACTTCATGCATCTCCAGTGCTCACGCTGTGTCTTATCCCCTTCCGAGATGATTATAGACTCAGGTGTGACGGATCACATGACTGGCTCTGCCTCAGGTTTTACCTTTTATACTCCTCTCTCTGGTCGTGATAAGGTTATTGCAGCTAATGGTTCCCTGTCTTATATTGCTGGCAAAGGAATCGTTGTTTGTTCCCCCGACCTATCACTCTCTTCCGTTTTGCATGTCCCTTCGTTTCCTCACGATCTTCTCTCCATCAGCTACTTAACTACTTCTTTAAATTGCTCTGTAACCTTTTACCCTGATGTTTGTGTGTTTCAGGATCTGGATACGAAGCGGACGTTTGGCAGTGGTAGGAACGTTGGTGGGTTGTACTTGCTGAACCAATCATTATCCTCCAGTGCTCTTTCCACCACCATGGCTCTTATCCCTCACGACATCCAGCGCTGACATTTGTGCCTTGTGCACCCTTCTCCTTTATATCTCACCAAACTTTTTCTTACTTTCAGCTATTTAATTAAATCGTTTACGTGTGACACCTGTGATCGTTCAAAACATGTTTGTCATAGTCTCAGTCATGTTTCGCTTCCTAGTTCCACTCCATTTGATGTTATTCATTATGATGTTTGGGGTCCCTCTCCGGTGTTATCTTTTTCTGACTATAAATGGTTTGTTATCTTTATTGATTGTCATTCTCATACTACTTGGTTATATTTATTAAAAAGAAAGTGTGATGTTCTTCCCTGCTTTCAATCCTTTCATAAGATGGTTGTGAACTCGTTTAATGACACAATTCGTGTGCTTCGTAGTGATAATGGTGGGGAGTATGATGATCAGGGACCATTTGGTACCTATCTGTCCGACCATGGCATAATTCACCAAACCACATGTGTCCACACCTCTACACAAAATGGTATTGCCGAACGGAAAATTAAGCACTTACTAGAAGTTGCTCGGTGTTTGTTAATTGCAATGCATCTTTCCAAGTCCTATTGGGATGATGTAGTTCTGACTGCTGCTCATCTCATTAATCGTCTTCTTTCTCACTCTATTTCCTATGATACGCCTCTTGGTCATTTAGCCACGAACCACATTGTTCACACCTCTCACCTCGCTCCTCGCATCTTTGGCTCGGTCTACTTTGTGCATGTTCATACCCCACATCGCGATAAGCTGGGTGCTCTCTCCCTTCGTTGGGTCTTCGTTGGCTACTCTCCTACAACTAAAGGGTATCGGTGTTATCATCCTCCTACTCGTCGCTATTACTGCACTGTTGATGTTACTTTTTGTGAGGAGGATTCCTACTTCGGTCCTCGTCAGGGGGAGACGAGTGGTAATCGTGACAGGACCATTGACTCTCCTCTCTCGATTGTGGCTTCTCCTCATATTCCCACTCCTCCGGCTCCTAGCTCACCGACCGTTACTTCTCCTCATATTCCCACTCATCCGGCTCCTAGCCCACCTACCTCTGCTTCCGTCCCTACCGCCTCTATTCCTCTGATTCTATATGCCTACTCTCGCAGACCTCGAATGGATGGGCAAGTACAGACTGTGGCGGTTCCACCGATGTCGGTGCCTGTCTCTAATCTAGATTCAGACGATGACCTTCATGTTCCCCTTGCTCATCTTAAAGGTAAAAAGGGGGGAACCAAACACCTCATTGCCAACTACATCTCTTACTCCCACCTCTCTCAGGCTCACAAAGCTTTTATCTCATCTCTTTCCTCTATTGTGATTCCTAAGACCTGGCAGGAGGCTGTTCAGATACCTGAGTGGAAACAGACTATGGAAGAAGAGATGTGTGCCTTGAAAAAAAATGGGACATGGCGGCTTGCTCATCTTCCCTCAGGAAAGCGAGCTGTTGGATCACGCTGGATCTTCTCTGTGAAGCAGAATCAGGATTGGGTGGTGGAGTGGTATAAAGCACGCTCGCTCGCTCAAGGGTATACTCAAACCCAAGGAATTGACTACCAAGAAACTTTTGCTCCGGTTGCAAAGATAAATTCTATTCAGGTGATTCTCTCTTGTGGTGCGTGTTGTGGATGAGAATTATAACAACTTGATGTTAAAAATGCATTCCTGCATGGTGATCTGGAAGAAGTCTACATGATTTTCTCTCCTGGCTTTACTAAAGAAGGGTCCAGTGGAAAGGTCTGTCGTCTGCAAAAATCCCTATATGGCCTAAAGCAATCCCCTAGAGCTTGGTTTGGTCGGTTTAACAAGACCATGCTCCAACTGGGATATACTTAAGAACGGACTGATCACACGCTCTTTATCAAAAAGAGAGAGTTTTGATTCTTATTGTTTACGTAGAAGACATTATCATTACAGGAGATGATCTAGAGGAGATAGATCACTTAAAAAAACAATTGGGCAAAGAATTTGAGGCCAAGGATCTGGGAAAGTTGAAATATTTCTTGGGAATTGAAGTAGTGAGGTCTCCATCGAGGGATCTTTATCTCTCAGAGAAAGTATACTCTTGATCTTCTGGGAGAAACTGGGATGCTTGGTTGTGCTCCCACGGATACTCCTATTGAGGCTAACCACAAGGTCGATGCTGACACTAGTGGAGGGAAGGTGGATGTTTCAAGATACTAACAATTGATTGGGAGGCTCATATATTTATCTCATATTCGCTCTGATATCACATACACTGTGGGGGTCCTAAGTAGATACATGCATGCTCCCATTATTCGCCATCAGCAGACAGCATATCGAGTATTGAGATACCTGAAGAAGTCTCCAGGACGTGGTCTACTATTCTCTGCAAACCAACCTTTGGAAATTAAAGTGTTTACAGATGCCGATTGGGTCGGCAGTCAAGATGACAGGAAGTCCACCACCGCCTATTGCTCATTTGTGGGCGGAAATCTTGTATCGTGGAAAAGCAAGAAACAGAATGTTGTGGCTCGCTCAAGTGCAGAAGCAGAATATAGGGCTATGGCGTAAGGAGTATGTGAGGGTTTGTGGTTGAAAATAATTCTCCAAGATATGAGTCTTCGGGTGAACAAGCCAGTCACTATCTACTGCGACAACAAGGTCGCCATCAATATTGCTTATAATCATGTTCAACATGATAGGACGAAGCATGTTGAGGTGGATCGACATTTCGTCAAAGACCATTTGGACAAGGGAAAATATATGCACTTCGTTCGTGAATTCACATGACCAACTTCCCGACGTCTTTACCAAGGGGTTAAGCCATGACAACTTCATGAACAATAAAAGCAAGCTGGGAATGATCAATATATATTCCCAACTTGAGGGGGAGAGTTGAATATACGTATTTTTGGGCATATTTATTATATTATTTGTTTCCTTTTTAGTTCACGTGTTTTGTCATACGGTGTTTATCCTATAAATATGTATTCTCTACCTGATTAGGGCATTCAAAATAATATTGATTCCTCTTCTCTACTATAACTTGCTTTCATAGGCCCTTTCAATTGTTTTTCATGGACATATCCTAGATCTGCCAAGATGTGTCTCTGGATAACCCATAACATATATATATATATAATAATAATAATAATTAATTGGTTGTTTGGTTTTTGCTTCTGTCTGATCGAGATTGATTCTAGAAATTTTGAAATCATTCGAAACTTATAACGAGTTCCACTTCCGGTCCGGATAATAATGAATGAACCGCATTCACACCATTATTGTTCACGGTTTCAAAATTCAAATCAGACCCAAATAATTCACAAGCAGTTTTGTCTGGTTCTATTCGTTTTCGGTTCGATTAACTGTTCCCGGTTCTAAGTGACAACTCTAGCTTCTGCATGTCTGTCAACTTTCTGCTATGATGATCGTGTTTACCTTTACGATGATCAGGGGGTGGCGTTGCGATGCTATTCCCGCCAATCATATACCTTTTCGGTTCCGCGGGCCCTATCTTTCTTATTTCTTGGTAAAGGGGGATCCTGCACACCATCTATTGTTGTATGAGTCTGCAGGCCCCCTCCGTAATATGGTCGACACACTGAGGTCTAGACTTTTTTCCACAACCTTTGAAGCAAAGGCTTGAGACTGATTTTATCAGTTGTCACCAATGTACATCTTCTCTTCTTTGCAAATTTATGTCGCAAAGTACTACTGAGATTCACAATGTCAAGGAAGAGAAGAACAGACCTCATAACTTCTTCAACATTCGACGCATGAGCGATGATTCCCTTAGCCAATTTGTGGATCAGTTCCAGATGAAATCCTGGAGATTCATGATCTGGATCCCTCCATATATCAAATTGTGTTGATTTGAGGGTTACAGGAGGGTTTTTTGAAGTTTGAAGTGAGCCGCAACCTGCCCAACTCTTAAGCAGAGTTGATTTACATGTCCAACCAATACATTGAAGGGGATGCCACCAATGGGAAGTTCATGGCGTCACTAAACTTGGCTCAATCAGGGAGCCGACAGAGGCTCCCTTGACTTCTCGCGCTAGGATGAGCAAGAAGTACATAATATGAGATCGACTGACCGACCACTAGGGTGAGTGGCAGGCAGGTCTTCCAGCACTCGATCCCTACGAGATCGATCATGCAATCTCTCCTACCTGTGCGACCTCAGATGCAAAGCACCAAGTGTTGACAAAACCCTTCTAATAATATGTACTAGCTTCGAAGACCCTCCTATGCGAGATCAACTATTCCTTCATGTACCATCTACTTATGCCGAGGACCAGGAGTTCACCGAGCTAAACTTTCTGATGGAGAAGGTGGTGAAGCTCGCCTGCCCCCAACTTGAGTATTGCAGACCCCAATCTCTTCATACTCCATTGAACGATCAAAATTGATGGACTGTGAGCACCACTGCGAGGCGGGCCATGACATGAAGATTTTTGTAACTCTTTGACTTTTGGTGGAGGTTTTGGTGCATGAGGGGAAGTTAGGAGATCTTGTTGCACTGCATCCCAAGCCAGCAATGGACGTTAAACCAACAACAACATCGGCCCATCCCCAACAATGGGTCGTGTGCGAAGAGAGCAAGTATGTGGGAGCCCGCGGAGGGATCATTTTGATCCACGATGGGGACAGGAAAATCGGCAAATCCAACATCAGCAGGATATTCTGACACTAAATCCTATCCACCTCACAGGTCTCTCATCCCATGGATGAAGTCTTCTTCTCTGAGAAAGACATGCTGCACGCCAACCCTTACAATGACGTCGTCATCATTAACCCTGTTATTGAGAATTTTATTGTGACATGGATCCTTGTTGACAATGTAATCTTCATGCCCTCTTTCGATGCAATACAATGATGGTGGAACATTCCAAGTTAGGGAAAGCAACGCCCCTCTATTCAATTTTTCATGGGAGAAGTAGAAGGATGGATAGAACTTATTGTGACTATGTTTGGCATGACCCGACACTGCTCCTTTGTCATGGTAATTCCTCCCAACAACTATAATTCCATTTTGACAGACCCTTTCTTAAATGCTTATGGAGTGGTGGTTTCAACTCTCCATCAGGCCTTGAAGTTCGATTGGGGGTGGGGGATGCAATTTTGCATTCCCAACGATCCCAGGGTGGCTCGTGAATCTATCAAAACACGATGATTGTCATTGTTTCTGGTTCAAAAGAAATTCTAAGAGAGGGAAGCATGTCCTGTAGAGCAGACGAGGGAGCTTAAGGATGGGAAAGGCTTCGCCTGGATTCTCTGTCGGCACTCAGGGGAGTCAAATACTTACAACTAGGGAAGAAAGAGAAAATATGCAGGAAGAGGGGTTAGTCTTTGTAAGAGAAAATAATCCTCTCGCATGGAGAAGTGGCATGTAGGAAGAGGGGTTAGCTCTCAGAGAAGTCTCCGGGAGAAGGGGAAGCAATTATACTTGCCCGCACAACCAATGTACACCGACGATTTTGTGCCTTTCCATCAGAACTTTTGAGCACTTCAAATGAAATGGCCAAATTGGCTTAAAATATTTACTAAAAGGGTCCTGGTGGGTGACAAGCAATGGGATATTATTTTGGCCGCTGACTATAACGACTGTTATCTTGGAGGAATAATGTCGGCAGTTCACCAGTCGACATAATATAAAACGGAGGGATTCCCCACCGAGTATCGAATCACGTGTAGTGCGGATGAAGATACTACGACTTCTTGAACTTTAGGCTAGCTAAGTAGTAATTATAAAAGGCCAGGTTTCTAATTTAACTAATGGTTAAACTAAAAGCATTCTAGCTCAAATGATCTCATTACATCACAAACAACAACTCGTTCACAAGAAGCAAATCACAAACCACCACCGAATCTAGGGTTAATCACATTCACATATATAAAATTATGAGATGGAAATCGTAACTCATACATGTAAGATTACAATATAAAAGGTCAGATTTACAACACAAACAATAAGTGTGAGCAATTCCATTATAATAAATAGAGAAATAGATGAAGAAAGAGGGGTTTGGCGAAGATAGCACCGGACCTAAAGTGGGAACTGGGAACAAAGAGACTACTCCTCGGCTTCGTTAAAAAGGTGTAGATTGGTCTTCCTCAATAGGTACACCTCGGGCGCATCCAAGATATGGGAGGCGCTGTCACCGACCTCCTGATGACCCGTCTTCTCTTCACCCCGCTTCAAAACACCACGGTTCAAGCACCAGATCTTCTAGTGGCCTCCATCTTCGTTAGATCTCTTTCCAATGAGCATAGGATGGAGTGGAGAGGTGATGTTTGCCCTAGAATGGAGCTGGCGACCTACATGAGGGAAGAAATCATGGAGGGAAAATCAAGAGACCCTTTAAAATACCTAAAATCACATTTTATAGGAAATGAGGAAAATAAACACATGCTCATGGGGAGTAAAGCACACGTGTGTGCGCGCAATAATAGCCTACAAGGGACCTGGGCTCCCAGGTCGTGCACGCACAAATGCATGTGTGTGCACGCACGCACGTGCAAAATGAACACACGCAAATTCGAATCGCCCAAATTTAGAAAATGGACAGAAATGACTGTGCACGCGCAATTGCACGTGCGTGCAAAAGGAACGCACCGTAAATTTGGATCGAAAATTAAGCAACGGCCAAGGGAACAAGAGGCTTGTGCGCGTGCGCCGTAAAGCACATGGGTGTGCATGAACAATTTCGAACATGCACTCCCTGTATACACAAAAATCTACACATGTTTAGAAATGGATCCAAATATACCAGAATTGCATAAAACAAAAAAAACCATATTTCATTCAATACTTGCATGCAATCAGACAATTTATTAATGATTACATGGATGAAAAACAAGAGATGAAATGCACGCATCACTTTATCGTATAAGAGTAGAGGTCATTTGTACTTGAAAGGTGGTTGGAAGAATTTTATCTATGACCATTTTTTGTGGGAGGTGAACGTCTGGTATCCAAATGCCTTAGGAACTCATGCTTTACTATTCTCACCTCTGTTAAGAATGGAAAAGAATCTGGGTCTAACAAGCTATTACAAGCACCTCAATTATATATCCCAAAGTTATGGAAATAAGGGAAGTCATGATGGTTCACAGCTTTCATCAGATGATGATAGTTCTTGGGAAAGTTTTGTACTTTTGAGTATAGTCCTTTGAAGAGAACTTAGGGTGGCAAAATCAGAGAAAAATGTAGATAAATAATTCAAAAGTTGAAGCCCGAACTGAAAACGTTTTCCTTTGCAACAACTACTTAGAAGGGAGAACAAATGAACAAGCACATATGGAAGGGAAGAAACATAGACCTGCATTAATGGTATTGCTGAATCCAATTCAAAGTAGGGCTACATTAAGGATCTTGATGGCAAAAAGATATTCCTCAAAGCATGGTGAAAAATTTGGAGAAAGAAACAAATAAAAATAGAATACTGACGCTCCGCCCGTTCAAACGAGGGACCACCTATGCGACAAGTTAAGTGTATTGCATCAAAGCTTGTACTTAAATTAATAGTTGTTAGAAAAGCCCATGTAAAAGGCCCACTATTGAGCCCCCTTTTTTATTGTATTTCCTTCTTCTCTTCTTAGTCCCACATCTTGTATAAGATTTCTTCTCACCTTCTCTCTCCTATATATTTGTATTCTCTCATTGTATTTACATACACAAGCAATACATACAATTTTTGTGCTCTCTCAACATGGTATCAGAGCCAGGTTCCCGGTCCCTGCGGTTTCCCATCTTCTAACCGCCCAGACCGTCTTCCTCCCCTGTCCGCAGACTGCTCTGCGGCCTCTCCTTTCCTACCCGCTTCTATCCGCGGGTTCCTCTTCTCCTGCTCTTCTCGCCGGCCTGCCTGCGGTCTACCCGCCTCCTCTCCCTCTCTCTCCCGTGGTTCCACCCCTCCCCTCTCTCTCTTTTATAGCCTTTTCTCACCCTGACCCGTGGGACCCTCTCCCGGTTTGGCCTGTTTCTCTCTGTCCGCTGCGGCTTCTTTCTTGCCGCACGGTCTCTTTGTCGCGCGTCTTTTTCTTCTTGTCGCGCGAAGGACGCCCCCCTCTTGCCGCTCGAGTTCTCCTACTCGCGGCCTCTTCTTGCGACTTCTCCTACCCGCTGCCTTCTCCTTGCCGCTCGAGTTCTCCTTCTCGCCGGTTCTCCTTCTCGCACGGTCTCTCTCCCTAACCACTGCGCCTATCCCGTGTTCTGTTCGAGCCGACATCTCTTGTCGCTCATTCTCTGGCCGCTAGTGTGTTCACTGTGACCGTGCACTCTCTTTATGTTCCATCTCTCTTTGCTCGGCTCTTTATGTTCCGGGCTCCCCATTTAATTTACTTTTTGTTGGCCGTCTTACTACTTATATGGATTACTCTGTCACATTCACCTCTTCTGCTTTTTTTATACAGGATCGGCGGACGCGGATTACCATTGGTAAGGGTCAACTGCAAAACGAGCTCTACCTTCTCGATGCCTCTCCAACCGTCCTTTCCTCCGTCTCCTCCGTCTCATCCGTCGATTGACATCACCGTCTTGGGCATGCCCCTCTGCCAGCCCTCCAGAAGGCGCTTCCTAATGTATCTCTTCCTCCCTTTCAATGTGATTCTTGTGTTTTCGGCAAGCATCCGCGTTCTTCTTTTCCCGCACATTGTACTCGGAGCTCGGCTCCTTTTGATTTACTGCACTCCGATGTTTGGGGTCCTTTCAAAATTACTAGTATTTCTGGTTATCGCTACTTTATCACCTTTATTGATGATTACTCTCGCATGGCGTGGCTTTACTTCATGATCGCTCCGAGTTTCCTCGCGTGTTCTGGGCTTTTGTGTTAGAGACTCGTACGCAATTCTCCACTACCATAAAAACGTTGCGCACTGACAATGCTCGCGAGTACATTAGCCACGAATTTGCTAATCTGTGCGCGGAGTTCGGTATTATTCATCAGACATCCTGTGCCTACACCCCCCAGCAAAACGGCATCGCCAAACGGAAGAACCGACACCTGCTTGATGTTGTCCGCTCCCTCATGCCTCACATGCATGTTCCCAAAGTTTACTAGAATTTTGCAGTCTCCACTGCTTGCTTCCTCATCAACTGTCTCCCTTCCTCGGTTCTCCACCATGCCACTCTGTTCAGCCTCCTCTTTCCCTCCGCTCCGGCCTTCCCTATTACACCCAGGGTCTTTGGCTGCACCTGCTTCGGCCATCTTCTGGGCCCTTCCACATATAAGTTGGATCCCCGGACGGCTAAACAAATTTTCGTCGGTTATTCCCGTACTCAGAAAGGCTATGTGTGTTATTCCCCGGCTACCCGGAATGTCTCTGTATCTGCTGATGTTACCTTCCAGGAGGATCAACCTTTCTTCTCTCCTCCTCCACCCACTCCTCTACCACCGACCCCTCTATAGCTATACCTCCCACGACCTGTCATCCCCGTTACTACGCCTCTTCCACAGGTTCTTCCTGACCCAGCTCCTGCTCCGTCCAAGCCACCTGTTATCCGTGTCTACACTCGCCGCCCTCCTCATTCTGTTGCCCCTATGCAGTCGGCCTCTACCTCGGGTTCTCCGTGCCCTGTTGATCCGGTGCCCGCTTCTACTGCTCATCCGATGGCGAACTGTCTCCCTACATCGCCTTTCTCCCCACCTTTGGACATTTGTTACTTCACTGTCCTCGATTTCTGTTCCTACCTCTGTTGATCCGGCTCGTGGCTTCACCCAACAACAGGGGTTTGGCTATGATGAAACTTTTTCTCCTGTAGCCAAACTCAACACCGTTCGAGTCCTCATCTTCGTAGCTTTCCATCATCGGTGGCCCTTACTCCAACTGGATGTTAAGAATGTCTTTCTGAATGGCGATCTCCAGGAAACAGTGTATATGCAGCAACCTCCCGGGTTTGAAACCACGGGGGAGTCTCAGGTCTATCGCCTTATGAAAGCTCTATATGGTCTTAAACAATCCCCGCAGGCGTGGTTTGACAAGTTCAGTAAGGCCCTTCGGGAGGTTGTTTTACTCGGAGCTCGCAGACTTCTCGTTGTTCACTCGTCACCGAACAATGAGAACGATTCTTCTATTAGTATATGTTGACGATATCATAATTACTGGAGACGACTCGAAAGGAATACATGAGGTCAAACTACACCTGAGCACAGTTTTCAAACAAAAGATCTGGGGCCCCTTCGGTACTTCTTGGGTCTTGAGGTTGTCAGACGGCCGGATGGTCTCGTCCTCTCTCAGCTGAAGTATTTCCTCGACCTCCTTCATGATGCTGGTTATTCAGGCTGTAAGACGATTGACACCCCAATGGATGTAAATCACAAGTTGTGCGCTCAGGCATCTGACTCAGATCTCCTACTCCAGAATCCAAAATACTATCGTCGTCTCGTTGGAAAATTGATCTACCTCACAGTAACCAGACCGGATATTTCCTTCGCTGTTGGTATTGTCAGTCGATATTGTTAGATATTGTGTGTATGTATAGGGGCTTATTTGTATTTACCTGTATATGTTCGGGTCTTGTATATATAACCCCAAGATGAGTCATTATTGATATGCAATATACCTTTTTCTAAGATGGTATCAGAGGCTAGGGTTTAACTCTCCTGATCCCTCTCCCGCTCGTCTGCGCCGCCGATCGATCTCGGTCTCTCTCCCGCGCTCGTCGACCCGCTCGTCGATCCGATCGATCGACTGCGTCGATCTGATTGTCTGCTGCTCCATCTGCTGCTCGATCCCTCTTCCGGCGTCGATTCCTCCCGCTCGTCTGCTGCGGCGATCGACTGCGTCGATCCCTCTTCCGGCGCGATCCTGCTCGATCCGATCATCTTCCTCCTCCTGCTCCGTCCGCTGCTCGATCTGATCGTCTTCCGGCGTGATCGTCTTCCTCCTCCGTCTGCTGCTCGATCCTACGCAAATCTCCTGCTCGTCGACTGCGTCCAATCGCTCCCGCCTCCGCTCGATCTTTCCTCTGGTTGGCTGCTTCCTCCGGCTTCTTCCTCCGCTTTCAGCACCGATCGATCCTGCTCCAGATCTCCAGATCTCGGTGTCGGCCTTCAATGGATCCCGCTTCGACTCCCAATGGCTATCTTCCTAAGCCTGATGTGCTACTCAACGGGCAGAACTACAAAGCTTGGTCTTCCACCATGCGCATGCATCTCCGAGGCCTACGCCTCTGGAGCCATTTAGATGGATCCTGCCCAGCACCGTTGCTCCCTACCGCCTCTTCAACTGAGTCTTCTGTTTCCACAGCCAGCACCGATGTTTCCTCCGCTCAGGCATTGGCCAAGTGGCAGGACGATGACTCCAGGGCTATTGCTATCCTTAGCCAGTCTTGTGAGGTGCCCATCCGCCTGGCCATCTGTGAGTTCCCTACTTCCAAGGCGATTTGGGATCATCTTTCCGATCTCTATCAGCCTTCCAGTCAGGCACTTCAGTATTCATTGTTACAGACTCTTGCAGCTACTTATCAGCGCGACCGCTCAGTTCAGGAGTTTTTTGCTGAGATCACTTCCCTCTGGCGTCAGTGTAACGAGATGGCGCCGCCTCATTGCTTGTCCTGCTGCCATTGCGTTGCCACCGCTCAGTACAGAGATGTCTGTCATGTCTACGATTTCTTGATGCGCCTGCGCCCGGAGTTTGAGTCTGCCCGTTCACAGTTCTTCATCGTGGTACTCCACCCATACTTCGTGACACTCTGTCCACGATTCTGGCGGAGGAGACTCGTCTTCGTACCATGGAGGGGACACAGCACACTACCTCCCCCCATATTGTCTTGGTTGCTCCTCAGTTTGCTCCGCAGCCTCCGCTGCCACATTCTCCAGGGCTCAGTACTCCTGTGCAACCGTATGCTCCGTTTCCTACCCAGGGACCCCCTTCTCAGGGTCCCAATGCTGCGCAGCGGCGGTCTGTTCGCTGTCATTATTGTCATGCATCGGGCCACAAAGTGTCTGAGTGTCCCAAGCTTCAGCGCTCCCAGCAGAACATCCAGTCTCGTGACACCCAGCAGCGTGCAGCTCCAGTTCTGACTGTGCCTCCTCCGACAGCCTACTTCTCTGAGCAGCTCATACAGCTAGCTCAGCAGCTATCTTCTGGCACCTTCCCGAGTACCTCTGCAGCCACAGTTGGTCAGGCCTCTACCTATACTGATCCCTCAGCGGCCTCTGCCCCGTCAGGTATCTCTCCGTCCTCGTGGTTACTTGACTCTGGAGCCTCTTTTCATATGACCTATGATGCCACCCATTTTCATGCTTGCCAGCCTGTTTTCTCCGACCTACGTGTTATTATTGCTGATGGCACCACCCTTCCTATTACCAGTCGTGGCCTTCTCCACACCCCTCAGTTCCACATTCCTGATGTTGCCTACATCCCTCAGCTCTCCATGAATCTCATCTCCGCCAGCCAGCTTGCCTCTAGTGGTTACCTTGTTGTTTTTGATTAGTTTGTTTGTCATGTGCAGGATCGTCTTACAGGGACCCTCATTGGAGTTGGCCGTCGCCATAATGGGGTATATCTTCTTGAGTACCTTCGTCTGACATCAGTCACACCGTCCCCAGCTGCTCCTCTTTTATGTCTTCCCGCTGTTTCCTTTCGTCAATGGCACCATCGTCTTGGTCATCCCAGTGGCGCCCGTCTCTCAACTCTTGTTCGCCAGGGTGTTTTGGGTCGTGTATCTATTGACACTAGTCACTCTTGTACGGGTTGTAAGCTTGGAAAACAGCTACAACTCCCCTATCAGTCTAGTATGTCTAGGTCTTCTGCTCCGTTTGAGTTAGTCCATTCTGATGTATGGGGGTCTGCTCCTTTTGTATCCAAGGGTGGACACTGCTATTATGTCTTGTTTATTGATGATTTTTCTCGTTTCACTTGGATATATATGTTGCGTTCTCATGCTGATTTTTTTTAGGTTTATGTTACTTTCTCCACCATGGTTCGCACTCAGTTCTCCGCCTCTGTTCGTATTTTTCGCTCCGACTCAGGGGGGGGGGGGGGAGTACCTATCGCATAAGTTCCGTGACCTCGCCTCTCATGGCACGCTCCCGCAGCTCTCCTGTCCTGGTGCTCATTCTCAGAATGGCACTGCGGAAAGGAAACATCGCCACATCATTGAGACCACTCGCACTCTTCTTTTAGCTTTCCATGTTCCCCCACATTTTTGGGTTGAGGCTGTCTCCACCACTGTCTATCTCATCAACCTTCAGCCATCCACTTTCCTTCAGGGTCGGTGTCCCGGTGAGTGTTTGTTCTCTCATCCTTCTCGATACACTCATCTTCGTGTGTTCGGATGTCTGTGTTATGTCCTATTACCACCACGTGAGCGGACTAAGCTCTCTGCTCAGTCTGATACATGTGTTTTTCTAGGCTACAGCTCAGAGCACAAGGGTTACCGCTGTTATGACCCTGTTGATCACTGTCTTCGCATTTCTCGTGATGTCACCTTCGTTGAGGACCAACCTTTCTTCCTTTCTTCATCCACCTCTGCTTTACCCTCATCCACTACCCCGGCTGATATTCAGTTCCTTACTTTTCCTACTGTACCACCACCTGTTTTACCACCACCGTCAAACCAGTTACCAGCAGAGCTACCGCCATCATCGTCATCTCCCTCTTCTGAGTCCTCTCCACCTCATGTTCTGCCATCCCCCGGCCCTCTACCTCCTATTCTCCACCACTACACTCGTCGTGCTCCGACAACCCCACTGGTGCCCCCAGTCTTCAGTGAGAGTCCCGTGGATGATCCACCTGCCAGACGTTACCCCCTTCGAGATCGACATCTACCAGATCGTATCGGTTTTATCACCCAGCCACTCGACCTCACTGCTCTTCCTGCTACCTCCACCAGTACTCCAGAACCTAGTTCCTACCGCGAGGCTGCTCAGGTTCCTGAGTGGCAGGCCGCTATGTCTGATGAGTTGGCTGCTCTTGAGCGTACCTCTACTTGGGATCTTGTGCCTCTTCCTCCTGGCGTTGTTCCCATCACTTGTAAGTGGGTCTATAAGATCAAGACTCGCTCTGATGGTTCTATTGAGCGGTACAAGGCTCGCCTGGTTGCTCGGGATTTTCAGCAGGAGCATGGTCGAGACTATGATGAGACTTTTGCTCCTGTGGCACACATGACCATGATCAGGACACTTGCTGTTGTTGCTGTTGTCCATCGTTGGTCCCTGTTTCAGCTGGATGTGAAGAATGTGTTTCTTCACGGTGACCTACAGCAGGAGGTCTACATGGTTCCTCTTCCCGGTTTTGCTTCTCCTTCTAGCATGGTTTGTCGGTTGCGTCGTGCTCTCTATGGTCTCAAACAGGCTCCTCGAGCCTGGTTCGAGCGCTTCATCTCTGTCGTTACAGCCGTTGGTTTTCAGCCCAGCCAACACGACCCGGCCCTGTTTGTTCACACCTCTTCCCGAGGCCAGACTCTTCTTCTGCTCTATATGAATGATATGATCATCACTGGTGATGACCCGGCTTTCATTGACTTTGTCAAGCATCACCTGCAGCATCAATTTCAGATGACAGATTTGGGACCTTTGAGCTATTTTTGGGGCATTGAATTCTCTTCCACCTCTGCAGGGTTCCAGCTCTCTCAGCAGCGGTATACTACTGATCTTCTAGCTCGGGCTGCTCTTTCCGACACCCGCACTGTTGCCACACCGATGGAGCTTCACCTGCAGCTTCAGGCTGATGAGGGGATCCCTCTTGCTGACCCCACTCGCTATCGTCATTTGGTCGGCAGCCTGGTCTATCTCACCATCACTCGGCCAGATATTGCTCATGCACTCCATGTGTTGAGCCAGTTTGTCAGCACTCCTACATCAGTCCATTATGCTCACTTGCTGCGTGTACTGCGTTACCTTCGTGCGACTCCTGGCCGTGGTCTGCTCTTCTCCAGCAGCCGTTCCCTCCAGCGTTATGCTTTCTCTGATTCTACTTGGGCTAGTGATCCTTCTGATCGTCGCTCTGTCATTGGTTTCTTTCTGTTTTTGGGCTCCTCTTTGCTTGCCTGGAAGTCCAAGAAATAGTCTGGTGTTTCCCGCTTTAGTACTGAGGCTGAGCTATGCGTCATGGCGTCTACGACCGAGGAGATTATCTAGCTTCGTTGGCTTCTTGCAGATTTTGGCATTGTCTCCTCAGGACCGACCACTCTCTTTTGTGACAACACTGGTGCCATTTAGCTCACACTGAATCCAGTGAAGTTTTCCCTCTCCAAGCACATTGGAGTAGACGTCTTCTTCCTCCGTGAACAGTACAACCGACGTACATTGGTTCCTCAGTATGTTCCCACCGAACATCAGATTGCGGACTTGTTCACCAAGCCCCAGATGAGGGTTCAACATGACTACCTTATGTCCAAACTCTCGATGTATGATCCCCCGTGAGTTTGAGGGGGGTGTTAGATATTGTGTGTTTGTATAGAGGCTTATCTGTATTTACTTGTATATGTTCGGGTCTTGTATATATAACCCCAAGATGGGTCATTATTGATATGCAATATACCTTTTTCTAAGAGATATATGCATTCCCCTCGAAGATCTCATCTTCAGGCCGTTGAACGCATTCTCAGATACCTTAAAACGGCTCCTGGTCAAGGATTGGTATGCAAAACCTCATATTCAGCTCCAACATTGGTGGCATATTCTGATGCTGATTATGCTGGTTCCCTTGATGATCGACGGTCAACCAGTGGTTTTTGCACATATTTTGGAGGACATTTGATTACCTGGCGAAGCAAGAAACAAGCGGTCGTTGCTCGATCATCAGCTGAGGCAGAATACCGGGCAATGGCTTCAGTGGTTTCTGAACTAACTTGGCTTGAAAGTCTTCTTACCGATCTGGGTGTAAAGCTCCCTTCCCCAGCTCTCCTCCTCTGTGACAGCCAAGTTGTTATACATATAGCCAAGAACCCGGTCTTCCACCAAAGAACAAAACATATTGAAGTCGACTGTCACTTCATCCGGGAAAAGGTTCAAATGAAGAAGCTCGACCTAAAGCATGTTCCAGGGACTGAACAAGTTGCGGATGTCCTCACTAAGGCTCTTTCCAGCACCCTCTTCTATCAGTGCTTGTCCAAGCTTGGCGCATACGATTTTTACGCTCCAGCTTGCGGGGGAGTGTTAGAAAAGCCCATGTAAAAGACTCATTATTGAGCCCCTTTCTTTATTGTATTTCCTTCTTCTCTTCTTAGTCCCACATCTTGTATAGGATTTCTTCTCACCTTCTCTCTCCTATATATTTGTACTCTCTCATTGTATTTACATACACAAGCAATACATACAAGTTTTGTGCTCTCTCAACAATAGTAATCTTGTTTGCGTTGTTAAAAAAATGACAACTTATTTTATGTGCGACGACCAACAAAACACCTACTTATTGATGGTACAATCGTTATGACCAAATAAGCCTTCTCGATGATTCTTTCATGGTTAGGTGACCCTACTCTCCAGGATGAGGCTGATTTTGGTCCTTAAGGTGCAAACGCAGTTTTGGTAGAATAACAACCCACCACATGCCAACCTCCTAGGACGATGTACCTTGCGGCATTTCTTTGGCAGCATTAACCAAGTGTCTCAACACTGCCTTAGCGGACTCAACCCAAATCCACTTGCCTTATAACTGGATAGCTCCCCCCCCCCCCTAATCAGTTGTCATCTATCCTTTAGGTACCACATTGTTCTGCTACATTAACGACCCTCCTCATTTTGCCTCCCAGGGCAGTGTACTATGTAACATCTCTTTGGTGGCTTTAATCGAGCTTATAACCACCTCCTTAAAGAATCCAGCCTGAATCCACCATCCCTTACGACTGGACAAGCTTCCTCCTCCCTCGAAGGAAGTGGTGTCCCTAAGGTGTTAACTCGTTTCCAATACATTAACGACCCTCCATTTACCTCCTAAGGCATTGTACCTTGCAATAGGTGCCTCACCTTTAACCTTTGTTCATGTTCTCGTCAACGGGCATTATATCTCAATGGCCATTGGATCGTTCAGAATATTTACCATGACCAAACTCACATAAATGGGTTACAGGTGACCCTTGGATCCCGACGTCCCTTTGATCGTTCAAAATCTTTACCAGGATCAAGCTTAAATGAGTATCCTTGCAATGACCTTCCCTCTTAAGCTCTTGCTTGGCCTTCTAGTTTAGGCTAGACACCCCATGCTTCTTACTCAATGTTCATTTTGTCTTGCAGGTAGTATGGTTAGTGCAAAATCACTCAAGTTCGATGTGCGCTCCAGACTCTTGACCTTAAGTCAAACGCAGATGTAGTGAGCAAAAAAATTAATCGGAAATCGAGAAAAGAATGTTTCGCGGCGATAAGTTCAAATTTCAAAGCATAATTTCCTCAAAAAATGTGTGGCTTTCGCCTTACAGGCTAGACACCTCATGCTTCTAACTCAATGTTCATTTTGTCTTGCAGGTAGTATAATTAATGCAAAATCACTCAAGTTCGATGTGCGCTCCAGACTCTTGACCTTAAGTTAGACGCAGATGTAGTGAGCAAAAAAAATAATCGGAAATCGAGAAAAGAATGTTTCGCGGCGATAAGTTCAATTTTCAAAACATAATTTCCTCAAAAAATGTGTGGCTTTCGTCTTACAGGTTAGTGCATGACATCCAACGGATGCAAAATATCAAAAGAAAAAGAAAACAAAATCAAGCAACCATAGATTTCCCCACCTCGTCTAGGTAGTCCACATTCGGGTCTTCTCCGCCCTATTGATCATCATCGAGAAGCTCTACATCACTCAGTTATAGCTTGGAGTTGCATGATTTCACTGATCGTCATTGCTTCCACCACCATTACGCTCTATCCACCATTACCGCTTCATTAGCCGCTACTGTACTCGCCGCCATTGCCTTCCTCGCTACCCCTATCATTCTCGCTACCACTGCCATCCTCGCTATCACTGTCATCCTCGCTATCATTGTTGCAACCTCTACCGCCAAATAAATTTGAAGAACTTGCAACACACTGGTCAAACACGGTCTGTAGGATTATGTTGTGGAAAGTGATCTTAGAGCGAGTAGCTGCAACAAACTAGCATTAACCACTCATTCTATTGCAGCTTTGTCCTAAGCGCCACCTTGGTCTTGGGACCTACGTCACAGATCACCTTAAGGAATCTCGGAATTTGCCTAATATTGGAGCCCATGAAAATGGTGGAGGGTTCTTCCCTAGTGTCCACAAGTTGTCGCTGAAGAATAGTTATTAGTTCCGCCTGCTCCTTGATCTTTTTCCCGGAGCTGTGATGTTTGGCAAGGTCTTGCTAAAGGGATGGAAAATGGTAAGGCATGAGGAGGATAAGAAATGGAGCTAACCTACTCACCTTGGTGAGAGTCTCGACTTCTTTTCACTCGCTTCTCTTTGCCTGGAAGTGGAACAACTACCTCCTCATGGCATGCATGAACTCTGCATGACGAAGTGCCACCTGCACGGATTTATATGCCATATCTGTCACAAAGCTCTTGCGAAAGACTGCAATGCCATCTCTACAAGCATCACTCTCCCCCATTCATTCAACGAGGGGAGGCATGTACTCATCGAGATGGTGTCTCCCTGCAAAGACCAAGTATTTCAACTAAAAACATGAAACAGGGCTTGCCGGACCTTCCTCACCTGGCTCCCCTTAAGAGGCCTTGCAGGACCTGCTGGTTGATGCGTCTTCTGGGGGACTTGGTTTTTCACCTAATTCTCTATTGCTACTGGCTTAGAGGCTTTGTGAGAACCCTTTCTTGTGGCATCAGTGGGAAGAGGGTTCTCGAGAACCTCTCTAGTCATGGCTTCCATTGGTCTCGCCCCTACAACCGAGGTCCTCAAGTAGTCGATGAATTCTTGAAGAAGTAAAGACACTTGGCATTTTTTGTTATGAAAGTATGACTGAGCCAACATAGATCTTGCGAACACACTATTTGCAAGATTAACTCAGGAGAACGAATCCACGAGTCACCAATAATACACATCGCCCATGTGACGCCCGTTCAAATACACGAACAACTCTCTCGCCGCTTCAGTAAACGGGCGCAAGCCAATATTTGCGTTCTCTCGTGGCTCTAGAAGGGAATATCACCAAAGTTGTCGCGGAAGAAAATGCGTTGTTGCTTCCATTCGTGCATCTTTTTCTCGTTGTGTTTCAACTTCATCATGTCGAGTTAGACAGTGCCCTTGCCCTTGCAAGCTTGCACTATGGTCAAGGAATGGAAAAAAAGCTAGGCTCTAAGGGACTAGTTCATCCCCAAATATGTGGAATGAGGAAATGTAGGGGAATGAATTTGCATGATCTGGGTCGGAACTAAGTCGCACTGAAGGTTCTCTGACCATAACGGAAGGAGAAGACCGAAAAATAATTGGTCCATGTAGAAGGCGAGTTCCCCCTCATGAATTAGTTAGATCTGTCGGACTCCTCGGGAATTCTCACCAAGAAATTCTTCGGGAGAGGGTGGTTGTTCACGAACAAAGCAAATCCTCGATGGCCTATCTAAAATACTTGCAGGATTGAAAGTATTCGTCATAAAAGAGAAGGAATGAATCATTCATGCGAAAGGAGGGTGGTCTCACAAAAGTTGTCTCACCCAACCTGCAAAGCCCAAATTGGGACGTTTGATAGGTTGTGTAGCATTAATAACAACCCCCCCCCCCCCCTACCACTACCCCAACATATATTGGTGGGTATAGTGAAGTTGAAATGATGGGCCCAGTGGTGGTCTTGCCCAATCTACTACATCTTGCACTGATCGTCTCATCAAAATGTAATTGTAGTTTTGTCTTCATGCGGGCGAGTTGCAAATCTGAATTGATGATGAATTTTGAATTTTAACTCACCCACATAGCATGCATCACAAGTTTATGCATTGTCAAGTTACCAAAATTGCATGCATCACATGTGTATGCATTGTCAACGTACCAAAATGGCAAGCATCACATGTATATGCATTGTCAAAGAAATCTCTCTTTCGAGAGGATTCACAACATATCATACTACCTAGCCATCATGCATGACTACACTGAAATCTAGGCATGAACACTAGTACAAAAGGTAGAATAACAAACTACTATCAACCTTCCAATGAAATTCAAAGAACGAAGGCATAATAACCCCTAAATGATAAAAAGAGCTTGAAAAAATCAGGAAATAATGGTGAGGATTTGAGTGTAAGCCTTGGATTTGGCACGAGTGAAACAACAAGTTGAGGAACATATGAAACTGAAGACATGGGACTCGTGCGACCCTGGGGGTTTCTCACAACACCTTAGGGATCTCACACAACATTCCTGGGGGTTCAGGAGAAAATTGGTCTTCACATTTTTTTGAGTATCAGATATCAGAAGACCGTCGACGAGATCTTCCTTCAAGCGGTGACTGAAATTACCAGTTGATGGAAAAATTGCGATGTAGCCCAACATGAATTCTTCCCCCACTGAATATTTGGAGAAGGGCACTTCTTGGAGCTTTCTCTCCTTCCCTTACCCTCACGCTATACTTTTTTCGGAGGTAGAGTTCTTATACACTTCAGTGTTAGAGGTGGTACCTCCAATCTTGTAACCTCTTCATGAATTATGTTCTCTCCTTTTCCCAGGTTCCCTTATTCTTATTTACTTGCCATTTATGTGGAGTAGCTCTCAACCCTCCAGATCTGACCTTGTACATAGACTGTATCGCAAATCTCTGTCTCAGAAGCTTGGTGCAGTGAGTGTGGATTTTGGCTGAGAGTGGGAACGTCAAAATGACCTCGGAAGTTTTTTCAAAAAGTTTAGTTTTTTTTCTCACTATTATTTACGGATACATCCACCCATATGTGCAGACAAATATAAATACAAGGCAGAGGAAACCGACTCAACCGTGGGAAGATCCTTACCCTCAACAAGTTCACTCTAGTATTTTTGAGACCCGACCTCGCACCACATAGAGGTGTGAGATCATGATGTCTATTTTATACATCACCACGGTCAACAACGATGTCTCATTTTTGTGAGCGAGTTGGGCCGAATTCTACAACTCTCTCCAGATGTGGTCAAGCCCTCATCATTTCCATCCCTTTCCGTAGCTCGATGTCTTAGGGCTTTGGAAGGGAGCAGACGACATGTGCCAACTTAATATTGAAGTCCTAGCGGTCTCACCGATGCTCCATCGAAGATAAATAGAACTGCAGGTTGGGCTCTTCCAAATCCCTAATCATCTCTTCGTGGATGCCAATCAGTGCATATATGCACATTGTAGGAATTCTAAGGCTCTCGGCAACACCGGCGGGATCTCGGGATGATCTCCCACCTTAAGAGGTATCCTTGCGTGTACTTAAGAGGTAGGAGTAAGAATTTTGAAAATCTCCACCATAGAAATGATGCCCCTGCTCATTGAGATCTCGATGGAGGGGCATTGCTGGCGCCACTTGCATGGGCTGGAAGAAGTGAAAAATCATGATGATGGATCCTCATATGGAGTCACCTGGAAGACTATTTACCCAAAGGGTTTGGTGGTAATTCCTCGTCCGACATGGATTTCTCACAGGATAGTTCGTCGAAGTCTTTCCCCGGATCTTGGCGTCGGCAGAAGACAAGTCTGAGATCCTTGAATCAACAAAATTGATGTTAGCGAAGCCGAAGAGGATGTAATGGACACATATGAATCAAAGGTAACACATTCTTGTGAGATGAAACATCTTGCTTGACCCTTGCGAAGGAACAACTGGCGTGGATCTTGTTAGGGTCGAGGCTCCCACTGGAGTAGGTTTCACCAAGGTTGGATTCGCTGAAATGACTGCATATAAGAAGCAGAGATAGAGAGAACTAGATTCCGGGAAAATACATGAGTGGCATGCTCTTGTACCAACGGAGATAGAAATAGTTGTTGCGTCCAACTGATGGTCGAGGAAGGAACCTCTCTGTTGCAGCACCTCGGAAGAATGCGGTGGGAGCGTTCTCTCGTAGGCCATCCTCGCTTAACGCCTTTTTAATACCGTTGAGGGGAGGTGGCAACGTCATAATGACATTCGCGGTTTGGGAGGGGTGGACTTCCTTTGACGGAGTCGCCCCATCCTGAGGAAGACTACTCGTGGACATCTGGATCGTAGTAGCCCCTGCAGCAAGTTTTGAGACCTACCTTTTTTTGGAGGTCTCATTTGGTTTAGAAGAACCAAACTTCTTTTATGACTTGTTATCCTTCCCGCTCCATCGTGCTTTCTCTTATGCGCCAGTTCTTTTCGATGATGCCTCCTTAGAGGACATTTCTCTCGCTTATGCTTGCAATCATTTTTCGGAATGGGGTTATCCACCATATCCTCAAGAAATTCATTAATGTGAGCACTAGGGGTCCTCGACTGAGTTGTAAGCCACGTGGATTTCATGTCAATAGAAAAATAATGACAGAGCATGAGTGGAGCACAAGGAATTGGGAGATCTTGGCCCTATTTATGCGATGGGCCCAACACGGCCTAAGGCCTGAGGATGGAAAAATTTCTTAGGACGCATTCGCGAAATCTAAAAAAAGGAGTCAAGTATGCCCCAGATGTTGGAACATTGGTTTCACATCTCTTGATTTCAGAATTACAAATCATAATCTATATTTGATCGAACTTTTCTTGTGCTTATAGTGCACAGGTCTTATAGGTCAAATATAAAAAAAACACTAAAACATGCTCGAGACTTCCATTGATAAAATAAATGACGACTATTGTTACGAACATGAATGTTGCGCGATCAGAAAACGAACGAGATTACATTAATTTAATAACACGGATACAATCTGGAGCACGCTCTGGCCAAGATCAAGGAGATTGGGTCCTCCTAAATCCTTCTCTCCAAATAGAGCCCAAAATGACAATAACACTCAAGATACTAAATACCCAAACCCCTCCTCCTTATACAGGTGAGGGAGGAAAAACATAAAGGAAATACAAATTCATTTAAATAATGAATTAATCTAATTAATATTAATTATTTAATATTAATCAATTAATTAGTACAAGTTAATTACAAGAAATAATCACGGCGGTTTCCAAATGCGTGCTATGATGGTTCCAACGAGGAGTGGCTCCTTTGGCAAATGCGTGAAGGTAGCATTTCATCGCCCTTGAAAATCGACTTTGCCCTCAAGATCGAGTTTGAATATTTTGTCGGACTCGGCAAGTCGGACCATTGTTACAAACATGAATGTTACGCAATCAGAAAACGAACAAGATTGTATTAATTTAAATAACACAGATAGATCGGAGTAAGCTCCGACCAAGATCTAGGAGGTGGGGTCCTCCTAAATTCTTCTCTCCAAAGAGAGCCCAAAATGACAATAACATTCAAGATACTAAACTCCTAAACCCCTCCCCCTTATATAGATCAAGGAGGGAAAACATAAAGGAAATACAAATTCATTTAAATAATTAATTAATCTAATATTAATTATTTAGTATTGATCAATTAATTAATACAGGTTAATTACAAGAAATAATCTCACGGTGTTTTTTAAATGCGCGCTTTGATGGTTCGGAAGAGGAGTGGCTCCTCTGACAAATGCGTGAGGGTAACAACTACCGCCGACGATAGTATTTACCGCTGGAGATAAATTTGCTCCAGAACGGCCATCTATCAAGGAGCAGTACAAAGGGACTTGGCGGGAACAAGGAGCGGGAAGAGGTGCTAAATATAGAAGCCACTACTGCATCATGGTAGGTCTATCACGTGGAGATAGAGATTAAGCAACCCCAACAATCGGAAGATGATTAGGGGGCAAATGAAGCAAGAGATCTCATTTTTACACGTAGAAATATCAAACTATTGCGCGACGATTGACTTACCACATCGCGCTATATTTGTTGCCTAATATGCCCCCGTCGTTTCCTAAATGGGAATGAAGGGAGCAGGAAATCAACATATCAGCATTACCGCGCCGCGATAGGATTACCGCAGTTTTATTCCCAGAGTTCCAGAGGAGAACTAAGACTCCCCTACGACGATTGCAAGAGACTTCTAAGGCTAGGAATGTCAAAGCTCATTTGAGATGAAGTGCAAGCACATCTATGACGACTATCTCAAGCGTTACTTCGCATCGTCTTCAGAAGTTCTTTAGAGAGTTTTAATTCATATTTCCTTGGTTCATTACGGGTTTTTAAAACTAATGGTACACTCGTTAATTTTAAACGAAATATCATATAAATTCATATTTCATTGCGGGTTTTTAAAATATTTTGTCTAAACATTTTATTAGCGTACCTTGCGACGATCTTTGGGCGTCACACTAGGGCTGGCCAAGTGGGTTTCTCCCCTTGGATTTTGTTTCTTTCATTTCCTTGGTTCAAAACCCCCTTCCCGTAACATAGGAACACCTAAAATAGGATTATGGTATCCACATAACAATTATTTTATTTTACATGATTATTCTGATTCTGATTATAAACTAACTTATGTCGGTCCCAAGCCCAGATGAAAAATGGTGAGGGTTGTGTTAGGTAGACGGACAGCATAAAATTTAGTCACCCTTATGAATATGTATCATTTGAAAAATTGTGCAAAAGCTATGTCGTTCTCCTTAAGGAATGCGTCGCATGGTCCGAATGCGGCGTCTTGGCAAGGACCGTTGTATCTCTAGGACTTTGGCGTAGTTTTAAATATGCAAGAGTTCTCGTCGTATGGTCCGAATGCGGCGTCTTGGCAAGAACCGTTGCACCTCCAAGAGGGCTTAGGTGTAGTGTTAAATAGGCAAAAGTCCTCACATAGACGTTTTAGGAAAGTATGTCGTAGGAATTGTGATCGACTTAGGTTTGGAAGTTGTAATATAGTACGCTAACGGGGAAAGCGGTGGAAGTAGTGGATACGATGTTTCGGAGAAGGATAAATATTTTATGTTTGCAAGAGACTAGATGGGTGAGTGAGAAAGCTAAAATTTTAGATAATTCAGGTTTTATATTATGTTACACATGAAAAAATAAAACAAGCAGTGGAGTAGGTATATTGTTGATACTACTTGGAAGGATGAAGTTGTTAGGATAAGTAGAAAAAGTGATAAAGGCTCTGTTTGGTTGGGCTGTTGCTGATGAAAAGCTGCTGATGAACTGTTGCTGATGGAATAAGTGCTGATTCTGGAAAACAGAGTTTTGTTAAAAAACTGTTTGGGTGAAACAGAGTTTACAAAATGGAGTTTTCAAAAAGTTGTTTGGATTCAAAATGGAGTTTTTAGAAAAAAAAAATTTTAATATGAAAGTGGCAATAGATAAATTAGCTACGTACCCGGGATATTTTACATCAAATTAAGGTTCATAACACCAAATTAAGATTCATTCATAACACCAAATTAAGGTTCATTGATACAATATTTTACACTCTACGCTCTTGCTTCATACAGCTGATTCGCAATAATATTACGTAAGGCAATCATTTCCTCTACACCACCTGCAGTGTCAGTACATGTCTCTTGTGGACCTTGTGATGACATCCCATCATCTTGAACCCTTTGTTCAGACTCACTGAAATCAATGTCCACACGCGATGGATGCCGACGAATGAAATTATGTACACACATACACACACATATCCACTCACATACACACTCACATATGCTCACTCACATACACACATACACACACACATACACACACACACACATACACACAATACACACTCACATACACACACACATATGCACACTCACATACACACACACATACACACACATACTCACAATCACACACTTGTATATACACAATCACGTACACACACATACTACACATACATATACGCATATACAACTATAAACACTCATATAAAACTACAAACACATATACTACACACACATACTCATACACAACTACAAACACACACTCATATACAATTACAATCACACACATACTACACGTACACATTCAAAAGCTTTGCCCCATCAAGTTAATAATGAAAAAAAACACTGATAAACAGATCTGTATGCTTTGTCCCCATCAATTTATCATGAGATATGGAAAAAATTGAAACCTGGCAGAAATGAGATTGAAAACTCACCAGATCTGTATGATGTATGGAAAAAGAAGGTGATATCAGGAGCTCTGGTAGCAGTTCGAAAATTAACCTGAAATGTGAAGACCGGTGATATGGGAAACTGGCAGAAATGGAGGAAGAGGAGCTCTGGCGGAGGAGCAGATCCAGAAAACGTCGGGGAAGATGATGGGAGATCGGGAAAGATGTGCACCTGAGGTTGCAGATCTAGAAAATGTCGGTGGAATAGAGCGTCAGAAACGGGTAGCGTAGTGCCGACGGAAGCTGCGATCGACGGAGATCTGAAACGCCGGTGGAATAGAGCATAGAAACGTCGGCGGTGGAGTGAGGGACGGGATCGGAAACGTCGACGACGACGGAGAGGAGCAAAGAATGGAAGATCGCAGCGAAGCGCAGTGAAGATCGAGATTGGAAGCGGAGAAGGCGGAAGCTGCGCGGCGTGGTGGAACTGGACTAAAAAACCGCGGATGAGGAAAGCCTAAAAACCGCTGAATTAATCAAACGCCGTTTACAACTTATACAACCCAAACACAACTTATTATGAAAACTTCGTTTTTGAGCTGCCTCACCGGAGCTTATAAGCTCTCCCAAACGCACCCAAAATCTTAGCTCTTAAATTGGTCATAGGAAAAGAAATTATTAATGTGATCAGTGCCTGCGCGCCACAAGTAGGATTAAATGAAGCTATTAAAATGCAATTTTGGGAAGACTTAGATGATTTAGTAAGAAAAATTCTACAGAGAGAAGATTTTCATAGGAGGAGACTTAAATGAACATATAGGGAAGGAAAATGTAGATTACACAGCCGTTCATGGAGGATATGGATATGGAGAAAGGAATAAAAAAGGATGAACTATTTTAGACTTTGTCATAGCACATGAGCTAATTGTGTCAAATACGTTTTTCATAAAAAGGGAAGAACATTTAATTACGTTTAAAAGCGGAGCAAATAAGTCACAAATTAATTATTTTATGGCTCGCAAAATGGATAAAATGATTTGTAAGAATTGTAAAGTCATACTGGGAGAAAGTTTGACAACACAACATAAGTTAGTGATGTTAGATGTACAAATTAAATATAATAAATTTAAGACAAGAACAAAAATGATGCAAAAAAATTGATGATGGAACTTGAAGATAGAAAAGCAGATTGCTTTTAAGACAACAGTTATGGAACATGTAGTTGATAATTCTTATGTTGATCTTAATATCTCATGGGAAGTTATGTCTTCATATTTAAGGATAAGTGAAAATAACATACTTGGAGTATCAAAAGGTCGTGCGCCCCCAAATAAAAAATCTTTGTGGTGGAAAGAGGAAGTGCAAGACAAAGTGAGGGCAAAGATGGTCAGCTATAAATCACTCTATGCTTGTAGGAATGATGAAAAACTTGGCCAGGTATAAAGTCGCCAAAAATAATCTAAACAAGCAGTATGTAAAGCAAAAGATTTAAGTCAATTAAAATGCATAAAGAATGAGATAAATACAGTTTTGACGGATGATGTGGATATTAAAGAGCGATGAAAAAGATATTTTTATCAAATATATGATGAAATAAAGGACAATGAATTGAACTTGGAAGAGTTACGTAAATCAGAGAAGCATAAGAACATAACATTTTATCATAAAATTCAAGTATCGGACGTAAAAGATGCTCTAAATAAGATGAAAAATAGAAAAGTGGTTGGGTCAGACGATATGCCCATCCAAGTATGGAAATGTCTAGGAAATGAAGGAATTTTGTGACTTACATCTTTTTTCAATAAGATACTGAGGTCAAAGAGGATGTCAGACCAATGGAGAGAAAGTATTTTGGTACCTTTGTATAAGAATAAATGAGATATACAAAATTGTGTTAATTACAGAGAAATTAAATTGATGAGTCATACCATGAAACTATGGGAACGAGTCGTAGAAAGAAGAGTAAGATGGGAGACTAACATCTCGGAGAATCAATTTGGATTCATGCCAAGGCATTTAACCATGGAAGCTATACATATCTTGAGGAGACTCATTGACAATTATCGAGAAAGAAAACAAGATTTGCATATGTTGTTTATTGATCTTGAGAAGGCTTATGATAGAGTTTCAAGAGAGATCTTATGAAGAGTCTTAGAAAAGGAAGGTGTAAATGTATCATATATTGTCATAATCAAAGATATGTATACAAATTCAGTGACAAGGGTGAGGACATCTCGAGGATTAACACAGGAATTTCCTATCATTGTTGGCTTACATCAAGGTTCAGCTTTAAGCCCTTATATTTTTACCCTTATCTTAGATGAGCTCACCAGATATATCCAACAAGCAATACCTTGGTGTTTATAGTTTGCGGATGATATCGTTTTGGTTGATGAGACGTGCGAGGGTGTAAACGCAAAACTTGAATCTTGGCGAGATACTTTAGAAAAGAAGGGTTTTAGGTTGAGCAGGGCAAAGATGGAGTACATGGAGCTTAAATTTAGCAGTACAAGAAGGACGGATGACTTCGTTATTAAGTTGGGTGATCAAAATATTTCTCGTAATTAGTGTTTTAAATATCTTGGATCGATAGTTCAAAAGGACGGAGGTATTGATAAAGATGTGACACATAGAATCCAAGCGGGTTGGTTGAAGTGGAGAGGCGCGTCAGGGATCTTATGTGATCTTAAAGTACCACTAAAACTTAAGGGCGAGTTTTACCGTACTGCAATTAGACCCGCGATGCTCTATGGTTCTGCGTGTTGGGCAATGAATTGTGTACATGAGCAAAAAATGGGAGTTGTGGAGATGAGAATGTTTAGGTGGATGTGTGGACACACGAGAATTGATAAAATTAGGAATGAATGTATCAGGGATAAGATAGGAGTAGCACCAGTTGCAGAGAAGATGTGAGAAGCTCGACTAAGATGGTTTGGACACGTACAAAGGAGACCATTAGAGGCACATGTTAGGCGTTTGAGAGTCTAGTCACTAGCCATATTAAACGAAGGAGGGGTAGACCAATAAAGACTTGGAATGAAACTATAAGGAAAGACATGATGTACTTAGGCATTAGTGAGATTATGACAAAAGATAGGTCACAATGGCGACAAAGGATCCATATAGCCGACCCCACTATAGTGGGATAAAGGCTTGAGTGTTGTTGTTGTTATTCTGATTCTGATTATGCTGGTTGTTCGCTAGGTCGCAAGAGAACTAGTGACACATCATTTCTTAGGGTCTACATTAGTGTCATGGTTAAGTGAGAAACATAATTATGTTGCCCTCTCCACTACCGAGACCGAATATGCACTAGGTAGTTGTTGCGCACAAACACTGTGGATGACTGAAACATTCGAAAACTTTGGTGTTCATTTTAGAAATGTAGAGTTAAGGTATGACAATAAGAGTGCAATTGTCTTGACAAACAGTCTGGTTCATCTAGGTGTGAACATATAGATGTTAGACACCACTTCATTAGAGGCCACATTAAGAAAGAAAATGTCAAGATTAGCTTCATTGGAACTGAATCTCAACTAGCAGGTGTAATTTCAACTAGTAGATGTGTACTTTTGTAATCTTTATTTATGAATTTGTATTTTCTTTAAGAAAATAAAGATTACTAAAAGCTGCTTCAAAATTTTATTGAAAATATCTACCATAAATAGCATACCTTTAAGGATTGACTACAATGCATGATTTGTTACTTTAATCTTCATTGAATATTGTTTTATTTATTCATTCTGAGCAACATCATCTTAAACGTACAATGTAAAACATATGTAGGAAACTTGTATGAAAATGCTTATGTGTGCCTCTAAGTATGAGTGATGTTTTATGCCAAATAATAATTCACATATTCACTCATTTTTATTCCTACTATTGTGTTATAATCTTATTTATGCATGCTTGTGTAGTAATGTTAAATCTAGTTGATATGCTCGGCTAAATTACCTACACTCTATCAGATTGTGTTCATGCGGTTCTTAAAAATTCATGTATTAACTCAAGAGAAGTGTGATTTATTATATGCTCATTTTCTTTTAAGTAAATTTGGTGCTTCTATTCATTCAAAATAAAATTAAATAAAATTGAATAAATGACAAGGAAAACCTCTCCAAGCAATGTTTTGTACCTCTGATAAGTCTCAATGAGCATTGTATAGGCAAAGTAACTTGAGGTGAATTATAAATAGTCTTGACCAAACAAACCTTAAAAATCCACACCTATACGTTTCTTTTGTACATTGGATCGCCCAAAAATAATTTAATTATATTATGATTCACCAAGCAATACACCGATAAGTCTTAATGAGTATTGTGTGAACTAAGCATCTTGGTAGTTGTACTTTATTGTGTTTAGAAGTTGTGGACATAATTTTACTTTGCATATTGATGATAATTGTGCACATTCATTGCACAAATTCACAAATTGTACAATTCATCGTTGTCTATAAACCTTTCACTCATGAGAATTGGACTGTGTGCACAAAAATACATTTTTTACATACTCAAGCAAAAGTACTAGATGGCTAAGCATGATATTTACAATGACTCTAATGCTTGAATTTTAAATTATGTCACATTATCTTTTTGAATCCCTTTACAAGCTGTATTATACATTCTTGTCATGATCAATATAAACAATAATGCTTATTCTCAAAAAATCTATATCTCATTCTTTGTATGTTACCGTGCGCGGTACCTTACTACTCCTGGCAGCATCTCTTTGGATTTTTTCTTTCAATATTACACTTTTGAAATCCGGCCATTTGGTTTAGAACAATAATCTTTTACTGTGAATTATGATGTTTCATGATTATCTTTTATTATGATCTTTAGTTTATCACGATTATGTTTTATGAAGTTGTGTTCTTATGCTTATACAATTACTTGCATGTGTTTTTCCCGCACTATGCAGTCCTTCACGATTATCCGCTGCATACACTCTTTATTCGCTCGATCACAATTTTTCCCTGAGAATAGTTCATTATCTCGTGAAATATCCCCCCCCCCCCCTCTTTTGCTAATAACAAAGGGGGTAAACAAATTGAGAAATGTAGGAGAAAACTATAAAATATTGAGTTGAAGGGAAGCACAGATTTAGGGAGATCGCACACTTAGAAAGAGTTTAGCACTAATGTACGTGCATATAGTCATGTGATCATTCTAAATAAATGTTTTCACGATTATGATTTACTGCACAATCCTATAAATACAACACGCACTTAAATGACTGATTTCTCGTTCATGGGATTTGTTATTGTTAAAAGGGATTTGTTATTGTTAAAAGGGGAATTTGTTGGAACATTGGTTCCGCATCTATTGGTTTAAGAATAACAAATTCTAATATGCATTTGATCTACCTTTGCTTATGTTTAGAGTGTGCAGGTCTTATAGGTAAAAAAGCACTGAAACATGCTCGATACTTCTTTTGACAGATTTGGAAATAAATGTCAACTGTCGATAGTACTGACCGTAGACAGTAGCTTCATTCCAGAACGACCAGCTGTAAAGGAGCGGTTCAAAGGACTTGGCGGGAACAAGGTGCAGAAAGAGGTGCTAAATACAGAAGTCATTACCGCACCGCAGTCCCGGTAGGTTTATCGCGTGGCGATAGGGATTAGCTGGTAATTTGAAGATGATTGAGGGGCCAAATTAAGCAAGCGATCTCATTTCGGTGCACAATATTATCAAGCTACCGCACGGCGATAGACTTACCGTGCTCTATCTTTGTTTCATAATATGCCCCCGTCGTTTCCTAGATGGGAGTGAAGGGAGCGGAAATCAATATATCAGCATACGTCGCGATAGGATTATCGCAGGCGCGAACACAAATATTTTGAGAGGCTTCATCCAAGAGTTCCGGAGGAGAACCATGACTCCCCTAAGGTGAGGAACATCAAAGCTCATTTGAGACTAAGTGTGAGCGCATCTATGACGACTATCTCAAGCCTTCGTTCGCATCGCCTTCAGAAGTTTATTAGGTGTTTTAATTCCAAACAAATTTTATATTGTCTCTCTTTGTATTTTTTTCTTTATTATTTGAATACTCTTATTCGTTGCGTAATCCACCCGCGTGTTGGTGACTAGGTCTTTGTAGAGCTTAAGGGTATAATTTGCCTTGTGTGTTAGGCGACTAGGCTAAGGTTTAGGTCTAGGGGGATTGTAGCCTATCTGGGGATAGATAGGCTTAAGGCCAACCAATTTAAGGGGTGTCGGTATAGAAAACAAGTAGGCCTATTCGTCATCTTGATCTTCAGCATTATGAATATCTATATTTTGTAATCATCTTTAATATAATTTAATAATGTCTTTCTATTTACCTTCAAAGATGTTTCATCTTTGAAATTATTATTCACAATACAGCAACAACAAAACCCATATAGTCCCCAATGAAATTATTATTCACAATGAATTTCATTAATCCCTTATTCACCCCCCTCCCCCCCCCCCCCCCCCTCATAAGGGCGGTGGTACCTGATCCAACACCAGATTCAACAAGTGCGAAAAAAGAACATGTGGAGGAACATCAGGAATTGAAAACATGAGGGTCTTGCACAACCCCCAAGGTCCTTGCACAGCATCTCATGGGGTTCAGGAGAACACTGGGACTTCCTAGAGCCTATAAATATCGATCTTTTGTATGGAGGAAGGGCACTTGTTGGAGCTTCCTATCCTGCCCTTACTCTTGCGCTGAACATGATGTGGTTTCATGTCGTTCAGGAATAGCTTTCTAGCGCGACCACATCGCAGTTCTCGGCCCCAACCTAGATTAATCTCTTTCCTTGCCAGCGACGCCTCTCCACCATTGCAAAAGGAAAAGGGAAAATTAAATGAATTCTGGGTGTCTAAACAACCCACCCTTCATTCGATCCAAGAAAAAACACATTTTATCCTTGATGCAACCAGCGAGTTAAACATCAAATCACGTCACTCTACAAATCGAAATGGGCCCAGTTTAATCACAAAAACAAAGTGCATATCCTCTTTATGGTGCTTAATAGTTTCAGTAACAACATATCAGGCTTAAACTGAATTTTCATTTCTTGTCTTGTGCCAACATTTGATTAAACAACTTCCTATTTATTTCATTTTCAATATCTAAAAAGCTATTGCATTGTTTTAATTGTTCTGTTTTTTAACCCCTGCTGCAGGCTATGTTCTGTTTAAGTTTCAGACTACCAGCAGAATCATTACTGGAAGACAAGATAGAAGGTGTTCTGACTCCATTTGAATCAAATCTATAGCATAATGCTGATGATTCTTTAGACATTGATTGAGTTCCAATAGCAGCATGAAGTATTTATTTATTTACTTTGCATTATGTCTGGTATAGCTGGACCATTGAACATAATCTTTTGCCATGAAATTAATATTAAATTGTATGTAAGGTGCTGTATCCATAAAAATCTGATGTAGTTTCTTTTTATTTTGTTGTTAAACACGATTAAGGCTGCGTTTGACGCAGCTTATCGCGACTTATTTGTTCCGGTGAGGTTGGACAAAAATATCATTGTCATAACAAAATCTTATGCCTCAAACTAGTTTTTTTTTTGTAACATTTGTGATACCAAACATACATTCTATGACAATGACGTTTTTGTCCAACCTCACCGGAGCAAATAAGCTACGAGAAGTCACGCCAAACACAGCCTGAATCATAGAACTGTGGGAAATTGTTTCTCTTTATTTTAGTTTTATTTCACTCTTGTATTTTTGTTACAGATCGAAGTATTTTTGGTACTTCTGGTAAAAGCATGATTTCATGAGAATAATTATTTCAACATCTAGAAAATGAAAGATAATGTCATATTTTTTATTATATTATGACAGGAACAATTGCTGAAAGTGGGGATGGATTAGAAGACATTTAGTTTATTATTTAATGTTTTGGGTGATGAAATTCTTCAAAAAAAAAAAAAAAAAAATCTAAGTGTCAGTTTGTTTCAATGACATTGATATTGAAGTATTGACTTTCAATCGAGTATCAATACGTTGACATTTTGTTTAAATCTAATTTTTTGTTCAACGCATAATTTTGACCTAGGAAATGACATTGATCACTTTTATTATTCATTTGTAAAATGATTCTCTCATAGGAATTGGCATTGATCAATGTTGTGAATGATCACAATTAATAAGAAACATATTTTTTATCTATCTAGCTAACACGCCTATTGCTTGACGCTCGGGCCAAAAAATTTGAGCCCTGACAAAAAATGCGTGATCGGACGGAAAATGCGCTCCCGGGTAGAAAATGCGTGTTCGGGCGAAAAATTTGCGCCCCTGTGGAAAATTTGTGCCCTGGCAGGAAATGTGTGTACAAGAGAAAAATTTGCGCCCCTGTGGAAAATTTGTGCCCCAACAAAAAATTTAACGGGAGGGTTGAATTTACGGGCGGGTCCTCTCTAGCAAACATTCAAAAGAATTTCAAATCTTTTTAAAAAGTAAGGATCCGGCTGTAAATTCAACCTTCCCGCTAAATCACATCACACTTTTTGACAGAAAATCTCATCCTATCTGGCACATCCAGCTTTAAGTCCATCACAGTTGTAACTTTGCACCCGCCCTACCTCTTCGCAAGAATCACAACCCTCTCCTCCCCAAGCAGCTCCTCCTCTGCGCCCGCCCTAGCAAGCACACCTCCACTTCCACAGCAGCCATCGACTCCCTCTCTATACATCCCGCACTCCACTCTCTTCCCGTCAATCGCAAGAGAAGCTAGCGACATTGAAGGTATTTCTTCTATTCTATTTTCTTCTCATTATCTCCCTTTCCCTGCACGTCCCCGCTATGGTTGCACTTTCTTACAGCTCATCGGTGAAGCTCTGTTGACCTCCGCCAAAAGGAGCATACCTGATGTTCCTAAGGTCAACGGAGCTCTGTTCGCAACTGTCGGTAAATGCTTTCTTCTTCATCCATTTGGAGCTTCTCTTCCAATTCGGGTTGTTCTATTGATGGAGTATGGCTCTATTAGCTGAGGTGAACATCGGTGAAGCTCTGTTGACCTACGTCCGTGCTCGATGCTCTCGAGCAGCCTTCGCCCGCCTGCGTGCGGGCTTCGCTCGTGCTCGATGCGTCGTTGCTGGCTCGATGTATCGCTGCTGGCTCGATGCGTCGTTGCTGGCTCGATGCGTCGCTGCTGGCTCGATGCGTCGCTGCTGGCTCGATGCGTAGCTGCTGGCTCGATGCGTCGCTGCGGATTGCGGCCGCCTATGAGCGGACTGCGCACGCACCCGAAATCATTTTTTTTTCAAAACATATACATATGAGTACTTAAAATGACCGCAAAAAATACGAATTATTATTCCTATTTTTATTTTATAAAATTTTGCAAATTTTAATCTATAAAAACAATTTATTACTCCTCTCTCCCTCTCTCTTTATCACTCCACCCTCTCTCTCTCCCTCTCATAATCCAATGACCAATATTCATTTTATGGTGCGCCTCCAAATACCTATATTCATTTATATATATAAGATATATACATACGGTCTGCAGTTGCCGGCCTAGGGCGGCTGGTGTTCGGCGAGCCCGCAATCGTCTGCGCTCTGCAGTCACCGGCCCAGGGAGGTCGGTGGCCGGCGAGCCCGCAATCGCCGGCCGCCCTGATGTGAAGCGCCACTATTTTGTCTGTGCGCGGATAAATTGTATTTACGCGTTACGCGTATATACATTTTATCCAAATATATATACATTTTATCTATCTATCTATCGATATATATATTTATATATATTTATATATATATATATATATATATATATATATATATATGTTGGAACCCCTAGTTGGATTTGGGCTAGGTTCACTGAGTTAGGATATGACCCAACATGTATAGATCAGGATCATGACTATGTCCTAGAGTCTAGATCAAGTCCTTAGAGTCAACAGTACAAAGGACCAGCCTTCAACACTGCTAAAGACTCAAGACTAAGAGAATTCAAGTTTTGGAAAAAGGATATCTACGTTCGTCGATCTCCGATCGATGATCGTCGTGCTCAGCTCGACTAACTCAGAGACAATTCTCTGAGCTGAGCTCGACGAACTTAGATCTCAGCTCGACGAACTCTGGACAAAGTGATAACTCCACTAGTCAAACTTCAGTCAACGAACTAAAGAACATCAGCTAGACGAACTCTGTCCTCAGGTCGACTAACACTTCGACTCTCAGAGCCAAAGATCTCTCAACGTCATAGTTGACTCAGCGCCCCAGTTCACTCAAAGCCAAAGCTCACCCAGAGCCCAAGATCACTCAACGCTCTCAACGCCAGATCAATACTTCAACATTCAACACCAAAAAATATTCTAAGTCCAGACTGCAGACTCAGCTCGACGATCCTAGACTTCAGCTCGACGAACAGCTATTCTCAGCTCGACGAACACCTATTCTTAGCTCGACGAAAGCCATTCTCAGTTCGACGAACTCAAAGCCCAGAATCTGCCAGTTTATGCAGTGTAGTTGTTTGTTGATCCCAGGTCGACGAAAGCTGATCCCAGGTCGAACACCTATTCTTAGCTCGACGAAAGACATTCTCAGTTCGACGAACTCAAAGCCCAGAATCTGCCAGTTTATGCAGTGTAGTTGTTTGTTGATCCCAGGTCGACGAAAGCTGATCCCAGGTCGACGAAAGTTGTTCTCTGGTCGACGAAAACTGTAAGACATATTATTATTTATTCTTCCTTTTTTTGTCTCCTTATTTTTCTATTATAGGCTGTTAATTTCCTGGATAATCAATGCATTTGAATAGAGCCGTTACTAGCAGCATTGATTGCAAATATCTCCCATGGAATTAATTGCTTATATCTCGGGACAGACATAGAATAGAATATATGACAGCATTCTTGTCGTTTTCATTCCCTAGATTTCAGCTAAGCATTAATTGCTGGTTTTTGAATTCGACCTTGAGACAGTTATAGAGCAGATAATCTCTCAGTCAAAAAAAGAAGAAGCAAGAAGCAAGACACACAAGGAGAGATATACAGAAACTTTTGAGAATACAGAAGTGCAGTGCATACAGCTCTCTGAAGAAAAAATCAACTACTCTCCAAAGAAGAAGAAAGAACAACAATCACTATCAAGAGTCTTTCTTCTCTTTCTTTGTTTTTTGGGATCTCAAGTGACAAAAGTATTCAATTTAGTCAAAGGATCTCAGAAAGTAGATCCTACAGCAGAAGGCCTACTCACCCTTTGTAAAGCTTCCACTCCTGAACCATTCAAGATCTCAGGGGGAGCTTTGACAATATCACAGAATCCACAAAGTCTTCTCTCAATTACTTTTGAGAATAGAGAAGACTATCATCACTCTCATCTCCACCTCTGTACAGGGTTTTAATTCCCTTCAAAATTATTCTGGTTGCAAGTCTCCTTCCAAAAGACTTGGGTTGGTTTTTGAGCACCTGATCAAAAGCTCATTGGTGGAAGTCACCTGATCAAAACCTGTAGTGGATTTCTACCTAGGATGGTAGAAGAGTGGATGTACCCAAGTTTGGGGAACCACTATAAAATTTCTTGTGTTGTCTGTATGGCTGTGATTTTCCCGTGTGCTTGTGCTGTGATATATTCTGTAGTGTAGCTTAGTTATCTTTTTTCTAGTTCACTTGCTGCACTAATACACTCATACACTTATATCATAGTAACATATTTTGTTAAAGACATCTTATTTCTTCAAGTATCAAAAAGGTTTTAAAAACTCTATTCACCCCCCCCCCCCCCCTCTAGAGTTATTCAAAGCTTACCCTATCTTTCAATTGGTATCAGAGGGTGGTTAATCACATCATACAGGCTCACGCCTGGATTAATCAAGATCCTCAGGATAAACTCTGAATAAGTCCTACTAATTTCTCAGTTTAAATTTTATTTTCTGATATCATGGCACAAAACAAGGATTATGCCAGCACCAGACCTCCAGTTTGCAACTTGCAAAAGTTTGGAATCTGGAAGGCAAGAATCAAACTTTATATGAACTCTATTGATGAGGACATTTTTAATTCCATCTTGATAGGACCACCAGCTCCAGTGGCCTCTACTTCAACTACAGTAAATCTCAGTGCAGTGCCTCCTCCAGATCAAGCTGATGCTCATAAGAAAGCAAAGATTGATGATGCCAGAGCTATGAACATACTGGCCCAGACTATGTCAGATGATATATTTCAGAAAGTTGTTAAATGCACATTTGCCAAAGCCATTTGGGATTCCCTCAACCAAATGGTAGCAGGATCTGCTGATGAGAGGAAGGATAGAAGATCCAACCTCATATCTCAATATGAGAATTTCAGGAACTATGAAGCAAAATCTGTAGAAGTAATGTACAATAGGCTGAGCTCCATCATCAGTGAGCTCAGAACACTAGACAAAGAAATTACTCTGACTGAGGTCAATGATAAGATCCTCATGTGCTTCATTAGCACTTGGGACTCTAGAATCTGGCCCATCAGAGAAGCCAGAAGCATGGCTAAAATTCAACAGAATCTCTGCTTGGAAAGCTCAAATCCTATGAGCAATTGATCAAGTCAAGAGAAGCTGCAGTTGAACCAAAGGCTTCAACACCTACTAGAAAGGAACGGAACTTAGCACTCAAAGCAGTAAAAGAATCTCCCAACTTGCCAGCCAATGAAGATCTTATGGCTCTCTTTGCTAAGAGATTCTATAAAATGGCAAGGAAGGACTTCAGGAGAAAGCCTTCAAGGAATGAAGATAAACTCAGGTATGATAAGACCCCTTCTAAAGAGGTTGTTTGTTTTGGGTGCAGGAAACCTGGACACTTCATCTCAGAATGCCCAGAAGTTCAAAAGAAAGACAGAAGGCAAGAAAAGGATTCAAGAAGACAACAGCACAGCAAGGCCTCCTCCAGCAAGTACAAAAAGAAGGAAAAGAGCTTTGTAGCTGAAACTTGGAGTGATACTGAAGATGAAACATCCTCCTCCAGCTCCAGTGAAGATGATGTAGAAGAAAAGAAAGCAAGGGAAATGTGTCTTATAACAATAGATGCGGGAAGCAGTAGATTAGATTCAGAAGAATCAGATGATGAAGAATCCCTCTCTGAAGAGGATCAGGTAATTGCTTCCTATGACTTTCAATCTAAAGAATTTCAATCTGAATTTAAACTCTTGTGTTTAGACCTAATAGGATCTGAGAAGGAAATCAAACTTCTCTGGGAAAAACTTTTAGAACAAGACAAAATCATTGCTAAAAGTGAAAAATTAACTGAAGAATTAAGCTTAGCCAATCAACAAATAGTTTTTCTAAAATCTGAATTAAGTAAGGCTAAGGAACTAGAAGAATCCCTGAATGGTAGAAGCTTACAACTGTTAGATATAACTAGCACAGTTAATACAAGATCCAACAATAACAAACTATGATTAGGAGCCTCATCTAGTGAACCAATCCTAATTCAGAAAAATCAATTGTCAAAACCTATTAACTTCATCTCTGAGAATGATAAGAAAAATACTGAACAGGTAGAGAAGGTTAACAAAGTTCTTAAACAGTTAGAACTTAATAAAACCAATCAGAAAAAGAAAAACAAACAGCATAATTATGTTCAGCATATTTCGTCGAACGCAGAACGACGAAATGGGTATGGTTTGTCGACCTCAGAACGACGAACCCTGAACGCAAATAATAATGTAAATTATTCATCGAACTGGGATTGACGAAACCAGTATAGTTCGTCGACCAGAGATCGACGTTTCTGGGGCTCTGAGAATGGATACCTTCATTCTTCGAGCAGAGATCGAAGAACTCAACCCAGATCGTCGAGCTCAGATCGACGAACATACTCAAGTTTTTCAAACTCAGTTTATAACCAGAGTAACCTAAAAACTGATAAACCCTTTAATCCTTTTAGTCAGTGGGTCATACCTCCTAGAAGGTATCATCCTTTAAGTTATAAGGACCAATCTGAATGCTCATTTATTTCAAGTTTCAGTTATGTTAAACAACAAGGACCCAAGGTAATCTGGGTCAAAAACTATTAATCCTCTTTACAGGTAGAAGAGAACTCTGTCACTCAAAACAAGTGGTACTTGGACAGTGGTTACTCTAAACATATGACAGGCTGCAAGGAATGCCTAATCAACTATAAATTCAAGACTGGATCTAAAGTAATCTTTGGGGACTCAGGCTTTTGACTGATAGAAGGTTATGGAGATTTCAACTGTGGAGCTATCACATTCAAGAAAGTGACTTATGTAAATGGTCTTAAGCATAACCTGATATCAGTAAGCCAACTAGGTGATACAGGTTATCAAGTAAGCTTTACTAACTCTTTATGTCTTATTTCTTTAAACAACACAACTGTTTTAACAGGAATTAGACACAGCAACATCTACTTAGTAAATTTTGAATCAGCAAAATCTGAAATTTGCTTATTCAATTCTGTCAGCATTCAAATTAGATTATAGCACAAAAGACTAGGACATGTAAACCATAAAAATATAGCTAGGTTATCTAAAGACAATCTTGTTAGAGGTTTACCTTCTGGTCTCTACAAGAAGGAAGGCCTCTGCCGGGCTTGTCAGCTAGGAAAGCAAACTAAATCTAGTTTTAAATCCATTAATAAGAGTGATTCACCTAGAATCTTGTACTTGCTTTATATGGACCTTTTTGGCCCTATTGCAGTATAAAGTCTAGGAAGAAAGTCTTATACATTAGTTATTGTAGATGATTTCTCCAGATTCACATGGGTTTTCTTTTTGAGAACAAAGTCAGATACTTTTAAGGTTCTCACGGATTTTCTCAAGAACATACAGATTGAGTATTCTACTCAAGTTGCATTGATCAGAAGTGATCATAGTACTGAGTTTGAATCTCTTTTTATGCTAGAGTTCTGTGAGAAGGAAGGTATCAGACATTATTTCTCAGCTCCAAGAACTTCTCAACAAAATGGGGTAGTTGAAAGGAAGAATAGAACACTCATTGAAGCTGCAGGTACATTACTTGTAGATGCTTACACGCCCCTATCCTATTGGGCAGAGGCTGTGAGCACAACAAACTATGTCCTGAATAGAAGTCTAATACATAAACTAAAGCTTAAGACTCCCTATGAACTACTCAAAGGGAAGAAACCTATAATAACCTATTTTAAAGTATTTGGATATATATGCTATATTCACAACAATGACAAGAAATATCTTATAAAGTTTGAAGCTAAGGCTGCAATGGGAAATTTTTTAGGATATTCCCAAGTCAGCAAGGAATATAGGATGTTTAATAAATCAACATTAAAAATTACGGAATCTATGCATGTAATATTTGATGAATCTAATATATTTTACAAGGAGAGAGACATCTCTACCTACAATAATCTGCAGGTACAAAATTTGTGTGCAAGCTTGGATGATCTAAATCTTACTTCAAAGGATGAATCACATCCCTCTCCACAAGCTATATCAGAAGTTGAAAGTGAAGAAGAGACTGTGGAAGCAGCTCAATTTCCTCTAACAGTTGATACAATTCCACAAGAGGAATTAAATCAAATAACTGTTGCTGAACCAACTCCACCTAATGACCTTGTCACACTTAGGGATCACCCTAGATCTCAAGTAATTGGAGACATATCATCAGGAGTGCAGACAAGACATCAACTCAACCCTGATGTGATACTTGCCTGCTTTCTCTCTCAAATTGAGCCTCAATTCATATCTGATGCAGAGCAAGATCCAAACTGGATCACTGCAATGCAAGAGGAACTCAACCAGTTTGAGAGGTGTAGAGTTTGGGACTTAATTCCAAGGCCTAGGGGCTATCCAGTAATTGGGACTAAGTGGGTATTCAGAAACAAACTTGATGCCCAAGGTGTGATAGTGAGGAACAAGGCAATGCTTGTTACTCAAGGATACAGGCAAGAGGAAGGAATTGATTATGATCAAACCTTTGCTCTAGTTGTCAGACTTGAAGCTATAAGGATTTTCTTAGCTTATGCAGTATTCAAAAAGTTTAAAGTCTACCAGATGGATGTGAAAAGTGCATTCCTAAATGGAGAACTCAAAGAAGAGGTGTATGTTGAACAACCCCCAGGTTTTATCTCTTCATCTCATCCCTCTTATGTTTTTAAATTGCATAAGGCTCTCTATGGTTTAAAGCAAGCTCCAAGAGCTTGGTATGAGACCTTAGCTAGCTTTCTCTTAAAGCATGGTTTTTCTAGAGGCATGGTAAATAGAACCCTTTTTACAAAGTTGCATCATGATAAAATTCTCTTAGTACAAATATATGTAGATGACATAATTTTTGGTTCCACTGATCCAAATCTGTGCAAAAGATTTTTTTTGATTTAATGCACTCAAGGTTTGAGATGAGTAGCATGAGTGAGTTATCATATTTCCTTGGTCTCCAAGTGAAACAAACTCCTGAAGAGATCTTCATCTCTCAATCTAAATATGCTAAAGAGCTTATTAAGAAGTTTGGGATGAATGATGCCTCTTCCATGAAAACTCCCATGGCTGCCAATGCTGTTGTAGATGCTAATGAATCTGGAAAACCAGTTGATCAGACCATGTATAGGGCCATTATTGGATCCCTACTGTATTTGACAGCAAGCAGACCAGACATTATGTTTGTCACATGTCTTTGTGCTAGGTTCCAAGTGAACCCTAAAAAATCTCATATTATTTTCTTGAAAAGGATTTTAAGATATATAAAAGGTTGTCCAGATCTAGGCCTCCGGTATTCAACAGAATCAGCATTTGTGTTAACTGGATTTTCTGATGCTGATTATGCTGGATGCAGAGTAGACAGGAAAAGTACCTCTGGAACTTGTCAGTACCTTGGTGACAGACTTGTATCTTGGTTCTGTAGAAAACAAACATCTATTTCAACATCCACTACTGAAGCTGAATATATGGCTGCAGGCAGTTGCTGTTCACAGATATTGTGGATACAAAACCAACTACTTGATTATGGTGTCAACTTAAATAATTCAACTATTCTATGTGACAATACAAGTGCTATTTCAATTGTACAAAATCCAGTATTGCATTCTAGAACCAAGCATATAGACATTAGACATCATTTCATTAGAGATTGTGTTGACAAACAAAAGATTAAACTTGAATTTATCTCTACTGATTTGCAAAGAGCAGATATATTCACTAAGCCATTAGACTCATCCAAGCATCTGTTCTTTGTCAATCAGCTTGGTATGATAATGGTCAGGATTTAATCTAATGCTCTGTCACTGGTCAAAGAATTGTCTCTGTTCGTCGACCTAAGATCGACGAACTGATAATAGTTCCTGAGATTTTTCGTCGAGCTGAGCTCGACGAAATCTCTTAGTGAAGTGATTTTTGTTGACCCGAGATCGACGAACTTACTTCAAAAACCTTTCGTCGACCTCAGATCGACGAAATGCTTTCAAATCTTCAGCCTGCGATCGTCGAACTGGTTGACTTTAAAATTATTTCGTCGATCTCAGATCGAAGATCTTCTAATTTTTCATCGAACGGAGTTTGTCGGTTCATATTCTGGAAAACCTTATATTTAGGTTTTCTTCGACCTCCGTCCCGCGCTTTCAGTTCCCTTTGCACTTGATCGTCGTTTTCCTTTTGTAGGTGCTTTAATGGCGATTCCCACTGGCTCTCTCACTGCCATGAAATTTGATATTGGTTTCGACATAGACTTTGAATCATTCCAGTATTCCGATCCAGTTTTCCTGACCATTCTCCAACTGCTAGAAGAAAACCAACTGAAGACTCTGCTCTCAACCCGAATAAAGATATTTGCCACAGAAATCAAAGAATGGGTGTACACAGCTACTGTCGATGAGAACAAGATGACTGGCACCATCGCGGGTAACGAACTTTCTCTCACCCCCGATATTCTTACTGAAATTTTTGGATTGAAAAATGGTGAGGAGGATTTAGAAATTGATTCGGAACATTTTGATCTAATGCTGATTACAATGGGGTATTCTGGAGACACCCCAAACAAGCTCCTTAAGAAACTACTGTCTGCCGAGTATAAATTTCTCGCAGATATAGTTGGGAAAGTGTTGCTCGGGAAGCACACTGTGCATGATTATATCACCAGGCATCAGTTCTTGGTCATGTGTGCCATTGTAAATAAGAAAGCTGTGAACTGGGCACAGATTCTGTTCGATTTGATCACAAAGAAGAACAGCAAGAAAGAAGTATGCTTTGGAAGGATCCTAGGGATCTTCCTAAAGGAAAAGGCTGCAGGATCCCTGGTCTCCTCGACCATATCCATTAATGCCTCAAAGAGACTCACCTGTGCTCTTTTTGGCAAGTGGGAGAGTACCATCACCAAGCCAACTAAGGATACCTCCTCCTCCACTAAAACTTCCAAGAGTACAAGGGCTGCACCAGCCTCTCCCCACCCCACTGAAAGGCTCCCTTTCACCCCTCCACCATCTCCTGCCCCACTAGTTCCATCCCAATAACAAGTCCCACCAACACCACCATCATCTCCACTTCCCTCTTCCCCTACACATCTACCATCTCCTCCTCCTTCACCTCAACATGATACTTCCATCCCTACACCACCTTTATCCCCTCTACCATCTCACCTGGTTGATATCCCCCACATCAATCTCTCCTCCCTCCCCTCCTTTAACTTGCTCTCCTCTCCCCTGAACTCTCCATCTCCACAAAATGACTTCCCCTTAGAAACTCCACCTCCACCTCCACCTCCATCACCCACATCTACTCCTTCAGCTACTGCTCCAGTTTCTGCCTCTCCAACTCTGGATCCCTCTCTCACCACCACTTTCATCACTCTTCTCACCCCACTACTCAAAACTCTTATAGCAGAGGCTATTTCTCCTCTAGCTGCCTCCATCTCATCTCTTGCTACCCAAATATCTGCCCTCACCACTGCTCCATCTTCAGTTGGGGGCCTGGCCTCAGCACTTGCTGAAACCATGTAGAGGGGGATACTTAATGAAGAAGTAGCAGTCACAGTAGTAGGAGCAGGACCAGCAGCATCAGTTGTACATATATCAGATACAGAAGAAATAGATACAGAAGCAGAAACAGATTTATTAGATTTTATTCATTTTATTGAAACATACATGAACATTGATGAGCCAGTTATATCAAAAATAAATATTGTTGGTGATATCTTCATAAATCTCACAGTAGACTTGATAAGTTTGTTAAGCTCTTTTGATACAGCTCATCACAGTCTTCCTCCAATTGAGTATACCAAGCCATCATTAGCTATTATTCCATACTCTTCCCCAATAAGCCCTGATGTTGTTAAACAACTAAAGGCCAGTTTTGTCATTCCTGCCACTCCATCATCTAGACAGATTGCCTCTCCAACTGTATCTTCTCCTATGGCCCCAGTCTTTGTAATGGATGATTCTCCAATACTAGATCTGGATGCATTGATTATGGCTGATATAGAGGAAGAAAACAAGTTAGCTACTCAGAGCACAGAAGTATACAGTTCTCCAGTTCCCTCCCCAGTTCCATCTCATGTAACAAAGAAAATAAGTTCTGATGATGCACTAAAAGAGATTGATTATATGTATGACAAACCTCAATCTTCTGATGATGATGATGATGATGATGACGATGAGAAATCTAAGAAAAGGAAAATCTCTAAGAAAAGGAAGGCTCCACCTCCTCATGCTCCCAAACCTGGAAACACCAATGATACTCCCTACTATATCCTACAAAAAATAACCCCATACAAGGGAATATCGGCCTGGATGTGGCTCTCAAAGAATGAACAAAAGGCCGGGAAGAAAAGTAGAAGGTACTCTCCTCCCCCAGCTCACAAATACAGGAAAGATCCCCCTCCTCCTCCTCCACCAGCTGTTGGTACTTCTGGAATTAGTTCTCAAAAGTCAGATGCACCTTTCAATCCCTCATTCACCAGAACTTATCAGAGGCACGAAAGGCCATCCAGACAGTAATCACATGGAAGCAGCCAGCAAAGAAGTACTAGCTGTACAGAACAAATAAAAGAAATAGTGTATCAAAAACCAGAATTCTCTCCTCCTCAATCACAGGCTGAACAAAAAAGACACTCTGTATCACATAAACCCAAAAGAAAATACAGTGAAGCTGCACCTCCAAAATCACTGTACACTCAAAGTAGTGAAAGCCAGAATGCTACAAACTTCTAAGAACAGTCAACACAATTCAGGCTTGTCACCCTGCTACCCTCTCAAGAAGATCAGTCATCTATCAGTCAAGATGATGATCCAAATTTCAGGATGGCCAGGCTCCAAGAATTGATTGCTCTGTCACAGATGAAAAAGGCCAGAGAAGAAGGACAGGATCCAACTAAATTCTCTACAATGTCTACTTATAGAGAAAAAGAACTTGAAAGACTTCAGGTGAGCAAGAAATTGGTTGACCCTGCTGATTATATTGTTAGACATCTAGAGGCAATTGTTCCCAGAACTTCAACCCAGACAGTGATTGGAGCAGCAGACCTGTATATATCAAAAAGAGAAGCTGTCAATCCTAGCAGGGAAATTATATTCACCAAGCCTGGAGAAAAGAAAAAGGAAGAAAAATCCAAGAAGTAGAAACAGAAGATCCTGAAGAAGAATTGCTACTTTTGGTATACTTTGTTAAAATTATGTTTTCTTTTCTGTTACAAAGATGACTGTGTACATATATCTGTTGCACTTATTATTAAATTATCTGCCAGATATATATTGTGTTCCTGCTTTGTATATATTTTTTTTCTTTCTTGTATTGAGTCTGTTATTAGTGACCTCACCCAAATAGGGGGAGATTTTTGGAACCCCTAGTTGGATTTAGGCTAGGTTCACTGAGTTAGGATATGACCCAACATGTATAGATCAGGGTCATAACTATGTCCTAGAGTCTAGATCAAGTCCTTAGAGTCAACAGTACAAAGGACCAACCTTCAACACTGCTAAAGACTTAAGACTTAGAGAATTCAAGTTTTGGAAAAAGGAGATCTACGTTCGTCGATCTCCGATCGACGATCGTCGTGCTCAGCTCGACTAACTCAAAGACAATTCTCTGAGCTGAGCTCGACGAACTTAGATCTCAGCTCGACGAACTCTAGACAAAGTGATAACTCCACTAGTCAAACTTCAGTCAACGAACTAAAGAACATCAGCTAGACGAACTCTGTCCTCAGGTCGACTAACACTTCAACTCTCAGAGCCAAAGATCTCTCAACGCCATAGTTGACTCAGCGCCCCAGTTCACTCAAAGCCAAAGCTCAACCAGAGCCTAAGATCATTCAACGCTCTCAACGCCAGATCAATACTTCAACATTCAACACCAGAAAATATTCTAAGTCCAGACTGCAGACTCAGCTCGACGATCTCAGACTTCAGCTCGACGAACAGCTATTCTCAGCTCGACAAACAGCTATTCTCAGCTCGATGAAAGTCATTCTCAGGTCGACGAACTCAGAGCACAGAATCTGCCAGTTTATGCAGTATAGTTGTTTGCTGATCCCAGGTCGACGAAAGCTGATCCCAGGTCGACGAAAGCTGTTCTCTGGTCGACGAAAACTGTAAGACATATTATTATTTATTCTTTCCTTTTTTTGTCTCCTTATTTTTCTATTATAGGCTGTTAATTTCCTGGATAATCAATGCATTTGAATAGAGCCGTTACTGGCAGCATTGATTGCAAATATCCCCCATAGAATTAATTGCTTATATCTCGGGACAAACATAGAATAGAATATATGACAGCATTCTTGCCGTTTTCATTCCCTAGATTTCGGCTAAGCATTAATTGCTGGTTTTTGAATTCGACCTTGAGACAGTTATAGAGCAGATAATCTCTCAGTCAAAAAAAGAAGAAGCAAGAAGCAAGACACATAAGGAGAGATGTACAGAAACTTTTGAGAATACAGAAGTGCAGTGCATACAGCTCTCTGAAGAAAAAATCAACTGCTCTCCAAAGAAGAAGAAAGAACAACAATCACTATCAAGAGTCTTTCTTCTCTTTTTTTGTTTTCTGGGATCTCAAGTGACAAAAGTATTCAAATCAGTTAAAGGATCTCAGAAAGTAGATCCTACAGCAGAAGGCCTACTCACCCTTTGCAAAGCTTTCACTCCTGAACCATTCAAGATCTCAGGGGGAGCTTTGACAACATCACAGAATCCACAAAGTCTTCTCTCAGTTGCTTTTGAGAATAGAGAAGACTATCATCACTCTCATCTCCACCTCTATACAGGGTTTTAATTCCCTTCAAAATTATTCTGGTTACAAGTCTCCTTCCAAAAGACTTGGGTTGGTTTTTAAGAACCTGTTCAAAAGCTTATTGGTGGCAGTCACCTGATCAAAACTTGTAGTGGATTCCTACTTAGGGTGGTAGAAGAGTGGATGTACCCAAATTTGAGGAACCACTATAAAATTTCTTGTGTTGTCTGTGTGGCTGTGATTTTCCTGTGTGCTTGTGCTGTGATATATTTTGTAGTGTAGCTTAGTTATCTTTTCTCTAGTTCACTTGTTGCACTAATACACTCATACACCTATATCATAGTAACATATTTTATTAAAGACTTCTTATTTCTGCAATTATATATATGGGTTTGAAATATATAAGCTCAAGCTTTTATATATATATATATGGGCCTACTATAGTGCGGGTGTACGGGCGTACGGGAAAGAGTCAAGGAGGCTTCAAATCGAAAAGTGATCAACATGAAAGTTGTATATCTCGGCGAGACAAACAACTTTCATGTTGATCACTTTTTGATTTGAAGCCATTTTGACCTTCGATTTGGGCCTCGAAATCTGGGGCGGCGAGACTGCTACAGTAAAGAGTGTGTTTTTCCGATTTTCGGGGCCCAAATCGAAGGTCAAAATTGCTCCAAATCAAAAAGTGATCAACATGAATGTTGTTCGTCTCGCCGAGATCTACAACTTTCATGTTGATCACTTTTCAATTTGAAATCATCTCTGACCCCCAAAACCGCATGTCTGTACGCCTGCATTTTAGGTTGTCCGCATTTGATATTTATCCATATATATAAGCTCAAGCTTTTTTAAGCCTAAAAAAGCTTGAGCTGGTTCTCCCATAATACATGTCGGAATTAGGCATATAATATATGCATTTTGTAGCCAAGAACAAGATCTAAAACTTTCATATTGAATATTCTTCCAATATTTGCACGGTTAGGCCGGAATCTTGCCCGAAAGCTTGCTGACTCGAAATGAATATAATAATAATAAATTTCAAAATTCGAGTCAGTAACCTTTCGGGCCAGATTCCGACTAAACCATGCAAATTTTGAAAAAATGTTCAACATGAAAGTTGTAGAACTCATTCTTGGCTATAAAATGCATATATTATTTGTCTAATTCCGAAATGTATTGTGGGAGAACCAACTCAAGCTTTTTTAAGCTTAAAAAAACTTGAGCTTATATATTCCAAACTTATATATATATATATATATATATATATATATATATATATATATATATATATATATATATATATATATATATAACACTATAAAAGAAGTATGAAGTCATGAGTTCAAAATTCTAACCGCCGTCGGATCATGAATGTGAAATTCAGCTGCCGTCCGATCTTGAATCATTAAAAAAGAAAACAAACATGGGTCCTAAAGATAGAGAGAGGGAGGGGAGAGAGAGTGGCTGAGAGGGCGGGGAGCGGGGAGAGAGAAAGAGTGAGAGAGAGTGCGGCTTAGAGTGGGGGGCGGCAGATGGGTTATTACTTATTATATATAATAATATATATTATATATTTATACATATAGGCTGGGAGAGAGAAAAGAGAGAGAGAGAGAAAGTGAGAGAGAGGGCGGCTGAGAGGGGGCGAGGTCAAAATTATTTGTTTAGCAATCGAAGGCCGTCTGAAAACATCGAGTACGGACGAAGCCCGTGCGCAGGCGGACGAAGCCCGTGCGCAGGCGGGCGAAGCCCTCCTGGATGCGGTCGAAGGCCGCCCGAGAGCTTCGAGCACAGGTGTAGCCCGTGCGAAGATGCTCGTATATATATAGGGGTGCTACGCCAGTGCTCGATGCTCTCGGGCGGCTTTCGGCCGCATCCAGGAGGGCTTCGCCCGTGCTCGATGTGTCGTTGCGGGCTCCGCCCACCTATCTGGGGGTTACGCACGCACCCATTTTTTTTCAAAACATATACATACAAGTACTTAAAATGACCACAGAAAAATATGAAGTACTATTCTTATTTTTATTTTATAAAATTTTGCAAAATTTAATATATAAACATTAATTTATCTCTCTTTATCACTCCCCCCCTCTCTCCTCTCTCATGCCCCTCTCTCTCTCCCTCTCTCTCCTCTCTCGCTCTCTCCAAATTCTCTGCAAAATTTAATATATAAATATTATACTTGAATTTTCGAACGGACTCCGCCCGTTCTCGATGCGTCATTGCGGGCCTCGCCCGCTTGACATTCAAGCGGGCTTCACCCGCCCCCGGCGGGCTTCGCCCGTTCTCGATGCGTCGTTGCGGGCTTCGCCCACAGCAATCGGCGGGCTTCGCCCGCCGCCCCTCCGTCGGGCTTCGCCCGTGCTCGATTCTCTCGGGCGGCCTTCGGCCGCATCCAGACGGGCTTTGTCCGCCCCCCGCCAGATATTTAAATTTTTTAAAGTTTTTTAAAATTTATTAAATAAAATTTTAATTAATTAATTTTTAAAACAAATTAAAACAATATATTTAATTCATTTACTTAATTATTAAATAAAAAACAAAAAACAATAATAAACCCATGCAGGGCACGAGAGGCAGAAATGGGCCGCCCCTTCCGCTTGTTGCCGGCGGCCTGCCCGGCGAACCCCCCGGTGGGCACCGGGCAGGCCGCCGGCGGCTCCGCCGCCGGCAACAGGCGGTGGACCGTGAAGGCACGGGAGGCAGAAATGGGTATCGGGATTTTTGGAGGCGTGAACACTGTTTAAAATGGGGATTTAGATATTATTGGCAGCCCTCCTCCCTTGAATCCAACGGCCAGAAATTGAAGTTGTTTGATCGGATTGTCCGGATTCATTCTATGATGTGCCTCAATATATGCATATTGTTTTTAATAGTAAATATATATAATTTATTCTATGGTGTGCCTCCAGATATGCATATTGTTTTTAATAGTATATATATATATATATATATATATATATATATATATATATATATATATATATATATATATATATATATATATATATATATATATATATATCGAGCTGCTAGAGGTACGCGCAACGCGTTTTTCATAAATATACGTACACCTCCTTCTAGCCGTTGGATCCGTTGGATTTAATTCAACGGCTGGGATTAAACGCGGACCAGTTAAAAGGAAGCAGGGAGCCCGATCACACGCTGGTCCAAACAAGTTCTGGCGCGCGAGTGAGACAGCCTGCTTGCGCGCGATTGTTTTCCAATATTAGGAGAGATTCCTATATATATAGAGCAAAGGAGCCGTTTTCCAAGCGGTGTGGGACTAAAGTTCCGCACCGCTTGGAAACCGTCTGATCAGCCGCGATCTATCACGGCTGATCGGACGACTTCCAAGCGGTGCGGGACTTTTGTCCCAGACCGCTTGGGAAATGCTTCCTTTGCTGTATATATAGCAATCAGCTATTTTGCGCGGTTTAAAATCATAGGGCGGGGGCATTACAGGGGGGCAAGCGGACGGCGGGGTCGCCGGCCACCGGCCTCCCTGGGCTCGTCGGAGTGGACGCCGATGAGCGCAGGGCTGCCGGTGGCCGGCGAACCCGCAGCCGCCGGCCGCCCCCTATAAAAAAATTTCAAACAGCACCGGCGGTCAGTGCTGTTTGAAATTTTTTTTTTACACGAGGCGATCGGCGGCCTGCGCTCGTCACGCCGACAAGCCCAGGGCGGCCGGTGACCGGCGAGCCCTCAGCCGCCGGCCGCCCCGCTACAAATTTTTTTTACAGTAGGGCAGCCGCCAGCGGCTGTAGGCTTGCCAGTCACCGACGCCGACGAGCCCAGGGCGGCCGGCGAGCCCGCCGCCGTCCACCGCCGGCCGCCGCCGGCCGCCCCGCTGTCATGTGGGAAGATGAGCGCGGATAATAGGAAATCTACGTTACATGGATTTCCATTTATCCGAATCCGCGTTACATGGATTTTCATTTATCTGACACACACACGCACGCACGCAGCACGCACACACGTAAATTTTTTTTTAGAACTATACAATATTAAGTTGTATCTTTTATAAATATTTTTAAAGTTGTGCAACAATCTTATACTTGAAACTGAACAAAATAAAATCATATATAGATAATGGTATTTTATTATATTCATTTATTTTATTAAAATAAATACAATATATTATAGTCTATACTCTATATATTATATAACTTAATTTGAATGTAATGATTATACAATTAATATACTTTGAAATCTTATAGTCAACTTTAGTTGGCCTAGTGGTTTAGATGATTATAAATATTTATGCTGGTCGCATGTTTGAGTCCCACCTCCTTCGATTTTTACTTGATATTTAGTCCAAATTTCAGCTAGTTGTCTTGTCCGTCTTTTCAAAAGCTTCTAAAAACTGTGTCTATTAGGTTCTGTTTGGTTCAGCTGCAGCGACTGCAGAAGCAGTGGTGAAATAATCAGCTGTTTTGCAGAGTGGTGGCAGAATCTGTGAAACTGTTTGGAAGAACAATGTTTGCAGCACTGTTTAACAATTTTATTTTATAAATACTATATAAATAAAACTATATTTATTAATAATATATTATTTTATAAAAATTATATAAATAAAACTATATTTATTAATACATTACTGTTTGGAGTGGTGCAGTGCTGCTGTTGTTGTCGAATGCTGCAGCGGCACCACTCCATGGCTCTGTTTGGCCGGCGTTAATAGTCAGGAAGAAGAATCCCTCAGAACCTCCGGACTCTGTTGTGGCTCGTTCACGAGTAACCCTCCAAAGCCGTCGGAGTGGGAGGTGAGCAAGAGTGATGCTGGCATGGAGCTTCGGCAAGGTGTTGCACCAGGTAGGATCGCTTGGAGGAGGAGCACATGGACAGAGAGCTCACCAGTGGGAGAGAGGGAGACGGTCTGCAATGATTTGGGGAAGGAGAAGCTCTTAGTTAAAATTGGTCCAAATGTGAAATCAAATATGCTCAAGAAAGGCAATGTTTGAAGCAAGAAAGAACTATGTTTATTTCTCTATTTTTCCTTCCATTTTGTTATAAGTATATGCAGGTATTTATAGCCCATAAACAGTGACTACAACATTTAATACAAAGTTAAGTGGCAAGACTTTTGAGGCTTGTTATTTTGTCCTTTTCCAGATCATTGCTTCCCTCACAAGGTAACATAAACTTCTGCTTTAACTGCACACGGTAACATAAACTTCTGCTTTAACTCTTCTTTGTTTTGTCTTCTTTAGGTTTCGTCTCCCACGATCATCATTTCTTCTTCAACCCCTCTTGATCGGGAGGCGGCCCGATGTTCATCGTCGTTCGGTGTTGAAGAAATTTGTGTCGAGGTAGAGATTTTGTTAATATGTCAGCCACCTGAACTTCTGTCGAACAGTACTCCACTCGTAACTTTCCGAGTTCTACTTGTTCTCAGATAAAATGATGTTTAACTGCGATGTGTTTACTGCGGTTGTGGAAGATGGGGTTTTGGTAAGTGCGATCGTTGAAGTGTTGTCACAGTTGAGGATCACCTTTTCTTCCTTCTGTTCTTCTTCTTTGTTGATTTGGTTTTCTAGGTTTTTCAATCAAGTTGCTTCACATGCAGCATTAGACAATGCCATGTATTCTGCTTCGGTAGAAGACAGAGCGATTGTTTGTTGTTTGCGTGAACTCCATGAGATTGAGCAATTTCCAAATATGAAGAGATACGCACTAGTACTTTTTCTTTCTTCTGCATCACCGGCCCAGTCGGAATCGCAATAACCAAATAGATTACCTTTTCCCCCTTTTTGATAAATTAATCCAAAGCTTTTTGTGCCTTGAACATATCTGAGAAGTCGTTTTGCGACTTTCATAGGATGTTTACTGGGGTCAGAAACATACCTAGATAGTTTATTGACGCAGAACTTCAGATCTGGTCTGGTGTGAGTTAAATAGATCAAGGACCCTATCAGTTTCCTGTAGCTTTCTTCTTCTGCGCTTTCTTCTTCTTCTTTTCTTTTCATCAGAATTTCTGTTGTTGTCAGAGGAGTGATAGTTGGATTTGAATTACTAAGGCCACTTTTGCTTACAAGTTCAGTTGCATATTTCTCTTGTGGTAGAAAAATATGGTCTGCATTTTGGATAATTTGGATGCCGAGAAAAAAACGTAATAGTCCAAGATCACTCATTTCATATTTATGTAACATAGCTTCTTTGAATCCCTGCAACATCGTAAAAGAACTACCCGTGTATATTATGTCATCGACATAAATACATACAACTAAAATGTGAGTTTGCTCTGTTTGGGTGTAAAGTGAAGCTTCTACTGAGCATTTTTTGAAATCATCACTGAGCAAAAATGTATCAATGTTGGCCTTCCAAGCTCGGGGGGGCCTGTTTTAAGCCATATAAAGCCTTATGAAGTTTATAAACATCATACTCATGTCCAGTAATCACAAACCCTGGTGGTTGTTACACGAAGACTTCCTCTTGTAGATCACCATTGAGAAAAGCAGATTTGATGTCAAGCTGGTATATTGGGTAATTTTTCTGAGCAGCTTTTGCAATGATGAACCTAATTGTTTCCATGCGTGCAACAGGTGCAAAGGATTCATCAAAATCTCTTCCTGGAATTTGTGAGTACCCCTTTGCAACTAATCGGGCTTTATGTTTTATTATTTTTCCACATTCATTTGTTTTGACTTTATAAATCCATTTTAAGCCGATTATGTCTTGATTGAGGGGTCTTTTGGTTAAAGACCAAGTGTGATGTTTGTTGATCATTAGTAACTCTTCTTCCATGTCTCTTCTCTAGGATTCTGATGTGTATGCCTCCTCAAAAGTTACAGGTGTGTTTGAACTTAGATCCAGTTCACACTGCTCATATATTTCCCTAAGGCTTTTTGTTTTCAATATTGGTGATTGAGTGGAAGCTTCTGGGATATCTGTTTCTATGTCACCTTGGGGAGATGAGGATAATGGAGAGCTTGGAATACTAGTTTGTATTTGGCTGGTGGTGATTTCAGGTACTGTTTGGAGGGTGCAAGGGATCCAGTTCCCTTGCTCAACCACAGTGGGCTGATTGATTAGTTGGATATTATCTGATCCCCAATCCCATGATTTGTCCTCATGAAATTGTACATCTCTTGAGATAGTTAGCTATTTTGTTGTTGGATTGTACAATTTATATGCTTTGGATTGTTCAGCATAGCCTATAAAAAGAAGTTTTTCTATTTTTGCTTCAAGTTTTCCTCTATTTGTTTTTAATGAATAGGTTGTACATCCATATACCTTACAGTGAGCTAATGAAGGTTTTTTAGAGTATAGAGTTTCATATGGTGTGCTAAACTGTAAGGCATTGGCAGCATCAGCCCAATAACTCTTGGGTAAGTTCATTGGCAGCATCATTGCCCTTGTCATTTCTACAATAGTGCGGTTCCTGCGTTCTACTACACCATTTTGTTCTTCTTATTCCCACTTCTTCACAATAGGTGATAAAAGCTTTAGAGAGGAATTCTCCTCCTCTGTCAGTTCTTAAAGCCTTCATGGATTTCTCAAATTCTTTTTCTACTTTTGTTTTCCATAGTTTAAACATATTAAATGCTTCTGATTTTCTTGTGAGAAAATATATCCACATGAACCTTGAGAAATCATCAACTAGTAGGAAATAGTAATTTTTACCTTGTAGAGAGCTACTTTGAGCTGGCCCCCATAAGTCTGTGTGTATTAACTCCAATGGTGGCTTCTCTAAGTTACTTCTTTAGAAAAGGCAGTTATATGTGCCTTTGCCTCTGCACAGGTATGACGGAATTCTTTAACAAATGAGATGTCTGGTATTTCTTGAGCTAACTTAGATGTTTGTTGATGTGCTTTTCAATGGAGATGTCCCAAACGGTAGTGCCATAAGGTAGATTCTGAAATCTGTTTATGTGTAGCGGAGAAAGAAACAGGAATCATATCAAGGTAAAACACTTGATTTGTTGTCATAGGTATAGAGATAATTATTTGATGTGTGCTGTCTTCTATTATCTTACATATCTTGCCTGTAAAAATAATAGTATAACCCTTGTTTAGCAGTTGTCCTATGCTTAGGAGGTTTTGGGTTAATTGAGGTACCCACAAAACATCCTTGATTTGTTTGAGTTGTCCAGTGGGTGTTTTTACTGCAATAGACCTTTTCCTTCAATTGTGTGTGATTTTCCATCACCAAGGTATACTACAGATTTTATAGTTTCATCTAGTGTAATGAATTGAGCTCTATCCCCACTCATATGGCTAGAAGCGCCACTATCAATATAACATCGTGAGTTAATAGGTTTTGCAGGTAGAGAGTTATCATTTATAAAGAACAGGGCCTCACTGCCCCCTCTTTTTGTAAACTTGGCTTCCTCTCTATTTTTGTTCCAACAATCTTTAGCAAAATGTATTGGCTTTTTACACTTCTTACATCTATTGAAACAATCTTGTGTGTTATGTGTTAGTTTTTTACACAACTCACAATACATGGGGGTATGAGGATATTGACTCTTACCCTTTTATTTCCCTTTTTGTGTAAATCTCTTTGATTTCTGGGATCCATAATACGTGTTAGTTTGAAGAGCTTGTTCCACCACAGGGGAATGTTTTCTTAACCTATCTTCATGCGATTATAGAGAACTCATTAACTATGTAGTTGTTAATAAGTCCATGTCATGAGCTTCTTCTATGGTTGCTACAACATGATCAAATTTAGTTGGTAGACTCCTCATAATTTTATGAACCAGCTGTTGATCTTCAACAACTTTGCCAAGATTACAGATTTGATTCGTTATTACACGTGCATAGAAATCTAAGATAGACTCTTCTTCTTTCATTTCTACTGCATCCAACTGCCTCCATAAGGTATGTACTTTTATAGAAATTCCCTTGTGTTATTTTGAACTCCTCTTTTAGAGTGTCACAAGCCTCCTTTGCTGATGATGCACCCATGATTCTTGGGAAGATGGTGTTTGATACTCATTGTTGTATAAGGAGTAGAGCTCTAGAATTTTTTGTTCGATCCTCCTTTGTAGCAGCTTTCACAGAAGATGTAATTTCTGTGATTTTTAATGGTGACATGGCTTCAGGTTTTTCTTTTGTACTTATACCCATTTCTATGATTTCCAGCAAGTCTTGTGATTCAAAAAGAGTTAGCATACGGATGCTCCAAAACTCATATAACTCACCATTAAAGATTGGCACACCAGTTTGGCTATAGAGGGGAATGGAATTGGTATATGAGAAAGCCATGTCTTATTTTGTCTAGCTATTTCCTAATAGTTGATTTCACTAGTGAAGAATCTTCACCTCAATACTAACCGAGCTGGCTGTGATACCAATCTTAGTTAAAATTGGTTCAAATGTGAAATCAAATATGCTCAAGAAAGGCAATGTTTGAAGCAAGAAAGAGCTGTGTTTATTTCTCTATTTTTCCTTCCATTTTGTTACAAGTATATGCAGGTATTTATAGACCATAAACAGTGACTACAACATTTAATACAAAGTCAAGTGGCAAGACTTTTGAGGCTTGTTATTTTGTCCTTTTCCAGATCATTGCTTCCTGCACAAGGTAACATAAACTTCTGCTTTAACTGCACACGGTAACATAAACTTTTGCTTTAAGTCTTCTTTGTTTTGTCTTCAGTAGGTGTCGTCTCCCACGATCATCATTTCTTCTTCAGAAGCCCATCGGGACAGCTCCGCATTTTTGGAGTCGTGAAAAAAAATCACGACTTCAAATCGCTGTTTTTTCATGATTTGACGACGGTGGCTTTTTTCATTGTTAGCCTACAAATATTGTTTGGCGAAACGGTGGAAAAAATCGCGGCCCACAGCCACCAAAACGCCGCGTCAAACAGAGCCTTAGTCTCACATTGCCAAAGAGTATTGTTTCTTGCTGTATATAGGGAACATGCGTGACATCTTCCTAGTAGGTTTTTTCTTGTGGGCTTGTTTAACCTTCAGGACTGATGGGCTTTGGACTTGCTTAATTTATTCACGTAATCTGTCAGCCCAGTGGGCTTTTTTTCAAATAGTAAAAAACAGATGATCAAGATTGATTTTGAGTTCCACCGTGTTACAACGCGCAATCACAACGGTTCCCGATAATCCTTTGTATATATAGTATATATTTATTTATTTATTTGTATATTTATATATATATATATATATTTATATACAAGTAACAGTACACGGGGAGCCCCATGTGCCTCGCACGACAGTACCTGGCCCGCGGTGGGCACGTAGTTAATTTTTAAATGACTTAATTTCTTTTGTTATTTTTTTTCATTTTTGAAAATGAAGTAAATAATTTTGCTCAAAACAAAAAATTTCTTAAAAATAAAAAAAATAACATAACGTTTGTCATATAAAACTCACGTATTTACAGGATGAATCTTAAATTTCAAGTCAAGAAATTGTGTGATGTTATTTTTAAAAAGCCGTTTATATTGGCAGCCCCTATATGACTATTTGCAGTCTATTAAAATTTTTAAAAAAAAACTAAATAAGGCTCTCTAATAGCAGCCTCACTTAAATACCTAATTTTCCCCTTTATTCCTCCCGATCTCTGCTCCTTCTCCTGACTCCAGCGCCATCTCCCGTAATTAGGGGCGGATCTAGGGGCAAGGGGGGCCCGGGCCTCCCTTGAATTTTGAAGTTTATGTAATTATGTTTATGTATTATGTATTATTTATCTTTATTATATAAGCAAAGAGCTCAAACTTCCATGGTGTAACATTTTAATGCGAAAATACCCCTCATAAAAGTTTTTCTCATTACATAGGTGTTGGACATTTCGGTCATTCCATAAAGCTAGCACATTAATTTTATATTTATATACTAAATGACATAAATGTTTGGACGACAACACAAGATGTTGGGCAACAACACGAATTAATTAAAAAGAAAAAGGCAACACGTCAACTCCCTCCTGTCAAAGCCTCCCCCTACCTCTCCTCCAGTAGGACAACTCCCTCCTGTCAGTATGACTTAAATGTTTTTCATGCTTTCGAGTTTCGGCTATCCCCTCCAGCACGGCAGCTCCGGACAGCAGCACGACTCCCCCTCTTTACTGCAAAACCTGTTGAAAGTTGACTCCCCCGGCCAGACGCCGGCACGCGACTCATCCCGCCTTGACTACCACCCGTCGAACGATGGGTGTATAACCCTACCTCTCCTCAAAGGAGCCCCGCCTCAACTTTCCTCCACAACAGAGCTACTCCTCCGCAACAGCAGAACTTCTCCTCCTCAACAACTCCTGCTACCGACAAGCTCCTCATTCCGGCAACCTCCTCACAGTCAGAGCCCAGTCTTCTTCCTAATATCCTTTTTTTTCTTTGCCATAACCTCCTCACGGCAGCTCCTCCTCAACAGCTCCTCCTGTCGGCAAACTCCTCTTCCCGACAACCTCCTCACGGTAGAAATTTATACCTAAATTTAGTTTGGTTTAGTTCCTTAATTTGGCACATGTTTATACCACGACAACGAATATGCATAAACTCTTCTTCCTAAAACTTTAGGAGTTTGTATATTCAGGAACTAAATTTACGGAGTTTGCATAAATTTAGCACATTTAATTGTTTTATATGCTCCCTTATTTTAGGCTAACTCCTAAATTTAGCACATTTAGTTCCTAAATATACAATGTTTAGTTCCTAACATGTGCTCATTAATGTTTGCCACCTAAACACAACATTTATAAAGCAATGTTTAGTTCCTGAATTTGGCAAACTCCTAAATTTTTATATATGTTTTTATTGAGTTGCCCATGAAACGGAGATGGAGAGGCAGGGAGGATATGCACAGGAAATTTTTTAGTTTCTTTTCACTGTGCTCATTTTCTGGTTTAGTTTATTAGCTCCTGCACTCTATTTTGTATGGCCCTAAGTTTGGTTTAGCTTCTGCACTCTAATTTAGCTCCTGCACTTTGTTTGGTTTAGCCATAAAAACAGAGCATGAGGTATCTTAACCATAAAAAACAGCAAACTTTAGTGGAGATTTGAACATTGTCCTCGCCTATTTTGTCTTGAAATGTCTCAAGAGGTAGAAAGCGTTAGTCTGTTCCACCATTATAAGCAGAAATGGTTCCTCGCCTATTTTCTGAAAAATTTAAAAGCAGAACGCCACCGTTTCTATGTGGATATTTGAGGGACAAATATAATTTTGTTTTGAGAAGTAGATGCTTAAGAGGAAGATACTGGGTAAGCTCCCTATATACAACAAGTAGATATTTGAACAGCTAGATATTCAAAATGGGATGCTCTTGAGCTCATGACGATAAAATTTCCTGCAACTTTTATAGAGAATTACCTTGTTGTTCCGCATTTATAGAGATTTCCGCATTTATAGGAAATGTCTGCACCATTTTCTTAGACATTTATAGAGATTTGAAACATCTGCTCTAAATATCTTCCCTTATATAATAAAAATTTGAAACATCTGCTCTAAATGTCTGTACCATTTCCTTAGACGATGAATGTTGCCCGCACCATTTTTATACTTCTTCTTTTATGTTGATCAATGAAATGATATTCATTTTGGATGACCCACTACCATTTTTTACTCTGACATTGTATTTTGTCAATAAGTTGCTTAAACATGCTTTTCAAAAGTATTTACTATTTCCTGCCTATATTTTCCACCAAATTTATGCCTAATCGATGAAAGTAGTCTTTAGATTTACTTGTTAAAACAGTTTATGCCTAATCGATGAAAATAGTCTTTGCTTATGATTTAGCAAGGAGGATTTGAGTATCTTTGAGGCTTTTAAGTTAAAAGTCAACATGAAATAAGACAAATATATGTTAGTAATTTCCCTCGTGGGCCTGGTACGGTCGCGCTTGGTCGTAGGGGCTTTACGCCTTTACCCCGTGTACCGTCTATGCAAATAAATTAGTTTACTTCTAACCAAGTGGTATTTTATCAAACACAAAAGCCAATTACATGTCAGTGTGTGTATTGTGTATAAATGTTAACTGAAGGCGAGTCATACCGTATATATTTGTTAATATGCTTTAATTTTAGGTCTCATGAAGAAGATGAAAACTATTAACATCAAAGTCAAGATATATTAAATGCTATAACTTTAGTTTCAACAACGAAGACTTTCATTCAAAAATTACGCGCATCTGACTAGGAAAAGTACTTACAGGTTGTGAAAGTATTTTGTGAAAAAAATGAAGTTGAAATTCCGAAAATGAATGCTAGATACAGTGATCGGCGGTTTCGAACTCCTCGTAATATCATTACAGTGGAAAATCATTTTAGAGTTGACATATTTAACGCCACAGTGATCGGCGGTTTCGAACTCTAGATTCAATGAAAATTCTATGGAATTGCTTCGTCTAAGTAAGGCTTTAGATCCAAGTGCTGAATATAAATATTTAAATATTGAAGATATATGCGCTCTTGCAAGAATTTTTACCCTCAAGATTTCAGTGAGCAAGATATTTATGTGTTGAATACTCAGCTACAGCATTATCAGTTAGACATTCTTTCTCATTCAGATTTAAAGAACTTGTCAACAATTACAAAACTTTATGAGAAATTGGCTGAAACGAAGAAATCAAATACATATTATCTTGTTGACAAGCTAATTCGGCTAATTTTGACACTTTCGGTCTCAACAGCGACTACAGAACGGTCATTTTCTGTTATGAAGCTTATTAAAACAAGAGTGCGCAACAAAATGGAGGATGAACTTCTGGCAAATTGTATGATTCTCTACATAGAACGAGAAATAGCAGAGAAGATCGAGAAAAATGTGATCATTGATGAATTTTATGAGTTGAAAAAATGGCGTGCACAACTAAAATATGGTAACATCCATATTGTAATTTTTCTTTTATTGTTAATGCTAAAATTTCAAATTAAATTTTTTTTTGTTTATTATATTTTGATTCATAATTTTTGTTGGACCCCCTCTTACTTCGAATCCTGGATCCGCCCCTGCCCGTAACCCTCGCCGTTTTTTCTCCTGCTCCCTCGATTTCTCGCCGCCGGCCGCCGGATTTGGCCGGAGAAGGAGCTATAGAGGCCGGAGAACTTGGGGGGGGTCCTTAGACTCTCGCCCGCCCGTGCTCCCTCGAATTCACCCAGAACCCTAGCCAATTTCGGGCCCATAGCCTCATTTCCTCGTCGTCGGCCTCCAACAACCACCGGACTAGGTCCCATAGAGGTCAACGAACTCCTCTGGAAGCCCGGAGAAGGTGCATTTGGTTGATCCATTCCCCCTTTTTGCTGGAGGTTTTTGCTCTAGGGCATCTAACCGAAGCCGGCGACCAGCAATTTTTGATTTGTCGAGGAAGGCCATCAACTGGGCTCTGTAGCATTTTGTTGGAGGTACATGTGTTTCTTCTTCTTCCTGGGCTCTACTGCAGTTTTAACTCTTAAGGCATAGAAATATTGACATCTATGACTACAGTTATCTCATCCGACAGTTTCATAAATGTCATGGAATTATGTTGTTCACTACAATTATCTCATCCGACAGTTTCCAAGACTTGATGCCAATGCAATCTACAACATGTTTTGTGTTGTCCCAATGCACGCCTTGTGTTCGAGAAAATGCCCCAGTGAATTCATCTTTAAATTTTCAAGACTGTGAACTCCCTGCTTTTGATGAACTCCAACACAACTACATATTAAATGATGATATCCTCTCCAAAGGCAGCATATGCATTTCAATGGAGTGTAGAAACATACAAAATTAATAAATTAAATACATGAATGTTGCCTAACAATGACCTTCACTATCGATATCTATTGACATCGAAATAAAGTTGATTGAATGCACATTCTTCTCCAAGATGTGTTCAACAAGTTGGACACTCTTGTTGACCCGAAATTAGTCGTGTTCAAAAAGCCCCCCGGGCCCGGGCCTAAACCGGGCCTGGGAGGCTCGGGCTTTTCCGAACCGGGCCCGGGCCCTGATTGCAGCCGGGCCGGGCTGGGCATCTGGCTCCAGGAGGGGCCTGCTAAGGCCCCCAGGGCCAGGCCGGGCCGGGCCCAGGCTTAGCCCGGGCCCTGTTTTTATAAAAAATAAATATTTTTTTTAAAAAAAGAAATATACGCCTTTTAAAACTGCGTCTTTTAGGTGCAATTTCGGGAGAAGTGTTCAACATGAAAGTTGTAGATCTCGGCGATATATACAACTTTCATGTTGAACACTTTTTTATTTGAAGCCGTTAAGGCCCCCGAAAAAAATCACGCGGAACATTTGAAATTCCGCGTGATTTTTTTCGGGGGCCAAATCGGGGGCCTAAACGACTTCAAATCAAAAAGTGTTCAACATAAACATTGTAGATATCGTCGAGATCTACAACTTTCATGTTGAACACTTCTCCCGAAAATGCACCTAAAAGACGCATTTTTAAAATGCGTGTAGGAGCCGGGCCCGGGCTTTGCCCGACCCGGCCCCGGGCTTTGCCCGACCCGGCCCCGGGCTTTGCCCGGGCTGGCCCGGGCCGGGCAAATGCTCATATATGGGGCCTTGTTAGGCCCCATAGCCCGGCCTGGGCCTGGGGCGGGCTTAGCCCGGGCCTAGCCGGGCTTTTACCGGGCCGGGCCCCGTGCCCGGTTTTTATACACACCCCTACCCGAAATACGATAGGGCCCACAAAAATTAAGATTAGGTGCTATGTGCAGGAAAGATTTTCAAGACCTAGTTCTCTATTCTATTAAAATATTTTATGTTTATAGGAAATAAGTCTTTTATTTAATATTTTTGGCTAAATAAAATAGAAGTGATCGTATTTCTAACAAAAAAAATTTTGAATTTTGGACAGCCAATATCGCTTTGCTAGGTTGCTATTATATTTGGATTGTCAATAACTATAGGCGGGCTGCCAATATAAACACTCTAAATTACCTTTTCAATGAAAAATAAACCTACTCTTTCACCTGCCGTGGGGGAGAGAGAGAGAGAAGACAGGAGAATGGTAGAGAGAAATTAAGAGGGGTAGAGAGGGCATGCACGCATCAATCTTTTAAACATTTAATATAAATATTTCTATTTTCATTAATATAAATCTATATAAAATTATAATGTATTCTTAAAGATCGTTAAAAAAAATTTGCGAGCAGTAGACACGGTGTGGGTTTGCGAGCAGCGAAAACGCCATCACGTCAAAGCAATGTCGTGACAGGAGCACTGTCGCGCAGGACACTGGGGGCCCGCCTCATGCCTTGTCGCAACCGAGGTATTGTCGCAATTGGCCAAGGGACGTAGCCCCGTGACTGTCACTTGTGTGTGCGTGCATGCATAGGTATGGGTATAAAAAGTATAATTTTTAATCTTAGGATGGTTGAATGCGCTTTCACAACGCTATGCATACAATTTCACTTGATAACCAGTTACTTGAAATGACTTTACAGGAGGCCCGCAATCAGCCAAACAAATTTATGTTTCTAAGTAAAAAAAAAAAGAACATGGCAAAAAAGATAACCAAAATTGGCATAATAAAGAACACTAAAGAGAAAACAAGCAGGAAATAACTATCTTCAATATTTGACCTACAAAAAAAAGCTTATAAAAAATTCAAAGAAAACTGGAAATGTTCCATAATCGAAAATGTAAAAATGACAGCAACAACAAAAAAACTAACAGCTGCAGCGAAAATCGCGGAGTCATGCAACAGAAAAAAGTAAATGGGGAGGGGCGGGGAGGTTAGGTTTAGGTGTTTGTGGCACGAGTGTAGATTTGCTGGGCGGAGTGGGCGGCCACCATCCGGATGGAACCCCTGGCCATCAAATCCTTTATCGCCCTTCTTGCCAGCGACCCATTTATCTGCAATAATTCCAACATCATCAACAACTATAGGATTGTGTTATACTTCTGCTGAAAAAATAACTCACATGTGGGAAAAGGATATCTAAAAAGTAATATCAAATGTTTGGCTACAGTAAACTAACATCACAATTAGAAAGACTGGGCTGTCAAAATTTGGAACAACTTTTGTGTCAGATCAAACTAGGGTTGAAGTCTAGGGGGCAACATTCTGCCTAAAAATAGAACTTCAATTGTGCCCAAATCGAGCAAGGTTGAGATCTCTGATAGTAAATCCGGGTATGATACTTGGACAAACTTGTGGCCTTGTGGGTATGAATTATCGAAAAAATACTTCACTTTCAAAACTTATTTAAATGTATTGAAATGGAACTTCAATTGAGCCGAAATCGAGCTATAGGTTGAGCTCTCTGATAGCAAATCCGGGTATGATACTTGCGCAAAATATGTAGGCATGAATTATTGAAAAATACATTCACTTCCAAAACTTTTCTAAATGTTTTGAACTGGAACTTCAATTGAGCCCAAATCGAGATAGGTTGAGATCTCTGATAACAAATCCAGGTATGATACTTGCGGAAAACTTGTAGGTATGAAATTTTGAAAAATATTTTCACTTTCAAAACCTTTTTAAATGTTTTGAAATGGAACTTCAATTGAGCCCAAATCAAGCTAGGTTGAGATCTCTGATAGAAAATCCGGGTATGAAATTTGCGCAAAACTTGTAGGTATGATTTTTTGAAAAAATACTTGCTTTCAAAACATTTTCAAATGTGAAGAAAATAAAGATTTTGAACAATGAGCATGTAGTACACAAATTCAACATGTAGCTCCAATACATTTGAAAAATACATGCACATCATTTTGGCAATTTCAAAATAAAAATTGTTGGTCACCTGTATTTTGAAACTGCTGCTTGTGTATTATTTGACAACCGAGGCCGAAGCGATCGAGGGAGGAAAGTAGAGAGAGCGAGAGATGTGAACCACAAAAGAGAGAGCGTGAGTTTTTTTTATTCATGGAAGATTGTGCACTGACCTGGGAGTGCTGATGAATTCTCCCTCAAAAAACTACAGTTTATAAGCTAAAGGTGTTAGAGAGAGAAGGATCGGGTGCAAAAGGTCAGAATCTTGTTCCTAAATCACATGTATATTGTGACCACATAAGACCTATGAATAGAATGTGAATAACTAAATAGCACAATCGTCCAGAGCCAACCCCAACAGCCTACATCAATTTAGCATGGTTGCATAATTTTTCACTCATATTAATATGGATTAGAAAATATGTAACCTAAGACATCATATATCTATCACCTTTGACGCCCATCTCTTACTACTTTTTACTAGATGACATAACAAAATATGCTTATGACAACAAGTCATTCGCACGAGCTCTTCTACGAGTGATCAAACCTAATTAAAGATGTGATACAAAAAGAGAGGCAAACAATACAAGTTGTTGAAATATCAAAATAGAAATGAAAGGTACATTTTATTCATCCCTCAAAGGGGTATTTAAAGGGACTTATAAGGACTCATCAAGTAGAAACTAGAATGTGGGACTAAACCCAAACACTCTTAAAAGACTCTAATAATGCGATAACACTAAAAATTCCAACACTCCCCCTCACGCTGGAGGGAAAACCTTCAGCTTGAAAACATCATATAAAGGTAATGAAGGTAGGCGATGTGGGACAAAACATCAGACAAGCCACCGGGGAAAATTCTAAACCAGGGAATCAAATAGGGGGAATAGCCACACACGACACAGATCCACACGCGATGCAGGTCCCACACACAACATGGACTCACTGGAATCAGATCAATCAACATCATCTAAACACATGTGAAAGGTAACGGAAATTGTAGAGCTAATCATCAAACAGGCAACCGTGGATAATCAGGGATAATCCGTCGGGGATAATCCGCACAAAGGGCGGTCTCACACAACAAAGTCCTCCAAGACACGGTCCCACACGACACAATCCGCTAAAATTAGGACAACCAACAACAATCGTGTCACAACACATGCACCAATCAAAAGAGAAACACTGGGGGATGCAAACAACACGAGACAAAAAAACTAAGGTGAGAGTCGAGAAATATCAACTAAGGCTCCGTTTGGCACGGTGGTGGCGGTACTAAACATGAGGATTAAATTGTCATTCGTTAACGGCCACATAAGGAACTTCATCCACTTTTATGTTCAAAAGGATGATCTTTGTTAGGTGATCCTTAACGAATGACGGTTTAACCCATGCGTTTATGACCGCAACCACCGTGCCAAACGGAGCCTAAGTCGCCTTCATCCCTAACACTCCCCCCACGTGGGACATGCGTGAAAGAAGGCATAACAACTAGAAACTAAACGAACACAAAGCAAAGGCAATTAAAGACACAAAAAGAGTACAAAATAATCAAGAAACTCTATCGTCGATGAGAGATTAACACCTTGGAAGGGGTTGTAGTGGGTGGAATAGAAAAACTATGGATGGAGGAAGCAACGACATCGTCGAATCGTGGGAGATGAATGGCTGGACGGCGGCAGGTCACAGCAAAGAAAAGCTCGTCAATGGAAAGCCCCAAGAATATGCGATGTCAGAGGCTCGACGTAGTAAAGAACGGCCCATATGGGAAAAGCTCATCGAGAGTAGCAGTCGGGATCGAAGAAGTCATACGTCACCTTCTCTATAGACGATGTCAGAGGCTCGACGTAGTAAAGAACGGCCCATATGGGAAAAGCTCATCGAGAGTAGCAGTCGGGATCGAAGAAGAAGTCATACGTCACCTTCTCTATAGACGATCGAGTTTACTCCAGGCGGTGGGATTGACACAGGAAAATGATGGAATCTTCGAACCAGACGGGAGATTGTCAAACGGGAGAAGAAAAAACAGGGATAACGTCGATGAGAGCCTTCCGTCGCAGATGTCGTTGTGAGGATCAGAAGCCGCTCTCGTCAACAGAATCAGAAGTCGGACACGCCGACGGGAGAGGGAGTAGCAAGTGATGTCGTCGACGAGAACGAGAACAAGAAGACGAGAGTGGCTTGCAGGAGAAAGAGACGGGATATGTAATGAAACGGGACGAGCAGAAGCTTGCCGTAGAAATTTCAGTTCACCAAAATTTTTAAGGTGCCGAAATTTCTAGGAGGAATCAATTTCTGCTCTGATAGCATGTTGAGATAACAAAATAGAAATGAAAGGTGCATTTTATTCATCCCTCAAAGTAGAAACTATAATGTGGGACTAAACCCCAAACACTAATAAAAGACTCTAATAAAGCGACAACACTAATAACTCCAACATATGCAAATAATATTATCCTGAATAACAAATCTACGAAATTGATATAACTTAAGGCAAATTTATGTGGCTCCGGTTAGGATTCGTCAACTAATTAATAATTAGTCAAAGCACTGAAAAAGAGAGAAAATTCAAATGAGTTTAACAATACTAACATTTAAATTTTGGGTTAATTACACGGACCTCCCATGAGAGTTTGCATAATTATAGGTTGCACCACTCTATCTTCCGAAATTACATTTAACTCCCCCTCTAAGTTTCTCCGGATTACAAAATGTCCTTTCAATTAGAAATATGGATGGAAAATGATACAATAAGTCAAATTATTTTATGATGTTCAATTGTACCCATTGTAATGACTGTACATTGAAAGGGGTGACCTTTTCCTTTAGAAATATATATGGAAAGTGACAAATATGCCAACCTATTTTATGATATTCAAATTTTAGCCTCTGCAATAACTCTATATTGAAAGGGATGTGTTACATTTTACTCTTTATAATGAATCTAGAAACATTATAAAAGGATAAAATTGAAATTTCATAAAATAATTTGGCTGATTTCATCCTTTTTCCATTCATATTTCTAACTAAATGGGGCATTTTTTGGAAACTGGAGAAACTTAGAGGTGAGGTGGATGTAATTTCGAAAGATAGAGGATTGCAACATGTAATTATGCAAACTCCCAGGGGAGATCCCGGTAATTAACCCATAACTTATAGCTAAATAAACACTAACCTCCTTTTTCAAGCAGTACTTCTACAGTGATTGAGAGAACAGAATACTAAAATTGTGAATTCAAATAGAAAACCCAAGCCTTATTCCAAGCAAGCATTCTTTTCACGACCCCCAATTGAGAAGAACAAATTACAAATAAGATTTTTACCATGAAAGTAGCAAGCTTATTTGATAGCGTTGTATATACAGTACCACTCAGAAATAAATTTTGGTGCAGCTAACACTCTCGTAAGATAGTTCCTACCATAGCGCCTATTTGAGAAATAATATAACTTCAAGATCAATTTTTTCCATCTTATGAAAGCAGGGAACTGAATTTATAGTGTTGTACTTCAAGATCAATTTTTTCCATCTTATGAAAGCAGGGAATTGAATTTATAGTGTTGTACCACTAACAGGTAAAACTTGAATCGCTTTGGATGTGGCTGATCTTTCTAGATTTCTCTCTCTCTCTGTCTTTTGAATTCTAGTGAGAGACTCACAGAATAGTGGGAGGGGGCGGCGGCCTTCTTCTCCCCCTCGGCTCATGGCGGATGGCGGCGATGGTGGTAGTGGGCGGCGGAATTTCGGTGGTAGATTTGTAAAGGGAGGCGGTCGTGGTCTTGTTTCTTAAGCTGTTGTATGGCGGGGATGTCTCTATGGGGTTTGTGATGGTGGTCAGCTCTCCAAAGGCAAGTCGCATGTCCTTGCGCTGGTGTCCAGCATTGAAAGAGATGCTATTGTGCAGGAGGATGTGGCTCCTAGGAGAAACCAGGATGGCTCCATTTTTTTGCCGGAGAGCTCTGGAGCCCGGGTGGCATGGAGACTGAGCAAAGCAGCATGGCTGAGGATAATCTGGAGGGGTGGCTGGAAGATAATCTCGACTCATTCTGTGATGTGGCAGCCGGCGTGGACATGGGAAGCACGATGATTGTTGATGGTTTTAGAGGAGATGGCCTTCAGTTGGATGGTGAAAATGGTGAGCACGTGATTCATGGCGAGGCGGATCCAGCTTTATTGTTAATGCTACAAAGGAACATTTAAGAGATGCTGTCCCCAATGGCAAGATGGTGAAAATGGACGATGAAGGTTGACAATGCGATTCTGGGCAAACTTCTTGGCCGTAGGCTTCCTTTCCATTTTCTCGAGGCGGAGCTACGTTGTCTCTGGGCGGCATTCAGAGAGTTTCAACTGCTCATGGTGACTGCCGATTGCTTCATTTTGCCTCTTCCAATCTTCCGATACACGCAATAATGTGCTAAGGGGAGGGTAATAGTTCATTAAAGGTTAAATTATTGGGCTGAATGCATGGACGCCGAATTTTCACCCTTCTTGGCTGAAAGGTTTCTCCTCACCTATTTGGGTAGGTCTTCCCCGCCTCCTGCTAATATTCTGGGATAAAAAGAATATTGTTTGTATTGTTCTCATGATCGGCAAGCCGTTGCGGATTGATTCAATAACTGATAACTGGACCAGGGTGGCGCATGCCCAGGTTTGCATCAATATTGAACTCTCCAAACCGTTGTCGTCTACAGTATGGATAAGCAGAAAATTTTAGATTTTTTCCAACATGTGGAATATGAGGGCCTCTCCTCACTATGCATTAACTGTGGTTGTATTGTCCATCTGGCTAAAGTTTGCCCCGACAACAAGGTTGCTAGGCCGTCAGCAGCTAGAGTTGTTACTTAAAAACGAAAACCGTAAACCGAACTGGAACCGCAAAGAACCGCACCAAACCGTTCACTAATTATCCGGGTTCCAGTTTGAATTTTGGAACCGTGAACAACATTGGTCCAGGTATGGTTCTTTCATTTTATTATTCGGACCGGAACCGGAATTGGAACCGCGACATACAAGTCTTAAGTGGTTTCAACAGTTTTGGACCCGATCCGAACCGGACCCAAGCAGAACCGAGCAGCAACCCATTTATTATTATTTTTTATAATATTTGTATTAGTATTAATATTGATGTAATATTGTTATTTTTTATAATCTATCTATACTTACTATTAAGGGTCAAACTGGTGTGGTTTGAACTCAAACCGCAATCGTACCAAAGGAGGTCAGTTCTGGACTAAACAAAATCGCACCGCACTAAAACTGTGCAGTGTGGTTTGAACATTGCATCAACATTACACGATCGTGATTTTTAAATTTTTGAATGGAGATTGGAGGTCCACGGTTCGCTTCAGCCCTCGGGAGTCAGGAATTCAAATTATGAATATTATTTAATACCTGTCAAGGAAGACCCGAAAAGGAAGAATAATATCAAAATGATTTCTAACATGAATACATGCAATCGATGTTTCGGAAGAGTCGAAGAGAAAGGAACCACTAGCCGAAGAGGAGACGACAAAGCTACGGAAAAATGAATGTAACTTATACTCATTGGCGATGATTAGAATGTCAGACCCTCTCGAAAAAGTCGGTACGAATGATGACAATGGTGTGGTGCGGTTTTGTAGAATTTGCATTGTCATCGCAACGCAAATTATACAGTTTTGCACCGAACGAAATCGCTTCACAACCAAACCGTTCAGTGCGATTTAAAGTCAGTGCGGTCAGGTGCAGTTTTTTAATTTTTGCGATTTCAATTTTTAACTTTCAATTCTACGTACTATATTGCACAAAAAGTACTCCCCCATGGCATAACGTGATATTCCTGCGTTCGGGCCCATACTTCAAATTCCCTCTTGCAAAAAAATCTAACGGGTTTAGATTTCCCCTCAGATGTTTTATTTTTTACCTCTCTCATTCATTCTGTCAAGTTTAGTTTGGGTTCTGCTTGGAACCGATTGGAAATGGACCGAACCGCATAAAACCAGACTGAACCGTTAATGGTGGGTTTGGTTTTGATTGTTGAACCGTAATTGAAACCGTTGACACGGCGGTTCCAAAGATTATGCTGGAACCGGAACTGGTCAAACCAAATAAATTTTTGGTTCTAATTTGAAGAGCAGTTACCTTAGCGGTTTGGTTCACGGTTTTAGTAAAACCAGAATCGAACCGAAACCGTGACAGCTCTATCAGCAACCCTGTCCCCTCCCGCCAAACCTCATTCAACCCAAAACATTGAGCTGGGAACAATCACGTCGCTAAGTGCAATCGTCGTACACCGGGGATTGCTGCAGAGACGACCACAAAATCGTCAAAGTTGGCTTACCTGAATTCTTCTATATCTGAAAATGACAACAAAGACTAGGGGGCATGGATTTTAGTGCAGCGGCCAACGCGAAACAACAATGGGAAATCAGGAGTGGGAAAGAATGTTGCGGTGGTTCAGGGGAAGGTGTCGGGATCATCTGGTGGTTCACGCGGAGCTTTACGGGCTTACAAGAAGGGAAAGCAGGCTCAATTGGTGTCCACTACTCCCAAGAAGCTAGTTAAACCCAGCTTATTTCATTTCCTGGGGGTACTTCCACGGGTGGGAATGATTGTTCCACGCCGTCGGACCTGGCAGTCTCTGCAACTCAAAGTTCTAGGGAGAAGGGTGATGTGTCTTCTCTCCCAACGAAAAGGAAGAAATCAACAGTTAGGGCAACTAAATCATTAGCCGACCGCGAACTTTTCAATCTTGGCCCAGTTCATGTTATCCAATAGAAACGAAAGAAGTCTAGTGCCTCGTTATCCACAGTCGGAGGGGACACGTCCCCTGAGGTGAATTAATGTATGTGATCCTTATGTGGAACTGTCGGGGGGTAGGAAAAAATAAGCGGGTCGCTACCTTCGCGACATGATTCTCCAGAGGAAGGTTGGCATTGGTGACTTATTTGAAACAACGGTTAAGTCACTCTCGCCTCGAGGTGTTGACGTTGAGGCAGGGAAACAATGAGACTTTTACCAATATTCGGCAATGGGTAAATCGGGGGGCATTGTTGCGTTGTGGCGCAAGGAAATGTACGCCTTTACTCTTGTGGAGGCATCAAGACAATGTGTTCTTTCTCTTGCTACATTTACGGACAACCTTCAATGAATGATTGCTCAAGTTTATGCGAACAAGGATTACCATGTCAGATGATAAGTTTGGGAATTCCTATCTGCTCGTATGACCACAGATATCCCTTTAATTGTTGGTGGGGACTTTAATTGCATATTGCGTAAGGAAGATTAGAAGGGAGGGAGGTCATTCTCCTACACACCGGGATCAAGGGAGATAGAGTGGATGCTATCTATGGAACTCCATGAGCTCAAATTTGGCGGGACTCAATTTATGTTGTGCAACAATAAGTTTGGTGTGGCGCACATGTGGGTGCGGTTGGATAGAATGTTCCTTAATACAGCCGGCCTTGAATTGCTTTCGCTCGCTTCGGTCCATCTCTCTAGCCTGTGATCGAATCATTGTCATGTGCTCCTTCCAACTGGAGATTCCCCTCAGCTTGGAAACTCACGGTGGCTCCGCTTTGAGGGCACTTGTCCTCCTATCCGATGGCTAGGAGACTTGTGTATAAATGTTGGGCCCGGTGCGATGTTGGAAGTGGAGTTGATGTTCTAAATCACAATTGTCGTCGCACCATGTGAGCACTCTTTTCTGGAGTAAAAAACAAACTGAAAGAGCTCGACACCCTCAAGCATCAACTGGAGGTGGATGTGACCTCGCTTCAACTACTTAAGTGCTCGAAGATTGGGCTGAGTGAGATGCAAACCAAGACTCTTATTGGCAAGGTGAAAGAGCTTAACTGCACACTTGCTCGGATTACGACGTGGTGGAAGGCGCACACTTTCTCGGATTACGACGTGGTGGAAGGCAGGCTAAAGATAGATGGCGTGTGCATATACGCCTCAACAAAATGGTGTGGCAGAACGTAAAAATCGCTATCTTCTTGATGTTACGCGGCCCCTTATGCTTCAAATGAAGGTTCCTACTCGTTTTTGGAACTTCGCTATCTCTACGGTCTGTCACCTCATCAATCGCATGCCTTCTTCTATGCTCAACTATGTCACTCCGTTTGGCATTCTCTTTCCATCCCAATCCCAGTTTACTCTTACGCCTCGTGTCTTTGGTTGTACTTGCTATGTTCACAATCTTGGTCCGATCAAGGATAAGTTTGCTCCTCGGGCCAGCAAGTGTATGTTTCTCGGGTACTCTCGGACCCAGAAAGGCTATGTGTGTTATTCTCCGTCTAGTGACAAGGTTGTTGTCTCTGCCGATGTCACCTTTCGGGAGGATCAACCATTCTACGGCTCACCCTCTGCCAACGCTCCTCCCTCCCCTTCCATTCCTCGTCCGGTTGTTCCCATCACGTCTTCTCTACCACCTCTTCTTCCCACTCCTTTTTTGGCACCTGTTCCATCTCTCCAACCTAAACCACGGCTTATTTGTGTCTATAATCGTCGTACCCCGATCTCTGGAGCTCTACAATAGCATTCCCTCACCAGTGCTATCCCGCGGGCTGGCGATCCTACATCAGCATCTACTGCTCATCCCATGGCCAATTATGTGTCTCTACATCGCCTTTCTCCACCTCTACGCAAGTTTGCTCTCTCTCTCTCTCTCTCTCCCCCTCCATTTCTCTTCCTAACTCAGTGCAGGAGGCTCTTCTCCATCTAAGGTGGCGTGCGGTCATGGACGAGGAAATGATTGCTCTTTGGTCCAACCAGACCTAGGATCTGGTGCCTCTTCCTACCGGACATTCGTGTGTCAGTTGTAAGTGGGTGTTTGCTATCAAACATGCTCCGGATGGGACAGTCAGCCTGCTAAAGGCACGTCTTGTGCCTCGGGGATTTACTCAACAACAGGGACTTGATTATGATGAAACCTTCTCTCCCGTCGCCAAGTTAAACTCTGTTCGGGTATTGATCTCCTTGGTTGTGCATCGACACTAGCCTCTTCATCAGCTGGATATTAAAAATGTCTTTCAGAATGAAGATCTTCAAGAAACAGTCTACATGCATCAACCTCTCGGGTTAGAACTCAGAACCGCCATGAGCAATCCCGATATTCCAATCATAACAATTAAACGAACACAACTAAAATGAAATACAAAAATTACATAAAAATAACTAGAAACCCTAAGTTGTCAATCCACTCAAGATAAACGGCCCAGATCGTCATTTCCTTGTCTTGTGCGCACAAACACATGCGGGTCGCGTGTCATGATCCCGACCACATTGGATGTCATTTCCCTCGTGTGATACTCACACCGATAATGGCTACCACTAGGTTCTATTGCTTTAACATTCCTAAGAAATAATACACTTATAAGGTATGACATATGGAAACAAATCCTAATCTAGAAATTAATCCTATTCATTAGTGTTCAAAATTCTCTCTTTCACCTTTATAAAAGCTATACAAACTTTTATTTCCCATCACCAACTTAATAGGAAGAGATTAAAATCAAGAAAAGAAGTAAGAAAATTACTACGCTATAATTTGAAGCTAAATATCATAAATCTCACTTCTCATGAACATAAATGATTGACATTGAACCTGAAGATGCATAAAGGTGATTCAAATAAAATTAGAATAATCAAAATTTACTTGACTAACTTATCTTCCAACCTTGTGATTTTTTTAAATCTAATCAATCATAAATCATTCTAAACAAGTATAATAAACTATTTGCGTTTGTAGCATGTATGATATATATCCAAACAAACCCAATCCTCAACACTAATTATTTCATCATAATCATCATTTAAGCTCAAGAGCACTTCATTTGCTTCCATTCAACAACTCATCTACCGTCTTGGAATCATTCTCTTCACTTTAGGATTTAAAACTCCAAAACTTAAGTTTGTGTATCTAATTCATCAATTTGTTTCAAGCATCTTTCTACAATACTGTTTTGTCAATATTTCCTGATTTAAATTATCATATTTAAAAACCAACTAATTTAGACATTTGATTTATTATCACCATTTTCTTCTTTCAACAACCCCATATCTACATGCTAATAGACGTTATATTGCATAGTCATTAACTAGTGATCAACTCATACAGAGTATGCGTATTCAAGTCAATCCACAATGATGCTTGCAACAGATACATGGGAGGGACAATTCATTTATTAATCAGAATATACAACTGCATTTGGTATAGAATCGGAATTCATATCTATACTATATTAAAAGGGAAACCCCCGCTCCCACCCCCCCTTTGGTTAAACATTCATTTACCGATTTAACCCTTCTTTATTAAAAAAAAATCCAGATTTAAAATTTTTTGTTTTTGCTTTTAGTTTAAAAAATGTGCTCTCATATACATGGGCAGACCCATATAGAGACACACCCGGGCACGTGCCCGGATCAAAAAAAAATCGTGATTTCACTGTTCCGCCTTCCAGGTAATTTAGTTTTGCGATTAACTCTACCTTCCGCCTTTCGTTTCTCTTTTGCATATGCCCTAATTTCCTGAACCGCTAGCCATCTCCCCCAGCGCAAGTTCCTTCTTCCCAATCATCGGCTGCATCTTCCATTTGGTCGCATATTGCTTGCTTCACCTCTGAGAAGGAATAGTGGTCTTGATGTGTTTTAAGTGTCTTTGATGATAACATCAGGGTTTCTCTAGAGGAATGTGTTGACTCCATGAAACCTGATTGATTTGGTATCTGTTTCACATGTCGAGAGGGTTTTGGAGACAATGTCAGCTCTCGGATTGGCTCCTGATTCTGAAAGCTTTGCTTCAATCGCCTTTCTTTATGCTTCAAGGGGTATTCATGGAAGGATCCAAAGGGTTGAACATTTGATAAACACATTGGGATTTGATGATAAGAGCGGATTCTTCAAGAATTTAGTCAGCTGCTATCTGCTTGCTGAAACTGCAAAAGGATTTCTTGACAATGGTTGAATCAAGGATCTAGCCTCTATGATCATTCTGACACGTGATTTGGAATCATCAAAGGAGTGCCTTCCAATGGCTGAAATTATATCGGACTTGGGATATTCAGTAAACTTTGATAATTGTTGGTGTTTGACAGTTGCAGCAACATAAAAAGTATAGAAACACAAACTGTATGAGACTTTCAGATGCAGCAAGCTAAGATATTCCTACTATTAGTGTTTTCTTCATTATCATTGATATTTTGTTTGTTTTCCGAAATGCTTTCTTCATTATCTAAAGACATCAAAACTCTCCAACAGAGAAGATAAGATATTCCTACCTAGCAATAATGTATTGTTTTTTTAATTGAAAAATTTATCAAAAATCTAAATCTTTTACTTGGTCCCGATCGGATGAAAATCCTGGGTCCGCCAGTGCTCATATAAACATAATTCTCTATATACAATAAAAAATGTGTTTCTTCTGCCGCTCGCAAACCCCCGTGCAAGGTGCAAAAAATGAGCGACGAGCGAGCATAACACTTAGGGGTTTGCGAGCAGCGGGAGCGCCATCGCGCTAGGACAATGTCGTAGCCAGGATAATGTCGCGTGGGGCACAGGTCCCCCGTGCACTATCGCCGTTGAGATACTATTGCGATTGTCGTAGGGGAGGAGCCCCGTGTCTATCACTAGTAGTTAAAAGGGCAAAAAATTTCAACTATCCAACATAATTGGTACTGCAAAAAAATTGTACTCAGAATGAGAGTGATTTGGCATAGCACATCGGTTTAGTGATATAAAATTGAAAGAAAAAACACAAAAGATGAGGAAAAAACACAAGGAACATACCCTCAATCTATCAGAAAGCACAGAGGGAGTAATCATCTTGTATTTCGGTACTTCAACCAGCATCTTATCATACGTTGCTTGATCAAAAAGAACGGCATTGTTCACCTTCTCCTTCTGCTTTCCTTTGCTCCATTTCTGCAAACCGAAAAACAAGACAATTACAACCAGATCTGAACAACTGGAAGAAGATTTTTACAGATTTTACGAATTTTTTGCATAAGATTATAATAATATGTAACAAACCTTCTTCTTCTGCTTCCCTCCGCCAGATTTGGCGGGTTTTGAAGACGGAGGTGGAGCCTTCTCCTTCTTTGGCGCCTGTACCCGAAGAATAAATCACATCAAAATCGTAGAGAAGAAGAAGAAGCATGGTAAAGGATCCGACATGCAATATTACTCACCATCAAAAGCTGCTAGGGTTTATAATCCCGGCCGAAGAACCACACGATGCGGGGAGATGCGCTTTCGGCTATTAATATGGAAGAAGAGAGTTGGATTTATATACAAATAAATAATTTATTTTATTAGCACAAATAAATTGATTATTGTAGATCTAGGCTATATTTGGTTCGGCGGTGGAGGGTGCATCCGATCGGTTGAAACGTCACTTTGGAATAGGAGAGGGAGAGGTGGGGGTCAAAACGGAGCGGATCGGGGTCGTTTCATTCTTGCTGCGGGTGCAAACGAAGCAAACGTCGTCGGCGGCAGCCGTTCGTATACCCGTCGTTCGATGGTATTTGCTCCAAACGGAAGCGGTGAAACGCCGAACCAAACGAAACCCTATTCTAGCTATATCCTAAAATGGGATGCACAAGTGTCTGCTTACATATAGATCACTAAGGTCTCATTTAGCGTGGTGGCCCGACAGCACTGCAATCGCGGTTTCCAAGACATAGATGACATTCACAGTATTTCTGTGATTTTTAGTGGTGGGGTGAATTCCGTCACCAAACACACTGAACCAGCAGGTGGGCGGTGTCGACTCAGGGGCGGATCCAGGATTCGAAGTAAGGAGGGGCCCAAAAAAATTATGAATCAAAATATAATAAGCAAAAAGAATTCTAATTTGAAATTTTAGCATTAATAATAAAAGAAAATTTACAATATGGATGTTACCTTATTTTAGTTGTGCACGACGTTTTTTCAACTCATAGAATTCATCAATGATAACATCTTTCTCGATCTTCTCTGTTATTTCTCGTTCTATGTAGAGAGTCATACAATTTACCAGAAATTCATCCTCCACAATAATTGGTTCTGTGGATGTAGATGTCTCGCCTTCAGTTGATAACTTTCTATTGAAAAATGAGTTAATAGTTTTTATCTTCTTCATAATACTTAAATTAAAGTTTATTAGCACCCTTGGAAACTTAATATTCGGCCACTAAATCCCACAAAATTTTGGCATTATAACGGCGTTGTGACCGTCATAACACTTGCGAGTAATAATCTAAATGTAAACAACATCACCGATCCGTGTCAATGACACGAATAAGCTTCACACAGCATGTCTAACCCGAAAATGCGCTCGGGCTTCTAATGCAAGTATCATGCCGGGGACAGACACAATCGACCTGGTAGTTCATAAAAAACAAATAAAATAAAAGTTCGCTACCCCTTTAGAGATTGAACAAGGACTATAGGTCAATGTCCGCTCAAGCGAAAAGGACTCACACGGTCCGAACGAAATGCGAGTTGATTCACCCAAACGTTTCCAATACCACAACTAAATCTCTCCACTAAGCTATTACGTATATAAGAAAATCACACAAAAGTAGGTAAAAGAATTCGTTACCCAACCCGTTGTTGACGTCGTTGGAGCCGGAGGGAGAGACTAGAGAGGCAGAGAGCGCACATGGCCAGGGTACACCCTCCTTTTTCTTCGGATCTTCAAGCGGAGCTGCGGAGTGAGGAGGGCTATCGGGGCCAAGTGGCCAACTAGAGGTCGGGCTGCTGCCTGCTGGTGGTACTGGTCGGGACTCGGGAGTCGGCCGTCGGGACAAAAGCAAGGGGTCGACCGGTCGAGGTGGGTCGATTAAAGAAATCCGATGAACAGTGGTCGGTGGGAGTCGCTCGTTGGGACTCGGGAGTCGGCCGTCGGGCTGCTGCCTGCTGGTGGTCGGGATCGAGAGAGAGAGAGAGACACGGGCGAGATTGCGAGAAGACAAACGGTCGTCGGGCTGCGCTAATCTGATCGGGAGGGAGATATGATAGGATTTAATTATTTGGAGTTATATTATATTATATAATTTATAAACATAATACATTAATTTCAAAATTCAAGGGGGGGCTGGGCCCCCCCTTGCCCCCACCTGGATCTGCCACTGTGTCGTTCGCGTGACCAGCACAAATCCTCCCTACCAAACGGGGCCTAAGGAGAAAACCTATGCTCGCATATATTGTCATGTATCACGTTGAGGAATGAGAGAAGTGTTATAAAATTTGGCGATTGATATTCGCACGGCATAACTCGATATTCGCAGCTCATTCAATGAGCTTAAAATAAAATTTCTATTTTGCTCCCCCTTTAAAATCGCACCCCCCCTGTTTTCCCAAAAACCTAAAACCCGCCTGTCCTCTTCCCGAAAAGTCGCAGCTATCGGTTCGCCCCATCCCGTCGTCACCCGCCCGCATTCCCAGTTCGTCGCAGACATCCCGCCGGACCTGATTCCGCCGGAGCTTCTTCCGCCAGACTGCCACTTGCTGAGCTATTTCGTGCCTCCGCCTCCAGCCCTTGAAGTTCCAGCAACCGTGCCCTTTTCCGCCTCCATTGATGACCTAGGTTCTCTTGCTCCATTTCTAGTTTTTTTTCTTGTAGGTTTGATTTCCCAACAAGCTAAGAGGGGAGTTCTAATTTTCCTGTGATTATTGAGTTATGTTTATTGTTTAGGGTATTGATTCCCATCCTTTGGTTCATGTTCACAACAAAAGGTTGTGGTTGTAGAAGAACTTAAGAGGAGACTAAGAATTTTGAACGTATTACAAGCATGCTTTTTTTAATGTATTTAAATTTTTTGGTAGAAATTATAGGGCGTCTAAAATTATTTTCGTCTCTCACTTTTTGATAGAAATGACTTCAGAAGCCATAATGTTGTTAACCAACGAAGAGAGCCAATGCGCAGAGATAGATATTGGACATCAATTTCACACAAATTTGAGTTTTCACAGTAAGGAAGAGTTGGTTGCATGGTCTAGGAATATTGAGAGAAGCCTTGAATTTGATATCATTACCGTCAGGGCAGATAAATTTCAGTCAAGGGTAAAACCTAGAATTTTTCTAGGTTATGATAGAGGCGGATATACACGTGAAAGTCAAAATAAGAAAAGGTACGTGAAAAAAAATTGAGGAAATCAATCTCTAAGCGTTGTGGTTATAAGTTCTTATCTAGTGGTGGATTTCACCAATTTTCATCATCCTCACAATTTCTAGAGTGGTCTGAGGATTGAAAGTTCTTATCTTTGGTTTTTTTATGAATATTCTCCACTCTCACATATTTTGTGCAGGCTAGTAGTGTTCATTATGGAAAAAATATATTCAGGTTGAATGATATGTGTTCTTCATTGATATAACGGAGTTGGCTCGTGACAATTCAAAATATCATTTTGGTTTTGTTTAAATGATAAAATTTAATTTTGTTTAAATGATATATGTGTAATTTTTGGTATATTCTATTTTATCAAAAGATAAAGAAAATCAATTTTCTTTAAAAAGACTGCAAACATTTATTGGAACTACAAATATCTATTTGGGAGTTACAAATATGAATTATGGTTCTGCAAATATCTACACCCTTATTTTTTTAGCAATCTACTCCTCACTGGGTTTGACAGGCAGGTGCGTTGCCCAGTCCATGGATTTTATAAATGTCCTAAACCTCTCTTTTTTTTAAATGTAGTCAGGTTTAATGCTCCGTTTGGCACGGCGGTGGCGGTCATGAACATGAGGATTAAATTGTGTTTCGTTAACGCCCACCTAATGAACTTCATCCACTTTTAGGGTCAAACGGATGATGTTTGTTAGGTGAACGTTTACGACCGCCGCCGGCATGCCAAACTGAGCCTTTTAAACATATTATACATCTACAAACTCCTCAAACAAATGCTCAAAACCAACATGAAAGAGTTATAAACCCTAAAATCGGAATGTAAGAAGCTCTCATAAACGACGCATGGACCTCTATGGCCAAAGCAGTAGTGAAGAGTCAGTAGTTCCAGAGGTAGGATAAATAAAACCAAGATTATTTCTAGCATTCAAAAATGCGGAAGGTCCTTACAACAGGAAGCAATGCTTAAAAAACATAGTTGACCTAGAGAGAGTTGAGTAGCTGCAACATCGCAAGCAGGACTTAGAGGAGGCAAGGCTCTCTTGGGCTCTGGTTCGATGTCGTAGAGTGTTTTTGTGAATTTGGGGTGACGACATGAGTGATCTAATTGATGGGCTATGAGGCAATGGCGAGGGACAGTATTTGCCACAATGATCTCAACCATAAGAAGAGGAATGGAGGGGCGCACTCTGCAATTCAGCGAGTAGAAGAGCTTGAAGAAGATGCAATAGTTAACATAGGACCTTCGTCGAGTCCCAAAGATAGTGCATCGAAGGGTTGGCCGTTACTTGATGAAGAATGATGGGCGAAGGGTGGTTGGTTCCCTGTCGTCGATTTTCCCTTCTTAAAATTTCTATGGATTTAAATAGCAAAGATAGTTCGTGAGATCCCTTCATACTTTCTTTACTCACATTTTCTTTTAGTGGAAATGAAATATACTTCTACGCATTGATATATAAAATACTACAAAGTTAAACAAGGTGATTGTTAACCGTAAATCCGCTATTTGTTAGTGGCACTCCAAAATTTCATTACTTTTCGCACCTTTTCGAAATATCACTTGTACATGCAATTTTAGGAAAAGTGCTCAACACGAAAGTTGTAGATCTCGACACCTAAAAATTTATGTACAAGGCGTACTTTGGAAATATGCTCAGATTTTACGCCTTTCAGAAATACGCATTGTACATGCAATTTTAGGAAGTGTTCAACACGAAAGTTGTAGATCTCGACTTTCGTGTTGAACACTTTTCCTGAAATTGCATGCACAAGGCGTATTTCGAAAAAGCGCGAAAATTAGCAAATTTTGGGGTGCGACTAGCCAATAACGGCTTGCGGTTAACAATCACCTTAAACAAATGTATCCAATAAGGAAAAAAACATGGTTCTCAACCTTTTTAAAGGAGGGAACACACTAAGGCTCTGTTTGACATTCCGGCGGGGCGCCGGAAAAAGGCTGTTTGGCGAGCTCCGGGCGAGAACGGCCGGCGTAAAAGGGTGCCAGCACGGTGTTTTGACACTGGTAGGCGGAGCACCAGTCAACCGTTCTAAACAGCCGTTTCCTCTCTCCTCGCTGGCCTTCCGCCGACCTGAAATGTCAAACAGAGCCTAAATGAAAAATATATTTGGTATTTTTTCTTTGTTGGAGCTATTATTTATGGATATACATAGCATAAGTAATCAGAAAGTAAATACTTTCTCCATTGCTTATTTGAATAGCCTCCATTTAAAACCATAAATCCAACAATACATCATTTTATGTTGGATTCTAACCACAAGGGAGTTCCATTCAAGAATATTGTTCCTTCCATCTCCATACACTCAATCTCCAACAGACTCATAATGTCAACCTCCTACTTTTTTCAAAAAAAAAAAAATGAACAATAAACATAAGCCATTCAAAAAAATCATTCTTTGAAATCAATGACTAACTAATACACACAAGTCTTCATGTGTAGTTCTCGCATACATCATTCAACTACTACATAAACCAAATGACTTCGAGAAAAAAGAAGTGGAATAAAGAGGACTCGTTCTCGGGGCAGCAACAAGTCCCATAAATCATTCTACCACTCTAATTACCAGCAAGACCTTCATCTTCATCTCAACAGACATCAAAATCTAACACAATACAACTTCATTCTTTTCATAGTGCCCTAAGAATTCTAGATGCCCTTATATATGCAATATAGAAAAGTTTAGATAGTCCCCAAAACCTACACCAATTTTACAATGTATGGTCTAAAAAGGAGAAATATAGAGGAGAAAGGGAATGCAATGCAAGATCAAATGAGTTTTTAGAGAAGGGTTGTAAACAGATTGACAAGAGTCAATAACTAGCTAGGCTTCATGTGTTGGTAGGAAGAATAACATATAACATAATCCTTATCCTCATGATGAGCTGAGAGGAACAAAATAGAAATTTAGACTTTAGAGAACATATTTTGATCTCACTACAACTGAAGGTAGAAGGGCCTAATATTTTTTTCCTACCAAAGGCGGTTCTCCAGAACAACAGATATAATTTCTTTCAATGTTCCCTGCACAATGAAAAATAAGAGGTAAGGGAACACATTTTAAAGCAGTCAATTATGCATTCAATATAATTATCACCATCAAAATCAGACTTTCCCCCCTATTTAGGGTTCTATTATCTAAAAGGAATTAGGATTTACTCATTGTTTCAACATAAAAATTTATAATTTGCCTGGATTGACAATTTGCGCCAAAAAAAATATTGTCAGACAATAATTTTAATGTTACTTTCTCGAATGTTCTGCATAACAAGTTGGAAATGATAGAATGACAAAAAGAGCGAATTTAAGTTTACCGGAGAGTGGTCTTTCAGGCCAACGGTTAGGACCAATGGTCTGGATGATCCACAAAAGCTGCACATGGTCAATATTAATATCAGAAAAAAACAATCAAGAAAATCAAAAATGAAAAAGCTATAATTGGTAAAATTATAAGCCAAACTAAAATTTTTCAGTTCAAATGGACAAGGCCACGTGAATTTCTTAATGTAAGATTATATTCTTAGCACGCCCGCTCACATGTCGGATTTTTGAACACTAACATGTGAATATTTTAAGTGGGTGATTTGGGAGTAAGCCGACGAGCCTAAATTGCTATATATTATGTTAGAACTTAAGCATTCAACCCAAAACTAACTAGTCGTAAGTAGAGAGACTCGATATCGTTATTACAAGGACAAGTCTATATGAGTTTCTAATGCGAGACATCATTTACAACACGTCACCTCACATGTAGGATCTTTGACCTCTAATATGCCGACATTAAAAAAAAAATTGTGACATATGAACATGAGAGTAGGTTTTTCAGTTTAGTCGACTTTGATAGCATGTTAGAACCTATGTATTTAACCTAAAAACAATTGATTTTATGTTGGATACTTAGATCTATGAAATTCTTTCATCACTAACATTAAGAACACTAAATGTTGCCTTGCATCATTATTTATTCTATCCACCCAAGATTTTGTCAATCTTTGAGAGTAACATGAATTTTTTTTATAAACATGCAATATATGAAAAAAAAGTCCATTAAAATAAGGACAAATTACTTTTAATATTGAACAGGACGAGCCTATAGGTGACCGAGGCGACTACCCTATCCTAACTACAATGCAAGCGAGCACGTGACAAATGCAATGAACCTACGACCAACACTTGAATGACGTGAAAGCGTGCACACAATCCAATGAATAAGATACCAACTGATTCATGGTAGGCTAGGCGGGTGCACGACTAAAATGTTATCCTATCGTGAATTGCGGGAGATAAATCTATTATCCTTGAATAGTATATGTAACACATGCCAGACTAGACGGACAAATCAAAACAGAACAATAAGAGATTAAATCTCATGCAATAATTTAAGCAAGGAAAAATAATTCTTTCTCCGCATGGAGTAGTGGTGCACAAAAAAACCGGTCCTAATCGGTCCGGTTGGGACCGGCTAGGGACCGGTCTCGGTTAGGACCGGTCCCGGTCCCAGGGGTCCCAAGAAGTCCTCATTTTTCATCAAAGACCGGTCCCGGACCGGGACTGGTAAAAGACCGGTCTCGGACCGGGACCGATCAAAAGACTGGTAAAAGGCCGGTCATTTTAGTAAGAGACCGATCATTTTTAGTCATTTTAGTAAAAGACCGGGCAAAAGACCTGTAAAAAAGACCGGTCCGGGACCGGTCCTCCGGTCCCAGCCAGTCCTCCTCCAGAGGAGGAAAACCGGTCCCGGAATGGGACCGGTTTAAGCGGGACCGGTCTGGGACCGGCCGGCCAAAAGACCGGTCTTTTAAAAGACTGGTCCCGGACCGCCCGACAGTCTTTTTGTGCAGGACTAGCGTGGAGGGTGAAAACGAGCGTGGGGCGGATAGATCTTGCAAATCACAAAATTTTCCCAAAATAAGCTGCCACTAATCGAGAGATCCAACCAAACATGAAATAGCATAATCATGTATTAATAATGTAAACGAAGATTGAAACAACAGAACAATACTCAAGGGGGCTGTCGTGGGGTGGAGATTTGACGGTCCCAACTGTAGAAACTACAGTCGGGCGACTGGAAGGTGGAACGGTTGGTAGAATCAGAGGGAAGTGAACGTGGGGTGTTGGGTGCAAAACTGGTTAGACTGCCTGTGGGCTACCTAGGAGGGTTTTGGTGGTTTGGCAGAGGAGTTGGACGGACTGCTGCTGGGGGAAAATAGGAGGCCAAAGGCTTGGGGGGGGGGGGGGGGGGGGGGGGGGGTTGCTCAGAGGAAAATAGGAGGCGGAAGGCTTTTAGTGGATACGGACGGACTGCTGCTGGGAAGAAAAATAGGAGGAAGAAGGCTGTTGGTGGGGGTGGGGGTGGATGGACTGCTGCAGGGAGGAAAAACAGGAGGTAGAAGGCTTTTGGGAAAGGGAGTGGGTGGCGCCGTGGCGGTTAAGAGAAAGTATAAAGAGAATACACAGGGTAAGCTAAGATTCCTCACCTAGGGCCTCACAGAGTCATTACCGTGAGAGGATCGTCAGATTTCGGGGAGAACGTTCTCTCCAAAATATGCAATAGTATGATTGTTGCCTCCCTATTCTTATTTATAACAAAACTACTCTAGGGCCCCCTTACATAAACTATTATGATTGATCGTTAATGTAATGGACTTATCTCACAATCTGCAATAGTATGATAGTAGCCTCCCTATTATGGGAAGAACATTCTCTCCAAAATCTACAATAGTATGATTGTTGCCTCTCTATCTTATTTACTACTTTAGGGCACTCTTAAACCAACGATTATGATTGACCAATAATGTAACGGAATATGACAAGTAATATATGAAAATGCGAGTAAATGGAAATCTGAACGCATCTGTGAAGTCGGATTGTCGTCCAGAGATGCCAAATATGGTAAATGGTCAATCGGCCCTGAACGAGCCCAAAACTCGTGTTGCACCATGAAAGTGGATAACTACAGTCAATAATCACTCCATTGGGGGGGGGGGGAATAGAGTTATAAAAACTATTTAAACAATTAATCACAGTACATGCCACAAAGTTCTAATCTAATGCAATGGAAGTATTTAAATATGAAATTGAAAACAAAAAAAAATTATGCAACCAAAATACACAGATATTTGGGTACTCCACTGATGCGGAGCAGAGACGTGAAGCCGCAGCGGAGGACGAGTTTTGGGTCCGTTCGGGGCTGATTTGGCGACTTACCATATATGGCGTGCCCGAATCGATGCTCCGGCTCCGCATATGCGTCAAGATTCGTGTTGCGAGTCAATATCATATAGTATTTTAGTGTTTTTAGTTTATATTTGTTGTATTGCAGTGGCCCCACTTTCGGCCAATCATAGTCGTCGATGGTAGGATGCCTTAATTTTCTTTCATTATAAATAGATAGGTAGTGGGATGGTTTTAAGTATTGCAGAGTTTGGAGAATTGTATTCCTGGATTCCCGTGATCCCACCACGGTGCCGACTCCATGAAACCCTAAGTGATGACTCATAGACGTGTATTGCCGAGTTTGGAGAATTGTATTCCCAGATTTGCGTGATCCCACAACGGTGCCGACTCCTTAGAACCCTAAATGATGACTCCTATGTGTGTATCTCCTTCCCCAAGACTTTCCCTAACCCTAGGCCCCTTCTTCCCCCTCCCACGCCCCCTCTCTCGCCTCCACAGCCCCCAAACAACAACCACATCTCTCCATAGCCCTATTGAAACCCAGCCGTCTGCTGCCCTATTTTCCTCCACCGTGGATCCACTTGCAGCCCACGCCAACCTCCCCCTCCTTCAGCTGGCACCCTTCCGCAAGCCTCCGAGCCGCCGGCCTCCAACCCCCTCCTAGCAGTTGGCAAACTCTCCCTTACCTCTATCATCCACCGCCACCCTTGGGGCCTCCTTCACAACAGCCGCCCCTCAACCCTAAGCCTCCCCTCTTTGCCGCCGGCCCTCCCCTACATGGAACGACCTCCATTCAGCCCACCCAATCCAGATCAGTCCAGATCTGGACTGTTGCATCCCCGACCCGCTATTTCCCTTCACCCTCCCCCATTCCCTAGCCTGGATCCGCTCCTAAACACCGGATCCACCCTTCCTCGTTTGGTTCCACCCTTACGTTGTCCGATCAACTCATTTCCGGTTCGTTTCCACCTTCTACCGCCGAGGACAACCACTACGCTATTTTCATGCCATCGGTGCCACATTATATCTCCATCAAAGTGCATTCACTCCAGAATATTCAGTCCCTTGGTCAGTCCACTATTTGGTGAGATTTTGATGTATTGGATTATTATCTTTCAGTATTAATATTATCAGTTAGATCGTATGCTTACTTGGAACTCTCGTGTTGTAGTTGTTGGTTTTAGATTACTATTGTGATTTGCAGAATCTATTCGCCGCGCGCTCTCGCTTTGGCCCTCCACGCAGAGGAAAGCCTAAGCTTTTGCCCTAATAAATGATTTTGGCCTTGCTTAAATTATTCCTTGTGATTTAATTATTTATTGCTGATTTTGATTAATTAGTTGGGCTTTGCATAAGCATGTAGGGGCTAGGGCACCAATAATTCGCCGCCTATAGATTCGTCCTGTGTCATCCACTTTTCTGTCCCTTGGTAGAATATCCACTATCAATGCTGAGTCTTTGATAAGGAGATGCTTCAAACTAATTATAACTGAATCTTTTGATAAGAAAGATTCTTAGAACCAAAAGAAATTTTCATAAGGAAGATTCTTAGAATCAGAAGAAATTACGTCTCCTTACATCGTCTCTCCCCACCTCTTCTTAAATTTGCACTCTCGCTCTCCTCCATTTCTATTCCTAACTCTTTACAGAAAGCTCTTCAGCATCCGGGATAGCGTGCGGCCATGAATGAAGAAATGTCTGCTCTTTGAGCCAATAAGACTTGGGATCTTGTACCTCTCCCTCCTAGACAGAGTTGCGTTAGTTGCAAGTGGGTTTTTGTGATCAAATATGCTGCAGACGGAACTGTTGAACGTCTCAAAGCACGATCGATTACCGGAGCAGCAGGTTCCCCTCTTCACCGCCGGCCTCCACGAGCGATTACGTTGGGATGTGGAGTTCCTTTTGCCTCGTGATCTCAACACAGCTATGAGTCTTGTCAGGGCTTGTGAACGGCGATTGCTACTAGATCGTCCGCCTTTGGGACGTAGGGACTATCAGGGCTCTTTTTCTCACGCCGGCTTGCCGGACAGGGCTCCGTCCCGGGATGATACATCGCGGCCTACGGTTCTCCGCCGTTTGTCCCGCACCGAGATGGCCGAGCACCGCGCGAAAGGCTTGTGCTACAATTGTGATGATTATATCACGTCGGAACATCGATGCAAACGCTTATTTTGGCTCGAAGTGGATGATCCTCCCGATGATGACGCGGCAGGGGGAGAGGCCACTGCTTTTCCTTTCGATCCAGCTTGAGGACAAGTTGTCTTCGGACGGGGGCGGCGAAGTTATGAGGCGTGACGATGCCAATTATCTTAATTTTATGTCGTTTATGTTGTGTTATTTTTTAGTAGTATGTTTACCCTTTGTAGTAAGCCCAAATGGGGGGCACGTTGGAACCTACTTAAGTGGCTAGTTGTGTTAATTTTGGAGGAAGAAATATTAGAACAAGAATCTCTCTCTCTCTCTTATTTCCCTCTTCCGCTCTCTCTCTTTCTAACCCACGGTTCTTATTCCGTGCTTGCCCTAGCCGACACCCGCACTGCTCCTCCAGCCGCGTACTTCGCTCGATCGACGCCGCGCATCCAGCTCCGCCACCATCGCTCCACCGCCGGTAACACGCTCCAAGGGCAAGGGCCATAACACACGACTTGTGTCTCGGGGGTTCACTCAACAACAAGGCTTTGATTATGATGAGATTTTCTCCCCAGTTGCCAAGTTAAACTCTGTTCAGGTTCTGATCTCCCTAGCAGTTCATCGCCAGTGGCCCCTGCATCACCTTGATATCAAAAATGCTTTTCTGAATGACAATCTTCTTGAAACTGTATACATGCATCAACCGCCCGAGTTTGAGACCACGGAGGAGTCTCATGCTTAGTTATTAAAGGCGCAAGGCGCACCAAGGCGCAAATGGGCCTTGGAGCTTAGGAACAAGGCGCAGGCGCGCGCCTAACGAAGTCAAGGCGCAAACACATCCATTTTAAATAATCAGCATCAAACATCATTTCAGCTTCTCGATTAAATTCATTTACTCTACTAATTAATCATTCATTACTATCGTTTGTATCTCTTAAAAAATAGAATCAATGTGGTCATTTGCATCATATCTAAGTCCCAACGTACAATTATCTTTCATGAGCACTAAATCAATAAAAAATTATTAAGTTCTTAATTTTTTTAAAAAATTTTGAATAAAAAATTTTACAACAAAAATCTCACTCAGACGTGCCTTTTATATTTCTAAAGGTGCAAATAAGGAGCACAAAGACGCAAACCTCTGAGCCTGGTGAGCTTGGAGCCTTAAGCGTGCGTGAGGAGCACCTTTAATAACATAGGTCTTATGTATGTCTGATCAGGAAATCAATCTATGGTCTCAAATAGTCTCCTCGGGCATAATTTGAAAAATTTAGTAAGGTCGTTCATGAGCTTGGCTTCAAGAGAAGGTCAGCAAACTTCTCACTTTTCACTCATCACCAATCGACCGGGACAGTCATTCTCCTGGTCTATGTGGATGAATTGATTACTGGTGATGAGCTGGCAGGGATATAGGAAATTAAGCAACACTTAAACTCTGTTTTTCAACCTAAGGATTTGGGTAATCTTCGGTACTTCCTTGGACTTGAGGTAGCAAGACAACCTGATGGCTTTGACCTGTCACAACGGAAGTATTACCTTGACCTTCTTCAAGATGTTGGTCTCTCTGGGTGCAAACCTGCGGAAACTCCAATGGATGTCAATCACAAACTGTGTGCTCATGGGTCTAACTCTGATTCACTGTCTCGAATCCAGAGTACTATCAACGTCTTGCGGGAAAACTGATATATCTGACTGTTACGAGACCTGATATATCCTTTTCTGTTGGAGTAGTCAGTCGGTTTATGCATGCTCCACGGGTCTCTCATCTCCAGGCAGTCGAACGCATCCTCAGGTATTTGAAGACTGCTCCTGAACAAGGGCTAGAGTATAAGTCATCCTCCTCTCTATCTCTGATTGCGTATTCAGATGCTGACTACACGGACTCTTTGGATGATCGACGCTCTACTACTGGTTTCTGTACCTACTTTGGAGGAAATCTTATCACCTGGCGCAGCAAGAAACAATCTGTTGTTGCACGTTCTTCTGCTGAAGCTGAGTATCGTGCTATGACGATTGTTGGGTCAGAACTTACCTGGCTTGAGAGTCTTCTTGATGATTTGGGAGTTAAACTATCCTCACCAGCAACTCTGTTTTGTGATAGTCAGACGACATACATATTACAAAAAAAACAGTGTTCCATGAGCGAACAAAACACATTGAAGACCGTCACTTTGTTCGGGAAAAGGTTTAGTTGAAGAATTGGAATTAGAACATATACCTGCTTCTGGGCAAGTGGCTAACATTCTTACCAAAACTTTACCACGACCATTATATCATCAGTTTTTATCCAAGCTTGGTGTCTACGACTTGTATGCTCCAGCTTGCGGGGGAGTGTTAGAAGTGTTAGGAAAAGTCTTGTAAATTGACCAATTACTTAGGCCCATATTGTAGCTCATTGCTTTTTAGATTAATCTCACATCTTAGATTGAGATTCCACTCTTCTCTCTCTTCCTATATATATATATATATTTATATATATATGTAGTTGTAAAGTGTTTTTTGACATTATTAAAATTTTCAGCTTATTTCTACAATATTCATACATACATACATTTATATATATATATATATATATATATATATTTATATATATATATATACGAGTGACAGGCACGGGCGCTCCGGCCCGATGGCCAGCGCCACAGTACCCGGCTCGTGACGGCGGCTTCGCCCCGCACCGGGTGGGCTGCGCCCGCCCCATGACGACAGCACCCCCGGTGTCGCCCCCCGGCCCTCGTGCCCCGCGCGACAGTACCTGGACCATGGCGGAGGGTTTCGACCGCCCGACAGCCCCGCAGCGCGCTTCGCCGGCCCACCCCAAAATGGGGAAATAAAAACTAAAAAATAAGAGTGTCGATCAAGTTAATTAAGATTAATTAAATTCATAATTAAGTTAATTAAATTTATTAAGTTAATTAATATTAACATATAAAGTGTCCGACGCTTTTTATATATAAAGATTTAAGTTAAGTTCATTAATTTCAAGAGTGCGGCGGATTTAAGTTAAATATTTAATTAAGTTCATTAATTAAATGGTGCGGCATAATTAAGAGTGCGGTGGTGTTTATTTCTTGTCTCTGAATAGTCCCACATTGGATTATGATACTGGGATTTCAACTATATAATTTATGAAAAGCAGAGTTGGCTTTGTTGAAAAGCAGTCAGTGGTGGTGGCTTATGGAGTAGGCGGACACATGCAGAGTGGGCCGTGTCTTGAGCGAGGATAAATAGATTTTTAATTAACATTTTCAAATTTATAGGGGTAAAATTGTAACTACACTTTATAGGATAGTGTCCTATGAAATTTATAGGTTTAGGTCGCCCCTTCTAGGTTTAAGAGGCTACCAAAAAATGGATAGGTGTGCTGAATAATCCATTAGATCGGACGGCCGAAATTACTCCAATGAATTTAAAATTCATGCATTCTATATTCCTTTATAGTAGTTTAGATATATATATATATATATATATATATAATGAGAGGGAGAGAACCTTATGGCTAGTTATAAATGTGACTTGGCAATTTAACGAATGCATCTCTTTCGGATAAGAAACAGGGAAAAAAACTAAAAGATGATTACAGTGTAGTGCTTTGGCCAGCCAACAAGCACTTACACTTCATACATTAAATTGTAATTAGCATTCTATGATCATAATATTTAAAGAAGCTCCAAAAAAATACCTTATATGTTCAATCAGTTGGCGTCCAAATGCAACAAGAAGTGGCTGCATCATAAGAAGAAATATAAAAATTTTACAGAAAATATAATCAACGAGAAATATAATTAAATTAAATATCTCAAATTTGAAGGAATTTTACAATCTCACCTCATCTCTTTTACCAAATATGACAGAAACACTGAAAGTCGGATCAACTAAAATGCCTTCCTCCTTCCTAGAGTGGATGAATGTTTTCCAACAGAAAAATTATCAGCAAAAGACAGGTTTGAATATCCTCAAGATGACAAATAGAAATATCTAATCCCGCAAATTTATACCATGACCCAAAATGCTATAAAGTTGACTTGTAGATAGAAGTCGTGAATCCACTTGTAGATAAAAATCAACCGATGGAATCTATTGATTTTAATTCGTCCATTTTATGCGTGAAATTGAAGTCATCACACTTTAGGGAGTTTTGAGGAATATTTTTGGGTAATTTGTATTAGAGCCAATTTTACGCAGAGGTTGCAATCACAACGGATCGATAGGATGCCAGACTGCGGACATGGTCTGTCGCCTGCAGCGGCGATCCGTGAGTATTTAGGATTTCATGCTTAGCGAGCGTCCAGCCATGGGTGGCCAAACGGCCACGGAATCATGCCTGTGTTCTTCAGGAACTGTGTATCAACAAATCCACAATGCCAAACGAAGCCTTTATCTAATTATCTCTGTATTCAAAAGAAAAATTCTTACCTGGCATGAAGAATGGTCCCAACACATCCTAACTGAGTCACCATGACCTGAGGAGGAATTCATGATAAAAACATTTAAAGAGTTAAAGTAAATAAACATGATAACACTTGGTCATGAAATAATCATCACATTTATTAACTAAATCATCATGACCTGAGAACAAATTCAGGATTAAAATATGTTTAAGAACCATGGTAGACTAACCATGAAATAATCATCATATCTGCAGACTATTACATCTGTTTTGTTTTCCTGCAATAAAAACAATTACGCTCTAATCATTTCAAAATGAATTGAGTAAAAGAATGCAGGTAGGAATTGGATAAATGCTTTGAATCACAGAATTAAAAAAGAAAAACTGGGGGCAGGAAAATTTTCCCCCCAAAAAACAATAAATCTAATAGTCTTTTAGAAATTATTCAATGCCATAAATCAAACAGTCATTTTTTAATTTCATCCAAAGCTGCAGATAAGAGTAGAGGATTGAACAAGATCTTGAAGTAGAAAGAAAAATGAGACCTTAATTACTACAGAAGTCTTCTTGTGACCCACAGGAAAATGAGTAGTCAAAGTAGAAGTAGAAGTAGTATTCATTAATCTGCAAAATATAAAACAAAAACCAATAGGAATATTAAAATCAGGCTCAGATACAAATAGGAGCAATTACTTGGGTAAATTTACAGTTGTAACGCTATTTATGATTGTAAAATGGTTTTCCACTATAAATTAAAACTGTAATTTCTGAAGAATTACAGTCGTAAACTAGTTCAAAAAAACAATATTTTCAAGTTGTAAATTAGAACTGTAATTTCTGAAGAATTACAATTGTAAATTAGAACTATAATTTTACTTTTTCCCCAAAACATATACATATGAGATCTTGAAATGGCCATAAAAATACATAGATTAATATTTCGTGATTTATTTCTTTAAAATGACTATTCTGGCTCATAAATACAATCTGCGCATGTACCTCATGGCACGTTGCACGTACCTAAAATTCTCCCCTCCAAATGAGAGATGCAGAGACTAGAAGTCCAAGCTAATCCTATGACTCTCCGTCACTCCCTTATATAGGCGAGAGCGAACATACATCATTATAACAATCATATCATTGGGGCTATATAGTAAAAGAGGACACAACGAGGCAGTTTTGAGTCCAAGGATTCGTATTCATATCAGCCTCTTATGTCTTGGATTAAAAGATTGTCATTTGCATTAAAATAGTTCCCGAATATATTAGTAACTAGAACGATAGCCATTAATGCTCTGATACAGGCTAGCGGTATCAAGATCTCAAACAAAGAACACAAACTTGCAATACAAAAAAGTAAACACAGATACAATCGAGAGACAAGCTCTCGCCAAGCACCCAGAGGCTGGGTCCTCCAAATTACTCCCCTCTCCAAAGAGAGATCAAAAGATTAACACTCAAAGAAAATTGTCACTACCTAAGGTGCTCGAGGTGTTGCTCATGAGATACGCGGTGGGTGGTCGAGACGTCAGTGGAGGCTGGACTAGAGGAACTAGCGACGGTGGCGGCGGGCCTAGCAGCGGGGGCCCATGAGGGGTCATGTGATCCAAGCGGGTAGGAGGCGGCGGGGATTTAAGCAGCTCAGCACGTGGGGTGGTCAGGCTGAGGAAGACGATTGGGTGATGTAAAGTTCCTCGTCGAGGCAACAGTCTCACTCCATGGTGCGGGAAGAGTCGTCGGATTGTGGACCCAGAGGCGCGCTCGAAGGTGGGGTTGTAGACCCCCAAGGAGGTATCCCAAGTAGTGGTCAGGGGATAGACCGAGTACATGCATGGTGACCTCAACAAACTCTTCAATGTAAGTGGCCACGGTGTCAGACTAGCGCACGAAGCTAAGGCGCTCGTAGGCATTTCCCGCTTGGCGGACGTCATAGTGGAGGAGTTCCTACTTCAACATGGACCAGGAGAGGTCAGAAACCTACTGGCGCATCCAACAAACCCAATGGAGCGACGAACCCTCCATATAGATAGTGGTCAGGGGAACCTTCTGGTTGGCGGGGTAGACCAAAGGTCGAAGAACTATTCGGCGCAGGCGATTCAACCGAGAGAGTCAGTGTCGTTGAACACAGGGATCTCGATCCGAAAGAGATGGGCCGGGTAGATGTCCAAAGAGAGGTAGACAAACCCCAGGTAGTCCGGGACGGGCCGAAGGGTTGCGGTGGTGGAGGGTGATGGAAGACAATCCCGCGTGCATAGAATTGGCTAATACTTTTCTCAATAGATGAATCAAGGCAAGTGAATCTATCATTCATAGGATATGAGATGAATCTATCTCGTGTCGCATTCCAAGGGGTCTTTTTGATTACTCGTACTCACTCATCGTCTATGTGACACCACATGAGTAAAGGAGAGGAACCGGCTAGGAATAATAAAAAACCGGGTGGGGGGCTTGAATTGAACCGGCTATAAGCAGTTCAAAAATACGTGTCCTCCGCTAATTAAGCGGTGCCGCTCTCCCGATATTAAGGCCGTAAGTTTCGTTCTCCTCTTTCAGTTCTCACGCCCGACGGAAATCAACCCGACGGAAACCACAGAAGCCGCACGCCGCCGATCGATCCCGGGAGCTCAAATCTCCTCCGTTTCGCGTGATTCCTCCTCCGATAGCAAGGTAATCTCCTCCTCTTATACTTAATCTTACGTATGACTAGTCTTAAGTTAAGGTGTCCTTGTCTCACACCTATATTATGAGCTATATGAAGTGTAACTAGGTGTCCTTGCCTCACACCTAAAGGTAATGTGTTTCTCGTGCCCTTGTCTCGCACGTTCACATTCTTATCTGTGCCCTTGACTCGCACATGTCCGTGCCCCTGACTCGCACGTTAATATTACTCTTCTTATTAGCCCATAACTTATTATCTTATCATAATACTTATCTTAATTGTCGTTAACTACTTATCTTATTCAACATTTTTCGTTCACATCAGGCGTTAGCAGCATAACAACGAAATAAATGAAAAGACATGAAAAGTAAGAACTCACTGGGGCTTTTCCCTTGCCTTTTTCCATGTCTTTGTACTTGTCACCATCTTGTCTACGATTTCCAGCATTTCGGGATGTCATAACCTAGATGAAATTATTCATAATTAATCCATACATACTACATATTACATTTTTAGGTTCTACTTGACCTACTTAGGTCAAGGGACAATATTCCAATTAGGGCTTTGCTGCCCTAAGTGAAATTTAGCTTCTTTGAACCATTTGAGTGAAGGGGCAGCCATACCTAGCCTCCAAATAATTATTTGGAGTTAGGGGACTGACATTTCCCTCAAATCTTTTACTAGCAAACCTTGGGGAGGAGACATACTTGCCACGAATCCTTTCCACATCCGAAAACATGTGCCAAAATGTCGAAATCCCTAATACTTCACGTAGGGTTTCTCCAAATGACTAGAAATGGAGGATTAGGGCATGAGGAAGCGCTACAGAAACTTTCCCCATGAGTTTCATGAAAGAAAACGCTAAAACTCCTAAACCCTAGAAATTAAACTCACTCCAACATCGTATCGAAAGCAAAAGGAGTGTAGAGGAGGTAAGATCATAAAACAAAGACATCATACACTCATAAATATTTAAGGAAATGTAACAATTCACTTAGTCCTTTGACTAATTAAAAAAATGAAACTAAACAGGTCAAGGAAGAGGCGGTTCCAGCCACCAGTAGTCAGCGTCGACCATGCACTCCTCGGCAAGAAAAGAAGTATCGCCTTTGGGTAGAGGTCTACTCAGCAGTCCTTGGAGTACTGGAGGAGCACAGAGAGAGGTGTCGAGATCCAGAGTGTCCCCATGAGGACTTTCAGTTTTATTATATGTAGTTTTGTATGAGTCAGTCTGTATAGTGTACATGTCGGTAAGTCCCTTTTTGTGTAGATATAGGGCTACCGTTTTGTCTGTGCAGGGATGGTAAGCCTTAGTAGAGTTGTCTAAGGCTACCTTTTGATCATATTATACGTTATTATCAGTTATATAATGAAATGGATGGTTATAGTTTGTCATAACATTTACTTATTGTACTCTTTCACATATATGTTGTACTCTGATGGTTCTTACCTTGCTTAAATGAAATGATATGTAATTTGTAGCGGTAGCCGTAAGGGGGTCGTTACAAATAATTGGTATCAGAGCCAGGTTATGAACTTTGGGGCAATATGAGTACGTTAAGGAAATGCTGAGATGATGACAACAAATGCCACCCGTGATATTATCAGACTGTTCCCGATTCCTGACTTGCCTTTCTTATTTCAGGAAATTCCCCGAACGTATATAAGTAGACGACAGAGGGAAGAGGAGCCTGAAATGACATCAGAGAGTGGCAGCTCTGGAAGGTCAAATCCTCCTCTGGCAGAAGTTATGCAAACTTTAGCGGAGGCCATCCGGGCAGGTAATGTTGCACCCCTACCTGCTCAGGAAATGGCTGATGTACAGTTGAAGCAGTTCTTGGAGATGAGGCCACCAATCTTTCGTGGTGGTGTCACACCAATGGAGACTGAAGACTGGCTCAAGAGGATCGAGCTGATTTTCAAGGCAATGCGGTGTCCAGAGAATCGAAAAGTTGAGTTGGTTACGTTTCTTTTTGAAGGCGAGGCGAATAGATGGTGGGATAGTCTAACTCAAGGGAAATTCTACGGACGCACAGATATTCGGTGGAATGACTTTCTGCATGAATTCCTTGATTGGTTCGTGCCGCCATCGGAGAAACGAATCCTGCAAGAAAGATTCCTTCGTTTAACTCAGGGGAATCGATCAGTGATGCAGTTTGAAGCAGAATTCACTCAGCTCGCGTATTATGCGAGTGATATGGTCCCTAACAAAAGAGAACATTGTTTCCGCTTTCAGTTAGGGTTACGGGAAGACGTTCGAGTACATTTGATCTCTCAGAGGATCCAACGCTATAATGAATTGGTGGAGACGACAAAGCTTATTGAAAAAGATGTGGATGTGTCTCAAAGGAAGAATGAAGTCCAACAAAAGAGGCCACCAGAAGAGCAAAGCAAGACCTTCTCGGGGAAAAGTGGAGGGTCTAAATGGAAGAAGTTTAAAAAGGGTGCGCCAATGCCAGCCCCTGCAACAGGTAGTATTACCAGCCATCCCATCTGTGGGAAATGCGGAAAAGCTCATCCAGGGGAATGCTTAAAAGGGACAGGGGTTTGTTTTAAATGTTTTCGCCCCGGGCATATGAAACATGAATGTCCCCTGTGGAAAACAGAAGCTGGAAAGAAGACTACTGGAGGCCCAGGTCAAACATCAACGATACACAATTTGGACAAAGGAAAGGCGATTGAATCAGTGGCATCTGGTCCATTTATACAATCTAGGGAGGAAAGACAGGTGATGCCCCAAGTCTTCAACCTTAATCAGCAGGAGGCAAAAGCTCATGATGCAGTAATAACAGGTATGATTTCTATCAACAATCATATTATGAAGGTCTTGTTCGACACTGGAGCGAGTCATTCCTTCATAGTTGCAGCGGCGGTACAAGAATTAAGTATGGAACCTTATCGGTCCCATGAAGATACAACAGTCAAAATGTCCAACAATACAGAAATGAATACAAAGTTTAGATGTTCGGTGTGGTTGACAATTGAGAATACACTAGTCAAAGCAGATGTTGCAATCCTACCTCTATCTGAATTCGATATTATTTTGGGAATGGATTGGTTGTCGCGTCATGAGGCCGTCATCAATTGCAAGAAGAAAGAAATTATATTTAGGTTACATGATCGGACACAGTGTACGTTTAAAGGAATGAGTGAAGTTTCAAAATTTCTGATATCTTCTCTAAAGGCGATGAAGAAAGTGCGCAAAGGGTGTGAAGCGACATTAGTCGTGTTAAAGAAAAGTGATACTGCTATGAAAGATGAACTGACCGTAGTTCCCGTGGTTCGTGATTTTCTGGATGTATTTCCGGAAGACTTACCAGGGGTACCCCCGCCAAGAGAAGTGGAATTTACCATTAACTCGGTGCCTGGAGCGGCACCTGTCGCAAAAGCACCGTATCGAATGGCCCTAAGGAATTGGCGGAATTGAAAAGCCAAATCCAAGAATTAGTGGATAAGAATTTTATACGCAAGTACATCACCGTGGGAGCCCCAGTCCTGTTTGTAAAGAAGAAAGACGGTTCGCTACGACTGTGTATTGATTACCGCAAACTTAATAGGTTGACCATCCGAAATCAATATCCATTACCTCGCATTGACGATTTGTTCGATCAATTAGTCCATGCAAAGGTATTTTCGAAAATTGATTTGAGATCAGGATATCACCAACTGCGAATCAAGGAAAACGATATATATAAAACAGCTTTTAGTACGCGATATGGACATTTTGAATTCATCGTTATGCCGTTTGGATTAACAAACGCACCAGCAGTCTTTATGGATTTAATGAACAGTGTGTTCAAAGAATTCTTAGATAAATTCGTCATTGTGTTTATTGACGATATTTTGATATATTCCAAAGACCGAGAGGAACACACGGAGCACTTAAAACTTGTGTTACAAACAGTAAGGAATCATACGTTATACACGAAGTTTTCAAAATGTGAATTTTGGCTGAATGAAGTCTCTTTCTTGGGTCATGTGGTTACAGAACATGGATTATCTGTCGACCCAACAAAGATCGAAGCGATTATGACCTGGTTAAGACCAACGACTGCCACCGAAATTCGGAGTTTCCTAGGGTTGGCAGGCTACTACAGGAAATTTGTAAAGAACTTTTCAGCAATCGCTTTACCACTGACCAAATTAACGCGAAAGAATATTCCATTCATTTGGATTGATGACTGTCAAGAAGCATTTAAAGAATTAAAGAGAAGGTTAACAACAGCACCGGTATTGGTCATGCCGTGTGGCAGTGAAGGTTTCCAAATCTATAGTGACGCATCTGTAAAAGAGTTGGGATGCGTATTAATGCAGAATGAGAAAGTTATCGCTTATGCTTCGCGACAATTGAAAGATGCAGAGCGTAATTATCCGACTCATGATTTGGAACTGGCAGTAGTTGTGTTTGCGTTAAAAATTTGGCGCCACTATCTTTATGGTATGTCCTGTTTTTACAGATCACAAGAGCTTGAAATATATTTTCTCCCAGAAGGAGATCAATATGCGACAAAGACGTGGTTGGAACTGATTAAAGATTATGATGTTGATATAAAATATCATCCCGACAAAGCAAATGTTGTAGCTGATGCACTAAGCAGGAAGAATGTAACATCCATGATTGTGCCAATAACAGAACAGAAAGAGTTATTGCAAGATCTGCAGAAGTTAGAACTGCTACGTGTATCACTACCTCCCGGACGCAAGGCGTACTCTTTCAGTTGACGAGTGAATAGTCAATAAAGGAAAGAGTACGAAAAGTGATGAATCAGGATCCTATCTTCATAAAATTTCTTGAAAAAGTTAAAAGTGGTCAAGCAACTGTTTTGCGAGAAGACGATGAGTTGCTATTTCTCAATGGACGGTTATGTATTCCTGATGTCGATATGCTGCGATCAGAAATACTTTATGAGGCGCACAATACAACATATTCAATTCATCCTGGAAGAACCAAAATGTACCAGGATTTGAAGCAAGACTTTTGGTGGCCAGATATGAAGACCGACATTGTCAAATATATTACTAAATGCCATACATGTCAGCTTGTCAAGGCAGAACATCAGAAGCCCGGCGGATACCTACAATCCTTACCCATCCCCGAATGGAAATGGGAAGATATCACCATGGATTTTATCATGGGATTGCCACGAAGTAAAGCTGGCAATAATGGAATATGAGTGATTATTGATCGACTTACAAAGGTTGCACACTTTATTCATATGAAGAACGACAGTCCAGTGCAAAAATTGGTCGACCAATACATAGATGGTATTGTGAAATACCATGGAATTCCCCGATCAATCGTGTCCGACAAAGATGGAAGGTTTACATCGGATACCTGGAAATTAGTGCAAAAATAGTTGGGAACCAAATTACGTTACAGTACTGCATTTCACCCGCAAACTGATGGTCAATCTGAACGAACCATCCAGCTATTAGAAGATCTCCTACGCATGATTGTTCTTGATCTACGAGGATCATGGGAAAAAAGTAGAAACAGGAGAATAATAATTGTATTAGAGAAATGAGAGAACCCTTCACTTATATGAGTGAGGGAGAAAATACAACGGATAATACCCTAATGGGTAAATACAAAATAATAACGAAAAAGGAACAACTTGGTTTCAACTCTCCCCCTCAAGTTGGATGGTAGATATCTGTCATTCCGAGTTTATGGATGATATCAGTAAAGGCGTCGGAGCCAAGACTCTTGGTGAAGACGTCGGCTAACTGATCTCTGGAATGGACGAAGGGTGTGACTAGACTTCCTTTGTCAAGATGATCTTTGATAAAGTGACGATCCACCTCAACATGTTTGGTCCTATCATGCTGAACTGGGTTGTGTGCTATGCTGATGGACGCTTTGTTGTCACAGTACAAGGATATGGGAGCTTTCTCCTTAAGACCGAGATCTTGCAATAAGATGCTCAACCAAAGGCCTTCACAGAGACCCTGAGACATCGAACGATACTCAGCTTCAGCACTAGACCTGGCCACAACACTTTGTTTCTTGCTACGCCATGTAACCAAGTTTCCTCCAATGAAGGTGCAATAACCTGTTGTAGATTTTCGGTCATCATGACATCCAGCCCAATCTGCGTCGGTGAAGACCTCGATCCGCAGATGTTTGTTCTTCGAGAACATCAGCCCCCGTCCTGGAGACTTCTTTAAATACCGGAGAACACGATAGGCAGCCTCCTGGTGTCTGACCCTTGGGGCATGCATGTACCTACTCAGGATCCCAACAGCATATGTAATGTCAGGACGAGTATGTGAGAGGTATAAGAGCTTTCCAACCAACCTCTGATAACTAGGAGCATCAGTACGATCACCATTACTGTCCTGATCAATCTTATGGTTCTCCTCCATGGGTGTGTTAGCGGGGGCACATCCAAGCATGCCAGTCTCTGTCAGCAGGTCCAACACATACTTCCGTTGGGAGATAATGATACCCTTGTCAGAACGGGACACCTCAATTCCTAGGAAGTAGCGTAGCCTTCCCAGGTCCTTTACTTCGAACTCGGCTGAGAGAAGTCCCTTCAGCTTTGAGATTTCATCTGTATCATTTCCGGTGATCACGATGTCATCAACGTAAACAATTAGCACAACAATTTTCCCTTCAGTCCTTTTGACAAATAAAGTATGATCAGAGTGTCCCTGTTTGTAGCCAAACTTGATCATAGCCTTGTGGAATCTGCCGAACCAGGCCCTCGGAGACTGCTTTAGTCCATACAGGGACTTCCATAACCGACAAACAAAACTCTCTTGCCCCTTCTTCACAAAACCTGGGGGAAAGACATGTACACCTCTTCCTCGAGGTCACCGTGCAAGAAAGCATTTTTAACGTCCAGTTGATGAAGTTCCCAATCAAAGATCGCAGCACAAGATATGATCACACGGATAGAGTCCATCTTTGCTACAGGGGCGAAGGTCTCTTGGTAATCAACCCCCTGAGTTTGAGTGTAACCACGAGCAACCAACCTAGCTTTATATCGCTCAACTTTCCCATCCTGATTCTGCTTAACTGAGAAAACCCATCTTGAACCAATGGGTTTCTTGCCAGGAGGGAGAGAGGTGACATCCCAAGTGTGGTTCTTCTCCAAAGCTGACATTTCTTCCTTCATTGCTTGAGCCCATACTGGTATGCAAAGTGCCTCCTGCCATGTCTTAGGGATAGAGATCTCGGACAAGGAAGATATAAATGACTGGTGAGGTTTAGAGAGATGATCATAAGCAACATGATTAGAAATGGGATGTTCAGTACACCGGGCCTTACCACGTAGCCGAGCAATGGGAACATGTAAGTCAGCATCAGGATCTGAGTCTGAAGACAGCATTGGCAGTAGCGGAGCGACAGTGGGCTGAGTACCTGGTTTTCGACGATGATATATATGAGGTAGAGGAGTGATGAGTGAAGGATGATGAGAAATATCTGTAGTGGATGGCATAGTGGAAGTAGGAGGAATATCTGTAGTGGAAGGAGTGGAAGTAGGAGGAATATCTGTAGTAGGAGGAATGAACGTGAGAGGAACAGTACCAATGACAGGAAGAGGGACAGTATCTGTGACCTCATCCTCCTTCTCCCCCTGACGACAAGAAGGAGTCAAGTCAAGGTAATAGGATTCATCCTCGCGGAACGTCACGTCCATGGTACAGAAAGTACGTCTGGTTGGGGGGTGATAACATCTGTACCCCTTGGTGGTGGTAGAATAACCAAGAAAGACACATCGGATGGCTCGAGGATCGAGCTTATCCCGAAGAGGCTGGTGAACATGAACAAAACAAACACACCCAAAGATACGAGGAGGAAGAGAGGAGGTATGAACAACGGTCTTAGACGCCAGACGAGCCAGAGGAGTAGCATAAGCAAGAACCCGCGAGGGGAGACGGTTGATAAGATGAGTAGCCGTCATGACGGCATCCCCCAATAGGATTTCGGAAGGTGCATGGTGGTGAGAAAGCAACGGGCAACATCAAGGAGATGCCTGTTTTTTCGTTCCGCCACACCATTTTGGGTGGAAGTGTAAACGCATGTAGTTTGGTGGATAATGCCATTATCTGAGAGGTAGGCTCCAAACACACCACGATCATCATATTCGCCTCCATTGTCACTACGAAGGACACGAATGGTGCCATTGAACTGAGTTCGTATCATTTTATGAAAGGTTTGAAAGACAGAAGCAACATCCCCCTTTTTTTTTAAAAGATAAACCCAAGTAGTACGGGAAAAACAATCAATAAACGTAACAAACCATCTATATCCAGTCAAAGAAACAACTGGGGAAGGTCCCCAGACATCTGAATGTATAACAGAAAAAGGAACACTACTAGGAGAAGATAAGTGAGATGATGAATGACGAACATGTTTGGACATTTCACATACATCACATTTAAAACTAGAAACAAACTGAGATAAAGCAGGAAAAAGTTTTTGAAGATAAACAGGAGACGGGTGACCAAGACGCAAGTGCCAGCGTCGAGCGTCAGCAGTAGAAACAGCAGAAGAGGACAGAGCAAGGGATGAGGGTGTAGCATCCAGGTAGTACAGACCACCGCGATTCCTACCACTGCCAAGTATCCGCTTCGTACCCAGTTCCTGAAAAATACACGAATCAGAGAAAAAGGTTACAAAACAGTTAAGAGATTTAGTAAGATTGCTAATAGAAAGTAGACTGCGGGGAAAAGATGGGACATGCAAAACAGAAGTGAGAGTGAGTGAAGAAGAGCAGGAGAAATTGCCCTTGCCAGCAATAGGAGACAAGGTGCCATTGGCAGAGACAACCTTGTCCTTACCAGACAAGGGTGTGTAGGAGTAAAAACCTGTAGAGGACCCGGTCATATGATCAGTAGCTCCGGAGTCAATAATCCACTCAGACGAAGGAGTCACAGCAGCATGGGCACTGGGCATCGCAGCAGTGGCAAACAAAGAGGAACTACTCGGTGGAGGATCAGACTGAGAGTGTAGCAGACGGCGGAGAGCATCCAATTCAGACATGGTGAAATGATCTGGGAGCTGACCATGATGGCCCCCTTGAATCTCCGTGGAGTAAGCAGCATCATGAGAACGGGTGTCAGTCTGGCGGTGTCCACCACGACCAGGACCACGCCCACGTCCACGCCCACGGACGTATCCAGGAGGGGCAAGGTGCGGATGAAGCTTGAAGCACGCTTCCCGAGAATGGCCCCGACGGCCACAATGGTCACAAGTGGGAATCTGGGTGGTATGACTAGAGCCACCACGACCAATACTAGTAAATGCCGAGCGGTCAGAGGAGGGAGCCACCGTGCTGAGAGACCTCCGACGATCTTCATCGCCAAGGACCATACTGAACGCCTCCCTGAGAGATGGGAGGGGTAAGCGATGGAGAATATTGGTGCGCACCATATCCAACTCCATGCTCAAACCCATCAAGAACACATGAAGACGAAATCGTTCATCACGCTTTTGTAACAGAACTGCATCGGCAGTGCAAGCAGGGGTAAACTGATCGAAGTAATCTAACTCCTGAGAAATACGCTCGAACTCAGAGTAGTAGGCGGAAACAGTCATAGATCCCTGTCGTAGTTCCAACATACGGCGGGTCAGCTCATAAACCTGAGTGGAATTCCCGATCTGAGAATAAGTCTCCCGCGCGCGAGTCCAAATCTCGTAAGCAGAGTCCATGAGCATATAGCTGCGGTATACCTTTGGAGACATAGAGTGGAGAAGCCAGGAAACCACCAGGGAATTCTCGGAATCCCAACGTGACCAGGCAGGATCAGTCAGGGAGGGTGCCACTTTGGTCCCATCAATGTATCCAAAGAGCTGGTGGCTGCGAATAACATGCTGCGCCGCACGAGACCACTCTAGATAGTTAGTGCCATCTAACGGCACCGTGGTAATCTTCAAGGAGCTAGCATGACCAGAAGGTCGCTGGAGTTCACCCATCTGGGAACCTGAAGACCGCAGGGTTTCCCCCATGTGGGGAACAGAAACACTGGGTGATGAAGAGCCACCACCAATCGAAGAATCATCCATGAGAGCAGATCTGAAGAGGCTCAGTTACATCAAATCTTGAAAAAAAGGAGAGGTGCCGGAGAAGGGAAAAAACAGCATCCGGTGAGCCCGTTGACAAAGATGTACAAACAGTACAGACAGAACACCAGCAGCAAAGTCAGCGATCAGGAGAGGGCCGGAGAAGACGGGAGAAGGCGGATCTGAAGAATCCCGATCAGGAGAAGGCCGGAGAATCCCGATCAGGAGGAAGGAGGCCGGAAAGAGGCCGGAGAAGGCCGGAGAAGGCCGGAGAAGGCGGCGTCGGCTGGATCTGAAGAATCCCGATCTTCAGGGAGCTACCAAAGGCGGCGTCGGCTGTTGTGGCTGGATCTGGAGAGGAAGGAGGCCGGCTGCTTCATAGAAGGACGGCGGCGACGTCCTTCTCAGCACCCGACGGTGGCTAGGAGGCCGCCCGACATCCACCAGGAGGGACGAGGACGAGCGAGCGAGTGACGAAGCGGGACGATGACGAGCGAGCGAGCGAGGAAGCGGAACGGGAGTGAGGAAGCGGGACCGGCGGCTAGGGTTTTTCTTTCCGGCTCTGATACCAAGTAGAAACAGGAGAATAATAATTGTATTAGAGAAATGAGAGAACCCTTCACTTATATGAGTGAGGGAGAAAATACAACGGATAATACCCTAATGGGTAAATACAAAATAATAACGAAAAAAGGAACAACTTGGTTTCAACTAAAAATACCTATCCTTGGTAGAATTTTCGTATAATAATAGCTACCAATCAAGCATTCAGATGACACCATTTGAAGCCTTATATGGACGAAGATGTCGCACCCCGTTAAACTGGGCAGAGGATGGTGAGCAGAAACTTTTCAGAAAGGAACGAGTAGACAAGATAAACGAAAAGCTTGGACTCATACGGGAAAGGTTGAAAGTAGCGCAAGACAGACAGCGGAAATATTTTAACGCCAAACATCGAAAGGTAGAGTTTAAAGTAGGTGATCTGGTATGCCTGAAAATCAAGCCTTTCAAAGGAGTTTCATGAATTCGACGACTTGGCAAACTGAGTCCCCGATATGTAGGCCCTTTTCCAATCACTGAAAGGATTGGCGAAGTAGCCTACCCCTTAGCATTATCTGGTTCTCTCCAAAATCTTCATGATGTGTTTCATATATCTTCTTTGCGGAAGTATATAGCAGATCCAGAAACGATAGTTCCTTCTAACCAGATTCACATCGAAGCTGACTTATCAAGTCCAACTGAGCCATACAGGATTATAGATCGGCAGAACAAACAACTTCGAAATCGAGAGGTTCGATTCGTTAAAGTCTGGTGGAAAGGACAGAGTATACATGAGGCTACTTGGGAAAAAGAAGAAGTAATGCGAAGTTTTTTTCCCTTTTTATTTGATGAAGATTCAGAATGAAGATTTCCGAGGACGAAAATCCATTAAGGAGGGGAGAAATGTAACACCACATGAGTAAAGGAGAGGAACCGGCTAGGAATAATGAAAAATCGGGTGGGCGGCTTGAATTGAACCGACTATAAGCGGTTCAAAAATACGTGTCCTCCGCTAATTAAGCGGTGTCGCTCTCCCGATATTAAGGCTGTAAGTTTCGTTCTCCTCTTTCAGTTCTCAAGCCCGACGGAAACTGCAGAAGCCGCACGCCGCCGATCGAACCCGGGAGCTCAAATCTCCTCCGTTTCGCGTGATTCCTCCTCCGATAGCAAGGTAATCTCCTCCTCTACACTCCTTTTGCTTTCGATACGATGTTGGAGTGAGTTTAATTTCTAGGGTTTAGGAGTTTTAGCGTTTTCTTTCATGAAACTAATGGGGAAGTTTCTGTAGCGCTTCCTCATGCCCTAATCCTCCATTTCTAGTCATTTGGAGAAACCCTACGTGAAGTATTAGGGATTTCGACATTTTGGCACATGTTTTCGGATGTGGAAAGGATTCGTGGCAAGTATGCCTCCTCCCCAAGGTTTGCTAGTAAAAGATTTGAGGGAAATGTCAGTCCCCTAACTCCAAATAATTATTTGGAGGCTAGGTATGGCTGCCTGATGCAACCCGCGTCGCCTCGTCCTTATTAGTTTTATTGCGCATGCCTTTTTGTTGTAGCGCACGTGTTTGCGCAACTTTTCTTAATTATTCTGTAGCGTAGAGTTGTATCGCGCACGTATTAGCGCTTTTGTGTATTTTTGTTTCGCGCATGTTGTTCGCGCAAATTTTTGGTTTGGCGCGTTGGTGTGACCGGCCAACGTGACCCTAAATACATAGGTTCGGTATCTTAGGGGATAGGTTAGTTTAGGGCAAGCAACTGTTAATTAACTATATTTCTCCCTCGCCGCAGCCTGCACTGCTCTCAAATTTTCATTCACATAGCCATTCCTCCTAAAGAAATACATTTCCTATGCTATTTGAGTGGCTGCCAATAGCCAATCAGCCATAAACTACCTCTTTAAAAAACAAACCCCTCCCCCTAACCCTAGAGAGCTGGAAGAAGAATTGAACCGAGTGTTTCTCGGTTTATTTCTTCCAGCGCCGCCCCTGCAGGCACGACATAGCCCGACGCCACTGTTGAAGCCGCCTCCTCCAGCGATCAACACCTCCGACGAGCCCACCTCCAACCGCCTCTCCTTCCGTCGTCCTTCGTCCCGGACGGAAAACCTCCTGGGCCCGCACGCGTTCTCCTTTCCCCGAAGACTTCCTGCGACTGCGCTTCAACTGCCAGGGCCCCTCTTCGTCGGCGACGCCACCTCCGGAGCCTTTCCCTGCCGCCGACGAGCCTTCCAGTCTCATCCTAGGCCTCCGGCGACCTCCCGGCTTGCTCCTCTTGCGATTTCAGCAAACCTCCGGTGATCTTCCCCTTCCAGCACCCCGTTCCTCCAGTCCAGCCACCACTGTCTCCTACAAACCCAGCTCCGCCTCCAGCAAGTGTTCCAGCCAGCACTCCACAGTCCAGGCAGCCCCGATTTTTCTCGTTGCTACCCCCCATGGTATACCTCGTAATATTCCTCACTTGCAATCCTTAGTAAATTTTATACTTACATGTTTAAATGAATAGTTGTTATTATGAGCTTGCCCCGACAAATCATATCCCTTAATTTCCGTTAATTTTCATATTTGTGTTGCCACTCTCTTGCATACTATGCCTGTGGAAATTGTAATTTGTGACGTTATCATGCTCGAGTGGTAGCTTTGCGTACGTGTGTGACGCCTCGATCGTTTATTTCGTTAGGAATAGTCCGCTAAAGTCTCCCGTGTCATTTTAATTTTAAATAGGTCGCTTCATTATTTTTAAAAACTACAGTCCCTTGATTTTAAATCACATCACTGCCCCTTCACTCAAATGGTTCAAAGAAGTTAAATTTCACTTAGGGCAGCAAAACCCTAATTGGAATATTGTCCCTTGACTTAAGTAGGTCAAGTAGAACCTAAAAATGTAATATGTAGTATGTATGGATTAATTATGAATAATTTCATCTAGGTTATGGCATCCCGAAATGCTAGAAATCGTAGACAAGATGGTGACAAAGACAAAGACATGGAAAAAGGCAAGGGAAAAGCCCCAGTGAGTTCTTACTTTTCATGTCTTTTCATTTATTTTGTTGTTATGCTGCTAACGCCTGATGTGAACGAAAAATGTTGAATAAGATAAGTAGTTAACGACGATTAAGAAAAGTATTATGATAAGATAATAAGTTATGGGCTAATAAGAAGAGTAATATTAACGTGCGAGTCAAGGGCACGGACATGTGCGAGTCAAGGGCACAGATAGGAATGTGAACGTGCGAGACAAGGGCACGAGAAACACATTACCTTTAGGTGTGAGGCAAGGACACCTAGTTACACTTCATACAGCCCATAATATAGGTGTGAGACAAGGACACCTAAACTTAAGACTAGTCATACGTAAGATAAAGTATAAGGGAATCCAAAGACAAGTGTAAGATCATAAAACAAAGACATCATACACTCATAAATATTTAAGGAAAGGTAACAATTCACTTAGTCCTTTGACTAATTAAAAAATGAAACTAAACAGGTCAAAGAAGAGGCGGTTCCAGCCACCAGTAATCAACGTCGACCATGCACTCCTCGGCAAGAGAAGAAGTATCGCCTTTGGGTAGAGGTCTACTCAGTAGTCCTTGGAGTACTGGAGGAGCACAGAGAGAGGTGTCGAGATCCAGAGTGTCCCCATGAGGACTTTCAGTTTTATTTTATGTAGTTTTGTATGAGTCAGTCTGTATAGTGTACATGTCGGTAAGCCCCTTTTGTGTAGATATAGGGCTACCGTTTTGTCTGTGCGGGGATGGTAAGCCTTAGTAGAGTTGTCTAAGGCTACCTTTTGATCATATTGTATGTTATTATCAGTTATATAATGAAATGGATGGTTATAGTTTGTCATAACATTTACTTATTGTACTCTTTCACATATATGTTGTACTCTAATGGTTCTTACCTTGCTTAAATGAAATGATATGTAATTTGTAGTGATAGCCGTAAGGGGGCCGTTACAGTCTATTACCTTACCAATGAAGTTAAAGATGATCTTCCCTATTCTATATTAAATTGCACTGGAAATTTGAATATAAATTGTTAATAATAACTTAGTAGTAGGAAAGAAATAATAATTTAGAAGTAACGTTAGAATGCAGAAATCACCTGGATAATCTACATGATCATTGATTCCTACTCTCTTATCTCGATTCTTCTCAACCGCAGAGATCTCGCGATTACACCAACTTCTATCTCGAGGAAGTCAATGAGTAAATTTAGGCCGATCAATTTAAATTTCTCCTAAATCAAAATCCCTAAATCTTGCTTTATCGATATGTAAATCTCTCTTAGTTTTGACACTAACACAAGGGGTTTATGTCTATCTATCTATAGAATAGCATGCAATTATGCAAATCCATTTATCTACTAGATTTATTCAACTCTTGGATTTCTCAATCACAAGAGTATGAAATCATACAAGAGATACAAATACGAATTTAATAACTCAAGCAAATTCAATATGCATAGATAATTCATAGAGAACATTGAGAGATGAAAGAAGATCAAAATCACTTAGCACAATACATCAAGCTAAGGTTCATACATCCAAAAGTTAAGTGAAATTTAGTTCTAATCCATAGAGATTACAAAGGAGAAAGGAAATGAAATCAAGTGAAAACATTGCAAGTTGATCTTCAAGGTCTTTTTCCTCCAAAAGTGTTCTTCCTCCTTCAGTATCTTTGATGTATTGTAAAATCTTGATATTAATTTTAAAAGTAAAATTTGTGATCTTTTTTAAAATAGTGTGGCACAAGATAGACGTTATGAGTAATAATATGTGATATTTAACCTAGATCTCGCAAATGTGCGAATATCTAGCGCATTCAAACAATGACTTAACGTACTTCATTACACAAACAACATCAAGAAAAACGAACAAGGGTTTCAAAATTAATGTCAAACAAGCAAGTGATAGTTTTTTCAAGCTCTGAAGTATTAGGGTCATAAAATATTAGCAGGGGCAGATCCAGGAATTTTGCTCAGGGGGGCCTAGTCACCAGGTGAATTCAAAATTTTTTTAAATAAAATTTTACAACACTCAAGCCTTTATCCCACTATAGTGGGTTTTTAAAAATAAAATTTTAAATACAAAAATATATTTACAGTTTCTCCACAAAATATATCATATATCTTCAATAAGCAAAAAAATACAAACAACCGCATACATGTTATTTTAATTGTGCACGATGATTTTTACTTCATAGAATTCATTTATGATGCAGTCTTTATCAATTTTTCAGCTATTTATCGCTCAATGTATAAAGTCATGCAATTGCAAGAAATTCATCTTCCATCTTGTTGTGAATTCTCGTTTTAACAAGTTTCGTAGCAGAAAATGACATTTTTGTGGTTGTTGTTGAAACCGGAAGAGTTAAAATGAGTCGAATCAATTTGTCAATAAGATAGTAGGACTTTGATTTTTTCGTTTCCACCAATTTCTCATACAGCTTGGAAATTGTAGACAAATTTTTGAATTCCTTATGAGAAGGAACATCAAGTTGATAATGTTGCAATTGAGTATTTAGTACATAAATTTTTTGCTCACTGAAATCTTGATGGTAGAATTTTTTTGCTAAGACACATATATCATCAATCTTGAAAGACTTGTATTCATCACTTGGATCTAATGTCATATTTAGACGAAGGAGTTCCATAAAATTTTCACTGAATCTAAAATTTAGCTCACTTGGATCTAGAATTTTCACTAAATGATAAAACACATCATAATTGGTCTCAAACAAAGTAAAAAAAAACATTTATATAATTTTTAAATTCAAATTTGGTCCCAAACACACATATCAGATATGTAGACAAGTCCTCCAATTTAAACACGAAACAGTTACTCATAAAATTAATAAAAATGGAGTAAATCCATGAGACGTAGCGAGAGAGGAGGATGAATTAAAGGAGTTTTTTCCTCTAGAAATAGATCTTAAGATACCCAAAAAAAACACCTAATTATCCCAAAAGTATCACCTGTTACAGCCTAACTACAATAACACTGAAGTCTTTATCCCACTATTGTCGGGTCGGCTATATGGATCCTTTGTTGCCATTGTGTCTTATCTTGTGTCAAAATCTCACTAATGCCTAAGCACATCATGTCTTTCCTTATAGTTTCATTCCAAGTCTTTATTAGTCTACCCCTCCCTCGTTTAACATGCCCAGTGACTAGACTCTCACAACGCCTAACAGGTCCCTCTAATGGTCTCCTTTGTACGTGTCCAAACCATCTTAGTTGAGCATCTCGCATCTTCTCTGCAATTGGTGTTATTCCTGTCTTATCCCTGATACATTCATTCCTAATTCTGTTAAGTCTCGTGTGTCCACACATCCACCTAAGCATTCTCATCTCCGCAACTCCCATTTTTTGCACATGTACACAATTCACTACCCAACACTTAGAAACATAGAGCATTGTTGGTCTAATCGCAGTATGGTAAAACTTGCCCTTAAGTTTTAATGGTACTTTACGATCACACAAGATCCCTGGCGCGCGTCTCCGCTTCAACCAACCCACTTGGATTCTATGTGTCACATCTTTATCAATACGTCCCTCTTTTTGAACTATCGAACCAAGATATTTAAAACATTCACTACGGGAAATATCTTGATCGCCCAACTTAATAACGAAGTCATCCGACCTTCTTGCACTGCTAAATTTAAGCTTCATGTACTTTGTCTTTTCCCTGCTCAATCTAAAACTCTTCCTTTCTAAAGTGTCTCGCCAAAATTCAAGTTTTGCATTTACACCCTCACGCGCCTCATCGACCAAAACGATATCATCTGCAAACAATAGACACTACGGTATTGCTTGTTTGATATATCTGGTGAGCTCATCTAAGATAAGGGTAAAGAGATAAGGGTTGAAAGCTGAACCTTGATGTAAGCTAACAATGATTGGGAATTCCTGTGTTAATCCTCCAAATGTCCTCATTCTTGTCATTGAGTTTGTACACATCTTTGATTATGTCAATGTATGATACATTTACACCTAAGGTGAATAACACATTGCTGGTAAAGACCGATAAACAGCATATGCAAATCATGCTTTCTTTCTCAGTAGTTGTCAATGAGTCTCCTCAAGAGATGTATAGCTTCTTGTTACAGCCTGACTAACACGATAAAATTTAAAATTGATCACAAATCTTCCATTTAAAATTTTCCAAAGAAATTCCTTAAAAAGCAATTTTAGAAATTGTTATCATCTTAATACAAATTTTCTTAAACGGATAAATAATGTGAAAATATAGTTCGACATGCAAGCTAGACTCGGAGGGCAGTGAATTTTAATGAGAGGGCGGTCACCAAACAAAGTGTGATGACTTAGATGTCAAAGGTGAGTGGTCAGCAGGTGCAATATTTGTGGGCTCAAGTGTATGCGATTGTAGTAGACTAGGTGGGTTAAAAATATGGAGACCGAGTTTATATCATCTTAAGATGAGTGACTCATCACTAGCGAATTCCTTCCCAAAGAAATTGGAGATCGAAACTGTGTCACCTAAGGTGAATAACACATTGCTGGTAAAGTCTTATTCCTGAAGCGGGGCTAGGAAAGAAACTTAGTGACTAAAAGATGTTACACAACGTAAGCAAGTGGAATCACCATTTCATTCGGGATGAGGAAGAAGCTCTTCTCCCTGGAGTCGGGGCTCAATAAGAACCTCCTCGAATGAAGGGAGTGTTACATTGGAGATAAGTTGGGCCAAGGTGCTCATGGGGAAAATGAAGAGACTAGAAAGATGACTATCAGTAGACCTAAGCACAAATTCGATTATATGATACGGGGTTGGGAGGTAGTCAGCGTAACACTTATGCATTGCTACTTCTAGGTTGTGTACAGTGGAGCACATTCCATTCATCGGTAAGGATCTCAACCATTTTCATTAAATTTTTAATGAGCTCCTCAAAACTATCTGCATTATGTTTTAAGGGATTCTCCATTTTTTTAAAGGCTTAAATTTTTTTAAAATTACTATATTTTTTAAAGTAAAATCTTAATTTTAAAGTAACTTTTTTAAAAAAAAATTCAACGCCAGAAAGAGTGCACTATATTTTTTTAAAACTATAAAACTCACATAAAATAACTTTTTAAAAAATAAAACTTTTTTAAAACATGAAACAAGAAAGATTATTTTAAAAATGAAAACAATTTTTTTTAAAAATAAAGATCATAGGAACTTTTTTTAATGATTAACGGATCATAGGATTCATAATACAAGTGAATCCAACCGACCTCCGATAATAAACTGATGTATTCTAAAATCTCAATATTAATTTGAAAAGTAAAATTGTGATCTCTTTTAAAATAACATGACACAATATAGACGTTATGAGTAATAATATGTGATAACCTAGAGCTCGCAAATATTTAGCATTCAAACAATGACTTACATGCTTTGCGTCATTCCACAAGCGACATCAAGAAAACGAACAAGAAGAGTTTCAAAATTAACGTCAAACAAGCAAGTGATAATTTTGGCAAGCTCTGAATTATTAGAGTCATAAAATATTAAGCATAAAACTATAATAACAAGTGATCCATGAGAGTTAGTCGTGTACAAAAAGCCCGAGCCCGGAAAGTCCGGCACGGGCCAAGGCCGGGTTGGGGGGCCATACCGGACCCCCATTTTAGCCGGTTGCCCGGCCTGGTGCCTAACCCGGGCCAGGTCGGGCAAAACCCGGGCGCCAGGCTAGCCTGGGCCCTGCACCCGGGCTGGCGGAATTTAATCCAGCCTATATTTAGGCGGGATTAAATCCCGCCTAATTGGCGGGATTTCCCCCAATTAGGGCGGGATTTTCCCAATTAGGCGGGATAATCCCGGCAATTAATCCAGCCTGGAAATCAGGCCAGCTCGGGCCTAGCCTGAAGGGACTTATCGGGCCCTCTCTTTGAGAGGAAGCCCAAGCCCGGCTAGGCCCGGCTCAAGCTGGGCCCGGGCCGAGCCCGATTGGCAAAAAACCCAGGCCCGACCAGCCAGGTCCAAGCCCATCCCCATCGGGCTTTTTGGACACGACTAATGAGAGTGGAGTAAGAAATGCCCTATGCTCATGAGTGCGGCGAGGGATTATCGATCAGGAGAGGCCTGGACAGGGAGGTTGAAGACGAGCGGGTTGGGAGTGTTGTTGACGTGTCGAACCGTTGGGGAAGGGCTTCCAGAGCTGATGGAGGCTATTGGAGGTGGAGTCATGGCAAGGGAGGCAGGTGGGGACGTTGCAAGTCGACATTATCAGATCCCGAGTGCTGGAGGAGCGACGAACTGGCTGGAAGAAGACACAGAGAGGGTCGTCGGGACCGGATAGAGCCTTCGTTGGCGGCAGCGTGGTAGAGGAAACAATCATTGGGTGATGGGATGCGCGGCAGAGTCGTGTTAAAGGGGAACCGAACAAGTCAAAAGAAGTCTCGTTCAGTTGTCTTTTCTAGACTACCATTACTTGGGAGAGCAGGGAATTAAATAGTGCTAAATGGGAATATGGTGAAGGCGGTCAAACTTGTTGAAGTTAACGTTAAATACGTTAATTGAAATCTTTTATTTAAAAAGAGATAGCTCACATTTGATAAAAAAAATGGTTCACTGTTTGATATTAAAGAATATCAAACTGAAGGAGAGATTTCAAAGTTGGCTGGCAGAGGGTTAATGCATGGGTGGGCTGGTAATTGTTTTTTAAAAGAGTATTTTAATGGTGATAAAAGGGGGAGATAATCAAGAGGTAAGGGGTTTTAATTTGGACATTTGAAATTCCTTCATAATTTTGAAAATACTTGATATTATTTTATAATTTTAATAATGAAATTTCCAAATTTAAAAATACTTAATTATAATTTCAAAAAGTTTAAACTTGAAATGATTATATTAAAATATAATTTCAAAGCTTTCCCTAATTATTACCTAACCTAATTTAACAGACCTTTTTTTTATTCAAGGTCTTATTGATCGGTCACACTAAGCCGAAAAACAAGTGCAAGTGAAATACGCGAAAACATACGGATGCGTGCTAATAAATAATAACATACGCAAAACATCACATTATTTAACATGCTAGGAAATACAACTAGCGCGAAAACATGTGATGCACTAATAAAAAGTGAGAAAATAAAAGTAAAATATAATGCGACTCAAGTTGGATCAATTTTTGAAATCAATCCTCACCAAAAACTCTCCTTTTCAGAAATGAATTCCTTTTTTGTTCTCAAAACAAGATTTGGTTGAAAAATTACCGTACACGGCCGGACACACGACCGTGTACTAGGCCGTATGTATCAGCGCGCAAACAGTTATGTCAAGAGACGTGTCGGTTCAATAGCCATGGTTTTGGACACGCCTTGGTTCTTGGTCGTGTTCCGCCATGGGATCATCAACAACCGTGTATTCCAAAGGTAAACACGAGAGGACACGATGCAAGGTCACGTGTCTGTGTTAATTAAATAAGCAATCTGTGTCGCTCTCTGGACATAACGACACACAGAGTCGTGTTAATTAAATAAGCAATCTGTGTCGCTCTCTGGAGTTGTCTTCATCATAAAGAAGGTTGCACACGGCTATGTACCCAGCTGTGTGGTTACGCGTGTTGGCAAACATAGCTTATCACACGACCGTGTAAATTAAATTGACAAGCCGTGTTGATCTCTGGATGTCTTCTTGGCCTGAAATAGAATGGTACACTACGGTGTCAGAAACCGTGTGGAGTAAAATCTTCACAAAAATATCATGTTCTCGTCCAAAATGCTCTGGAATTCATTTCTAATGATAAGAACTCTGTTACAGATCAGTTTTGAATCCTTCATCAGTTATCATATTATACGTATTGAGGTTGTATTAGGAGTGAGTCTTATTATATTAGGGTATTTTATTATTGTTTGAGTTTTCATGTATTTACGGGTATGCCACCCGGGGGTTCTATAAATAGACTCTTAGTGCCTTGTATGGGATTATTAATGAAATGAAGTATAGTTCTTATCCATTGTTGTGAGATCTTGGTGACTCTCTCTCCTCCAACAAGCAATCCCGCCTAGGCAGTCGCGATTCCGGCTCCACGGTATCCCCCACTACCGCCATCTTCTCCATCTCCAATCATTATTCCGACAAGTTACCGCTGTTACAGAAGTAGGCCCGTAACAACTTGGTATCAGAAGTGATGTAATCTCAATTTTAAGGTTTTGAAAATTTACTTATTTTGATCCCCTTTTTTTTAAAGCATTAATTTTAAATGACAAAAGAAAATTTTAGGGTTGGAATTTTAAAAAAAAAATGAGGGCCGAGCGGCCAAATCGACTTTTGCGCGCACAATTCAACAACGTCGCTATGAGCTTGAGAAGTTCGTTAATCTCGCTTGAGTGGTTCTCTCACGCGTTCACGAGTCGAACCTTCCACGGATTCCACGGCCACAAGCAAAATCTGAATTTTAAATAACTTATGGAATAACGATATTATTAGCAGTACGAACGCAACGGCAAGCCCATAAATTAATTAAGAGACGCATAAATTTAACACTAATACAAGGAGAGGGATCGAGTTTACCCAAACCAAAGCACGAGAAATGGTTTTCCCGTTTTCTTCCGCGATCGGGCTGAAGGCTTGCGGACGGATTCGAGCTGGCGAATAGGGCACGGCCGGAAAGGGGGTCGAAGTCGACGGCCCGTTATCCACTCCCGGTCGCCGGAAGAAGGTTCCGAAGTCGACGGCGGACGGGCTACGTCTCCAAGTGGACGGGCGGAGCGTTGCGCGTGGCCGAAGGTGACGCCGCCGCTGGAAGGTGGCTCGATGTTGGGCTTTGCGGGATTCGCCGGCAATGAACAGGGAACGAGAAATGTCTCGTTCTTGTTCTATCTGGTCTGCCTTGTCTCCACCAAAATGAGGTTTTAAATAGACTAAATTTTCTATATTTCTTTCCCTCTATAGCACATGAAATCTCATAAATTTGATTCCTTTTTTAAAAAAATATTCTCAATGACTCATAAATTTGATTCCTTTTGAAAATATCCTTTTCTAAATGACTTTCCCAATAAATGATGAGATTTGAATTTTGAAATTTGAATTTGAAATTTATGCTTACGTAATTAATTTTGGGCTTGCCGCTATCGTTCTACTACTAATAATACCGGACCTCTTTATTGAAGTCCCAACGGTCGGTCAAGCCGATGAGCCAGAAAGCAATACGAAGAAAATGCAGGAAACAGTGCATGAAATAAAATAAAATAAAAGCATAAAGGCTATGATGCGTCGCAGGCCGCATCAATTCCCCCGGGGTTGAAAGGACTCGACCCCGGCGAGATTTCGCAAAAGCTAGCGATAGAAAGATCTGGGCGGCGCCGGCGCAGCTCATCAGTGCTGATCCAAGAACTATCTGTGACGTCTCGTCCTCGCCATGAGACCAAATAACGTTGGTATGTCCCGTGGCGAGTGCGAAACTCTCGTACATCCAGAACCTGGTCTATCTCCTCAGTAGTGGGTGTCTGCATTGGAGCTAAGTCCGGTGGAATCTCTGGAGCTGTCGTTGGTGGACTTGGGCTGGAACAAGGTGGATCTCCATAGAAAGGTGTCAGGTCTGCCACATTAAATATCGGCGAAGTACCGAATTCAGCGGGCAATTCAAGGAGATAGGCATTCTCCCCGATGCGCTTCCGGATTCGAAAAGGACAAAACTTCCTCTGCTGTAACTTGTGGTATTTACCCGGAGTGAATCTCTGCTTCCTGAAATAAGCAAAAACCCAATCTCCCTCTGAAAAGTATAACTCCCGGCGATGTCGATCGGCCAAGGTTTTATATTTTTCAGAGGTCGCTCGCAATATATTAGTAATAGATTTATGCAATTCCTTTAAATAATCAACATGGGCTTGCGCATCAAAGGAAATACGTTCTTGATTCGGGAGGGAGTGACGATCAAGTAAATGTGGTATAGGAAATCCGTAAACAATCTCGAAAGGAGATTTAGTGGTTGAGCGATTAGTAGAGTTATTGAATGCAAATTCAGCCTGTGGCAGTATAAGATCCCATTGCTTCGGATTCTCCCCAGTCAAACACCTAAGAAGGTCCCCCAAGCTCCTATTAACGACCTCAGTCTGCCCATCGGTCTGAGGGTGATATGCGCTGCTAAATTCGAGTTTGGTACCTAATCGAGCCCACAACGTCTTCCAAAAATATCCCATAAAACGAGTGTCCCTATCAGAAGTAATCGACCTAGGAATTCCGTGCAGTCTAACGATTTCCTTAAAAAAAGTTCGGCGACGTGTACAGCACTAGAAGTTTTTCTACACGGAATGAAATGTGCCATTTTCGAAAATCGATCTACGACTACAAAAATAGAGTCGACCTTCCTCTTAGTGCGAGGAAGTCCTACCACGAAGTCCATCGAGATGTCATCCCATGGTCGCTCAGGAATCGGTAAGGGAATGTATAATCCTGTGTTTTGAGCATGACCCTTATACAGCTGACACGTGGTGCAGTGTCTGACGAACTCAGTGACATCTCGCTTCATATGTGGCCAATAGTAACGAGCGCTGGCGAGATCTAATAACTTAGATTGGCCTACGTGTCCACCTAACCCAGACGAGTGGAGCTCCCTAAGTAATGTCTCTCGAAGCGGTCCTTCGCAGATGCAAAGGCGCGTGCCCCTAAACAGATAACCCTCACTAACGACGTACTGTGTGGTGGGATCAGTCCCACTGTGTTGACATGAGCTCCAAATATCGTGAAAAAACGGATCAGTGGCGTATAGGTCGCGCTGTGAATCTAAATCAATAATGCACGGTTGCAGGGTGACTAATAAATGTGTGCGACGACTAAGGGCGTCGGCTACGCGGTTCGTGACTCCGGGTTTGTGCTTCAAGTGAAACGTGAACTCCTGCAGGTAAGCAGCCCACTTGGCATATCGTCTGATCTCTTTTTGGGAGTTCAGATGCTTCAGAGCCTCATGATCAGTGTTCAACACAAACTCGCGCTGAATCAGGTAGTGTCTCCAATGACGGAGAGCTTGAACGATAGCGTAAAACTCTAAGTCGTACGTGGAATATCTGGTCTTGGCCTCGTTCAACTTCTCACTAAAGAATGCAATGGGGCGACCCTCCTGACTCAAAACTGCGCCAATGCCTATGATCGATGCGTCACAGTCAACCTCGAAAATTTTCTCAAAATCAGGTAGCGCTAAAACCGGTGCACTCGTGAGTCTCTCTTTAACCAAAAGAAATGCTCCCTCGGCTTCCTCAGTCCAAATAAACAAACCCTTTTTAAGACAATCAGTCACAGGTGCTATCAAGGTGCTAAAGTTTCGAATAAATCGTCGATAAAAAGACGCTAGCCCGTGGAATCCTCGAGCCTCAGTAATCGTTCTAGGGCTAGGCCAGGATTCTATCGCCTTGACCTTCTCTCTATCAACTCTAATGCCCTCAGAAGAAACGATATATCCTAAGAAGGTCAGACTGTCAGTCAAAAACGTGCATTTCTTCAAATTTATATATAATTTATTTTCACGTAGTATATCTAAGACCTGCCTAAGATGAATCATGTGTTGATTTTGATCAAGGCTATAAATTAAAATATCGTCAAAGTACACCACTACGCAAACTCCTATGAGTGGCCTAAGCACTTGATTCATCACACGCATAAATGTGCTGGGAGCATTGGAGAGCCCAAAAGGCATCACTAGCCACTCGTACAATCCCTCCTTGGTTTTAAACGCGGTTTTCCATTCGTCCCCAGGTCGAATTCTAATCTGGTGGTATCCACTTTTTAAGTCAATCTTTGAAAATACGCGGGATCCACTGAGCATATCTAGCATGTCATCCAATCGGGGAATTGGAAAGCGATACTTGATCGTGATTTTATTAATCGCTCGACTATCAACACACATACGCCATGTCCCATCTTTCTTAGGAACTAGAAGTGCGGGGACGGCGCACGGACTCATACTCTCCCTAACGTGACCCTTTGAAATCAGATCGGTCACCTGCCTATGTAGTTCCTCATGCTCTTTCGGACTCATGCGGTAGTGGGGCAAATGAGGTAAGCTAACGCCTGGGATGAGGTCTATGCAGTGTTGTATGTCCCTCATCGGGGAAGCTGATCGGGAAGCTCCTCCGGCATGATTTCAGAGAACTCATCTATGAGGGGACGCACCGTACTAGGGATGTCTAATGTAGCGGGGGTGGTGTCGATACCTGATAACATATAGACGACCTCACTATCCTTCATCTCCTCCTGGAATTGGGACCCAGTCAGTAACATGGTGGCGGAGGGAAAGGACAACGCGGAGACGGTGGTAGAAGGGGGTGAAGTCCTCTCGGGGGCTTTGGGAACAAGGCCATTCTTTTGGGGGAGAAGAACGATCTTGCGACCATTGCGCTCGAAGGAGTGAGAGTTCTTTACACCATCATGAACTAAGTGCCTATCGTACTGCCAAGGTCGTCCCAATAAGATGTGACATACCTCGATAGTAGCTACATGACACCATACAGCGTCCTGATATGTACTGCCTATGGAAAACTCTACGAGACACTGGTGCGTGATAGAAATGGTAGTACTACTAGTGACCCATGACAGACTATAGGGTTTTCCTAAGGGCTGCGTTTTTAATTTCAGCTTTTCAACCATGCGTTGAGAAACAAAGTTCTCCATACTACCGCTGTCTATAATGATGGAGCAGAATTGCCCTTGTATGCGTGCGGTGGTACGAAAGATGTTGTTTCTCAACCACTCGTCATCAATAGGGGCCTTGGGAGTCAGGAGGCTATGTTGGAGAACACACATTAATTGATCAGGTTGTTCTCCCTCAACTTCGTACTCGCTCTCCGGCTCAGGCTCAGGAGTCGGGTCAGTCTGGGAGTCACTAAGGAATACTCCGTACTCAGGCTCTGACCCACTCTCAGAATCAATGATAGCGACGAAGTGGCGTCGCGGACACTCAGAAGACTTATGGCCCGGCTCCATACACTTAAAACATCTAAACGTCCCTGGCTGAGGTCTAGTGCCTACAATCTCCTTACCCTTATTGGGAGGGGCAGGGAGTGCTGGGGTGCTCGTGGTCGCTACCGGTCGGGAGGACCCGGCAGGGGTGAAAGTGTGAGTTGGTTATGACTTGTCAGTAGTCTTATTTCCAGATGTTCGTTTCTGCAGTACCTCTACTCTCCGTGCACGACTCGTAGCCTCTCCTAAATCTTTTTACTCAAGGAGTTCCAACTGATCTCGAATGGAGTAGCGTAACCCGTTTAGATAACGGGAAACGGTCATGTCATCGTCCTCTCGGAGGTCGAGGCGAGACTGCAAGACTAGGAACTCGTTGGTGTACTCATCGACAGATAATTTGTCCTGTCGTAAATTATGGAACCTACGATACAGAGTTTGCATGTAATCAGATGGAACGTATCTCTTGCGCAGTTGAGTTTTGAAGTCGTTCCATGTTGTGATCGGGGGCATACCTAAATTGAACCTAGACCGTTCTAATTGTCCCTACCAAACTAACGCGGATCCTTTAAGTCTAAGCGTGGCATACTCAACTTGCCTAGCTTGGGGCAATTGCTTCCAAGCCAGGAAACGATCCATCCGTTCACACCATTCAAGGCAACTCTCGGGCTCTATTCTCCCTTCGAAATCACCCACGTCCAACTTGATTCCCACATCCCAACGGGGTTGGTGTCGTGGTTCGTTATGGCCCTTCGGATCGGGGTGTGCGAGTTCCCGAGGTCTATGGTCTGGGTCGATTTCGACCACTGGGGCAGGTGTTCGGTTGACGTGCAAGGTCGCTTCGATATTATTAACCGAAGTGCGTAGTCCGTTCATGATATGTGTGACACTACCCATACCGGTGGTAAGCGTCTCGACTGTTTTCATTAATTCACTCATGCGTCGAGCCAAATCTCCTACGCTGTTTTCTAACTGATCGACTCGTTTTTCCATCAGAAAATTTGACAATAGATTTAAATAAAATTTTAATTTTTTTTCTTTTTTTAGAGAACTTTCCCGAGTGGGAGAAAAAAAATTAATTTATTTAAGAAAAACAAATTCCCTTTTTATTGAAAAATAAATATATTTTTTTTCTCTTTTTTTTTGTCAATAAATAAAAATAATTTTTTTTAAAATCTTCTTTTGTTTTAGATAAATCGGATCGATTGACTCACGATAGGAGTGAATCGATTTCCTCTGATACCAAACTGATGTAATCTCAATTTTAAGGTTTTGAAAATTTACTTATTTTGATCCCCTTTTTTTTAAAGCATTAATTTTAAATGACAAAAGAAAATTTTAGGGTTGGAATTTAAAAAAAAACGAGGGCCGAGCGGCCAAATCGACTTTTGCGCGCACAATTCAACAACGTCGCTATGAGCTTGAGAAGTTCGTTAATCTCGCTAGAGTGGTTCTCTCACGCGTTCACGAGTCGAACCTTCTACGGATTCCACGGCCACAAGCAAAATCTGAATTTTAAATAACTTATGGAATAACGATATTATTAGCAGTACGAACGCAACGGCAAGCCCATAAATTAATTAAGAGACGCATAAATTTAACACTAATACAAGGAGAGGGATCGAGTTTACCCAAACCAAAGCACGAGGAATGGTTTTCCCGTTTTCTTCCGCGATCGGGCTGAAGGCTTGCGGACGGATTCGAGCTGGCGAATAGGGCACGGCCGGAAAGGGGGTCGAAGTCGACGGCCCGTTATCCACTCCCGGTCGCCGGAAGAAGGTTCCGAAGTCGACGGCGGACGGGCTACGTCTCCAAGTGAACGGGCGGAGCGTTGCGCGTGGCTGAAGGTGACGTCGCCGCTGGAAGGTGGCTCGATGTTGGGCTTTGCGGGATTCGCCGGCAATGAACAAAGAACGAGAAATGTCTCGTTCTTGTTCTATCCGGTCTGCCTTGTCTCCACCAAAATGAGGTTTTAAATAGACTAAATTTTCTATATTTTTTTCCCTCTATAGCACATGAAATCTCATAAATTTGATTCCTTTTTTAAAAAAATATTCTCAATGACTCATAAATTTCATTCCTTTTGAAAATATCCTTTTCTAAATGACTTTCCCAATAAATGATGAGATTTGAATTTTGAAATTTGAATTTGAAATTTATGCTTACGTAATTAATTTTGGGCTTGCCGCTATCGTTCTACTACTAATAATATCGGACCTCTTTATAGAAGTCCCAACGGTCGGTCAAGCCGATGAGCCAGAAAGCAATACGAAGAAAATGCAGGAAACAGTGCATGAAATAAAATAAAATAAAAGCATAAAGGCTATGATGCGTCGCAGGCCGCATCAAGAAGCATCAGTCCTCTTTTGCAGCACACCAACACTTCCATGTGTCCTATCGAAATCTCCAGCAAGCTCCTTCCCCACCACAGGTATCAACATCCAAACAGGCCACTGCATCCACGCCATTCACATCGCATCCAGCAAGTTGCACCGCATCAGAGCTTTTGGTCCAAACCGCGGCCAACAACAGCCGCACCGCATTCCCTCTGTTCAGTTCGCTTCGTCCGGCCAAATAGATTTTTGGACCTGTGTGTTTCTTCCTCCACCAACCAACCTCCGTCCAAATTGCTGCTAGCAACAGCTTCGACGTTCCCAGCAGACAACCATAGCAGCTGCTGCAGTATCCCCACAGTCGATGCCCTTCTGCTTTGACACTATCCTCCAATGACGCACTGCTGCCCCGATCCGAGAGCATCTCCTGGTCTGAGCGGTTCTCCCCAGTGCAATCTCTTCAGCGGAGGTCGCCTCTCTGTCTCCTCAAGGACACCCGCTTCGTTCTTCATCTTCACGAGCTCTGAACGGTCCGCCTTCCGCATGCTCCTCCAATCGACTCCAGTAATTTCCTTTCCACGTCTTTGCCTGTACTTTTCTCGAGCCTCCCGCCTCCCACCAAGCCATCGAGCCGCCTGCCACCTTTATTTTATATATCTATACATTTAATACCTTAATTTAAAGCAACAGTTTTTTTAAGCCGCTGTCGGGCTGTCAGACTGCCAACCACTCTTCATTATTACCGCTACATTTTTCAATTGTTCTCTCACTTTTCTCTCTCGCACCACTCCTCTCAATTTCCATCAGTTTTATTCACTTTTTTTAACCGAGCCCTGTGCACTTATTCCTCCCTTACCAATGCAGCCAATCAAAAAAAAATCAAACTTTTAATTGATTGATTAATTCTATATTGGATTAATTAATTATTAATGGCTTGATTACTTCTTAATTAAATTAATTAAGACATCTTATGGGAAGCACCAAGTTAACTGTCGCGGATGCCGCCGCCATCCAATCGAGGCTTTAACCAGTATCTTGGACCGAGCAACAAAGGAGGTTAAGTCAGCAATACTGCCAGAGTCAACGGTCTGAAGATCGGTGATGATGTCATACAGGTGTTGGAGACTGTCCTTGCATAAGTAAAGGGAATGAAGCTCATCCCACATCGCCTTGGCCGTCTCGTGATACATGATCATGCGATAAGGTTCGTCATCAAGAAAGTTAAGGAGTCACGTCTGAACACGACCATCGTTACGAAGCTAGTCATCAGTAGGAGCAGAAGAAACATCTTGAGTTAAATGATGCATAAGTCACTTTGACTAAAGAACTCGGCGAACAGAATGCACCCACTCAACAAAGTTCTTCCTAGTAAGAGAAATGATGGTGATTCTCAACTCGTCACGGAGTTCAGGAACCGAGACAATAACCCCAACAGGAAGGGAAGAGGCAGTAGATAAATCCATGACCAAGCATTTAGGAGATTAAGCAAAGCGGTTAACCGGCAAAACCGCGGAGGACTGAGGAGCAGTGGTGGACTGAGAAGAGGCTGCGGGGGGGCTGAGAGGAGGCAGGAGCCCGGCCAGAGTAGCTGCGGATTGAGAAGAGGTCGAGGCGGATTGAGAAGATCGCGGCTAAACAGTTAGCACAGAGTACGACCAGCTGCAAAGCCGGAGCAAGCAGTCAACACCGAGTGCGGCTAAACGGCAAGCACTGAGTGCGGACTGAGAAGAGGCCGCAGACAGGAATATAGGGTTGCGGTTAAGAAGTAGAAGTCGGCAAGCAAAGCAAAGAGAGGACTTCGGACGAACACAAAGAGCAGACCGCAGGTCGCGGCGAACACAATCCGGCGGCAAGACACTGAGAAGAACCGTGGTTAGCAGCAGCAAAGACCAAACCACGCGGCAAGGGCAAACCGTAGTGAACAACAAGTAGACCGGAATGAGCTAAGAAGAAACAGATCGCGCAATCAAAGAAGAGAGACCGTGCGATCAAAGAAGAGCAGGTCGTATCGGTGATGCCAAAAATCAGTGAGCAGCAACGGTGAGCAGCAGACAAAGAACAGACCACAACGGTCAAAGAGACAGACCGCGCGATCAAGGAAGAGCAGCAAGCAGGCAAGATGAGGCCGAAATGGGCAGACCGCAGTGGACACAGAGCAGACCGCAGGGTGGCAATACGGTGGGACCAAGCAACGAAGTCTATAAAATCAAGAGATTTGAAAACAGAAGGTGGGAACAGCTCGCCGAGTACTCTGCGGATAGAAAGGGATCTGTCCGCCAGAGTCTGGAGAGAAAGAGCCCGCAGGAGGGTTGGGGTTAGACAGAACCTCTAACCGCCCAAAACAGGAGACCGTAGAAGGGGTGCGGTTAGAAAAACAAAGACCGTCCAGAGGGATCGAGTGGCTCTGATACCATGTAGAAAAGTGCACAAACTATTGGGAAAAACTGTAAAACTTTATATATCCTTCTTGTGTCAGTAAATACAAGTATGAGTACATAAACATATGGAGAAAAGAGAGAGAAGAGTCCCTTTTCCAAGATGTGGGACTATTACATAAAGAGGAAGAAGGTCTATGATGGTTCATTATATGGGCCTTTACATGTTCTTTTTCTAACACATCTCAATGCACACAAGTCCTTGTAGTGCATATGGGGGAGAAGCAAGCCCCTTATTAATTCAAAACTTCCAACAAATGAGGGCTCCAAATTTCAAAATGGTATGCTTTGAAGTCTAGGATGACAGGGAAGAGAGCATTGGAGACGAAGGAGACCTAGGAAATGATCCCTAGCACTAACAAAGCTATTTAGCATTGCTTCCTATGGATTGACACTTGTGAGTGGACCGTAGGTCCAGCTGACCGATCAGCTTCTTATGTTGATACTTCATTTTGGTATTTTATTTACTTATGCATATTTGCGTGAACAAAGCCCCACTGAAAGGCAGGTGTTACCTATTCTTATTCTTTTATCACTCAATGTTCCTCGGGTGTAGAGAAAGCTCACATTTGTGGTGGCAATGACGTGTCCCTATCATTTTCTCCCAGGTTTTTGGAAACTGTAATACTCGTCAACCACTTCACAAAAAAAATCTGTAATAACTATCTAAATCTGAATAGGTTATCTTATTAGGACCTAAAATCTTACCTATATGCATCCTCTTCAAATCTAATTGCATTTCCTTCTTCTGATGAACCCATACTATACCTCATTATTTTGTTTACTATACTCTTTAAAAATACTTTCTTTTTCAAAAACTCACATTTAATAACCTCTCAAAAAACATTTTCATTAAAAATTTAGAAAAATGAATAAATTGAGCTTCACATTTAAAAATTGTAAAATATGTAATTAAGAAGGGGTAAAATGGGGAAGATGAATCTTTCACCAAAGGTGTTTTTCCTTATTATCTATAGTGTGTGCATGTGAACTTATTTTCTTCATTATTAGTACAAGTCTATCATGCGAGTCATAATAAGATATAGCTTTTATTTCACTTGCTACACTCGTAGCAAGACTATTAACTTTCGAATAATCCACCTAGGCCCCAATAGCATTTAATTTTTGTTACTCTGAAAGAACACTTCTTCTCCTTAATAACTTTTTTGTACCTCCTCACTCTTCCACTAGATTTTTTTTATCAATAAATGATCTATTTTAAACTCTATTAGAATATTTATAATAATCTTCTTAATAAAACTAATCATCTTATCACATATCAAATTTAGCTCCGCTAAAGAGCACTGGTTTACCTCATTTTCACTTGATCATTAATTTGGATGAGAAATTTTCATGTTTGAAGTTAGGTGGATGTCAATCAAAAAACTTTTGTCAATGTTAGAGAATGTTAGAAAAACATGATGTATTGACCCATTTATAAGGCTCATATAGGAGTTAATGTTTAGTCCCACAATATTTGTATAGCTTAGTTTTCCTCTCTTCTCTCCTATATATTTGTACTCATACTTGTATTTTTGTATTCAAGAAGTATATACAAGGTTTTCCACCTTGCTCTACAAGGTATCAAAGCGAGGTTGTTCGCTTTATAAGGCCCATATAGGAGTTAATGTTTAGTCCCACATTGTTTGTATAGCTTAGTTTTCCTCTCTTCTCTCCTATATTTTTGTATTCAAGAAGTATATATTTGTACTCATACTTGTATTTTTGTCTTCTCTCCTAAACCAAGTTTAGTAAGGTTGTTCGCGATGTTGGATTCAAGAGGAGCTCGACCGACTTCTCTCTTTTCACTCGACATCAATCAACTGGGACTGTCATTCTCCTGGTATATGTGGATGATATCTTGATCACTGGAGACGACACAACCGGGATATAAGAAATTAAGCAATACTTGAACTCCGTTTTTCAGACAAAAGATCTGGGAGGATTGAGGTACTTTCTTGGGCTTGAGGTTGCAAGACGACCCGATGGACTTGTTCTGTCACAACGAAAGTATTGTCTTGATCTCCTCCACGATACTGGTTATTCGGGGTGTAAACCCGTAGAAACTCTGATGGACGCCAACCACAAGTTATGTGCTCATGGGTCTGACTCTGATTCCCTGCTTAAGAACCCTGAGTATTATGAGCGCCTTGTGGGAAAATTGATTTACCTAACTGTCACAAGATCTGATATTTCATTTGTCGTTGGAGTTGTTAGCAGATTTATGGACGCCCCTCGCACTTCTCATCTTCAGACTCTGGAACGCATCCTCAGATATTTGAAGACAGCTCATGGACAAGGATTGGTATATAAGCCATCTTCTTCCCTATCTCTTGTTGCATACTCAGATGCGGATTATACGGGTTCCCTGGATGATCGCCGCTCTACTACAGGCTTCTGTACCTACTTTGGGTAAAATCTTATTACTTGGCGTAACAAAAAGCAGTCTGTTGTTGCTAGATCATCCGCTGAAGCTAAGTATCGTGCAATGGCGGCGGTTGTATCTGAACTCACCTGGCTTGAGAGTCTACTTGATGATTTGGGGGTTACTTTACCCTCACCTGCAATCTTGTTTTGCGATAGCCAGGCTGCAATTCACATCGCAAAGAATCCTGTATTTCATGAGCGAACCAAGCATATCGAGGTTGACTGCCATTTCGTTCGTGAAAAGGTCCAATTAAAGAAGTTAGAGTTGGAGCATGTTCCAGCATCTGGGCAGGTTGCCGACATTCTCACCAAGGCATTACCACGACAAATATATCATCAGTTCTTATCCAAGCTTGGTGCATACGACTTGTACGCTCCAGCTTGCGGGGGAGTGTTAGAGAATGTTAGAAAAACATGATGTATTGGCCCATTTATAAGGCCCATATAGGAGTTAATGTTTAGTCTCACATTGTTTGTATAACTTAGTTTTCCTCTCTTCTCTCCTATATATTTGTACTCATACTTGTATTTTTGTATTCAAGAAGTATATACAAGGTTTTTCACCTTGCTCTACAGTCAATATTATCAATAGTCTAAAGTTGAAACAAATTGAGGAGACTTCGCTTATAGACTCATGGTGACTTCCTCTTCAATTTCAAATGTGCAATCGACGAAATTAGCAACTTCTATATTCTAATCAAATTGTTGAATGACCATGAACAATGTGATTTACCGATAATCTTATCTATCATGGGTTGCCTTGTCCTTCTTGGGAAACTCCATTACCTGCTTGTTTATCTTCTCCTCCTTCTCTGGATCATTTTTTTCATAGGGATCTTTTGCTTATGGGACATCTGAAATATGTGGGAAGAACTACTTGATGGGTGGTGATTTTTCTTCAATTCAGCAGGCAAACAATAATGAAACTTCTGTCCATCTATGATAACATGGAAGTCTTCTCATGTTGGTAACATGTCAGTCATGGGAACATAAAAATCCTTATTCAACATGGAATTCTACTAATCATTGTTTAGCAACCACTTTGGTACAGTACAATATACCTCTTAACACTGCAAAACATAGCTTCACAGTTATCAAATAAGCCACCTCACACAGTATCTCATCAATGTAATCTTCTATGATGACAAACTTGAGGTAACTCTAACCATCAATCTTTATATGAAATTTTCTAGCAGTGGGAATGATGATATTAACTCTTAATTCACCTTAATTCTTATGGTGAGTAAACTCCTCCCATGTGTTCTTATCAGAGAATGACCCCAAATGGTATATCTGTCGAGATTTCCAGGGTCTGCTTTATCCATAGAACTCAACACAGTACTGATGTCCATTAGAGCAACATTGATTCTCTCACCCTTCTTCCATTATTAGAAAAAGTTGAGGTTGTAATTTCCAATATTCTTCTTGTATGTGGCTAGGTATTTGACAATTGTCACGGAACTTTCCAAAGTAAATGATCTTTTAGGGCATTTAATGATCAGCTGCAGTGCAAAATAATTTGATTGTTTTTTTTGTTCAGGAACACAATTTATTTTTATTTGACAGTAAGGTTTGGAGGCGACTTAATTAGCATATGTACATCCCTATTCCTTAAGATTTACCCTAAAGAGACTATCTACAAGTGGAACTTCTATTGTATCTTTGCACAAGCTGGCCTTAAAATATGCTACCTTTTCACTGATCTTCCATGTAACTCGTGCAGTAGAATTCACAAGGAATTAACTACTTAAAATGTTTCTTACTTCTTAGCAAGCAACAACTATAGGTGAGTATTCCATCAGTCCAATGCATGATGGCATTGCTTCAATAATTGATGTAAATCACGACTCAAGAGCTTTATAATTGAATTTAAAAATAAAACAGAGGTCAAGTTAAAATAAGGAGCGTACACTCAAATCCTTGAGTAAATGAATTAGGTGATTAATCTAAGCTTACCATATCCCTCTCAAGTAATCAACAATCGTACCATAGATGTCATAAAAATTAGAAGGGTATTGTTACTAGCAAAACTCATTTGGCTGCTTGAATTTTTTATGGTGATTTGTTATAACAAAAAGGTTTTCAAATAGTCATTTTCAAATATGAAAGTTTGCTAAAAGTAATGGTCTGCTAGAATTCAAAACAGATTTGCTAGTAACAACACCCAATTAGAATGGGTAATTGACAAAATGCACCCTATAAATATCGGCTTTTGGCAAAATGCACCCCGAAAGTTTAAAATTGACAAAATGCACCCCAAAAGTGGTTTTTATTGGCAATATGCACCCTCAGTAGGCAAAAATGAAATGATCAAAATGTACACTCTATGGTGCATATTGCCAAGAAAAACAACTTTGGGGTTGCATTTTGCCAATTTTAAACTTTTGGAATGCATTTTGTCAAAAGCCGATATTTCCAGGATGCATTTTGCCGATTACCCAATTAGAATCCACAAGCAGAGTCAAGAAAGAAGGCACCAATATTTAATTAACAACAAACAAGCATAGCTAGAGCCCTGAACTTATAAAAATCAAATGAATATTGCATAATTTTAAGCTATCATGTTGTGAGAGGGAGGATTGTCAAGAGATATACCTGTTGGTGGCGACTGTGGCATTAGGATTGATCCAAATAAGGGTGAAAAGAGGTGACTGTATGTAATGGCACTGTGGAAGTCAGAAATGAGTGGCTTAGATGGGACGGGAACGAACGGTAGAAGAGGCCCCAAAGGATCCCGTCTGAAAATCACGGAGAGGGCGTGTTAAGCTCTCGAAGTGACTGAGGAAAAACAGGGAGGCCGTTGATTCCTGCAACTAGGGCGTCGGTCCGACGAAAGGTATGACGAAGTCGAAGGCAATCGGAGGAGGGATGGGCGCCGGATTCGGAGGAGGAACTGGCCGGCGAAGATGAATCCGACGAGGGCGTTTGGGGGGGAGAAACTAGTTGGCGGCGGTGGGAGGAGGTGAGCAGCTTGCTTCCGTCGAGCTCGAATTCCGGAAAAATAGAGGAGACTCTGTGCGGTAGTCTAGCCGGGCACATAAGGCGGGCCGGTCCGGGTCAAGTTTTTTAAAGAACGGACTTTTGACCCTACTGGTTTCGGATTGGTCCGCTCAAATCAGTTTCGACTTTCGATAGAGGACTGATTTTCCTGCTTTTGAAAAGGATCAGCTGGGAGCGAAGCACCCGTCCGGATTTAGATTCACTGGAGTTCGTGCGGATAATTTCAGGGTGGAGTTTGATCCATCTCGCGCGTAGAATTTCAGAAATCCAACACGCGAGAATTTCCATTTTTTCAATATTTTTATTACTTTTTACTGTTCATTTTTATCTTTTAGCGTCTGGATTCATCTCGGCACAGGATTGGCGAGATGAATCGTTCTCGTGCGCGATCGAACTCCACCCTGGAGTTCTTCGTACGAACTTCAGGGGATCCGGATCCCACCGGTCCTAACCAGTTTTGGATCGGTCTTTTTATTATTATTAAAATATATATCTCTATCACTATAATAGAAATATCAAAGGCATGAATTTTAAATTCATTGGAGTGATGTCGACCATTTGATCTGAATGGTAATTATTCAGCAGCCGTCTCATCAAACGCACCCTCTCTCTCCACATTTTCATAGGCCTCCTAAACCTAGGAGGGGCGGCCTAAACATAGGAGGGGCGGCCTAAACCTATAAATTTATTAGGACACAACATATCCAAGTATGTGAAGATACAATTTTACCCCTATAAATTTTGAAAATCCAGCTGTTATTAGCAAACCCACTTTCGTTTCTAGCAAATCAGAAAAAAACAGATTCTGATTTTTGCATTTTTTTTCTCTTCCCAAAAAATACTAATAACAAATCAATCTTGATTTTTCGCAATTTTTGCATTTTGGAATTTTGAGCCCCAAATATTTCTCATTTGAAAAAGTCATCAACATAAAAGTCAGATCTATAACTTTCATGTTGATCATTTTTTCATTTGAAGCCGTTAAGCCTCCAATTTGGGCCCTAAAAAAGACATACACGAACATACAGATTTTCGACATTACTTTTTTCGGGACTCAAATCGGGGGTCTAAACTACTTTAAATCAAAAAGTGTTCAACATGAAAATTATAGATCTCGACGAGATCTACAACTTTCAAGTTGAACACTTTTTGATTTGAAGCCGTTTATGCCTCCGATTTGGCCTCCGAAAAAAGCCACGCTGATCCCGGGCGTCCGTACATATATACGACTTAACTTTTTTCAGGGGTCAAATTGGGGGTCTAAAGTGCTTTAAATCAAAAAGTGTTCAACATAAAAATTATAGATCTTGTCGAGATCTACAACTTTCATGTTGAACACTTCTCATGAAATTGTACGTATAAGACGCAGTTCAAAATAACGTATATATTCTTATATACACTTAACTCGTATATACAACACATCCTTATAATAATTAGAAATCAAATATATTTTTAAACCGGCCGATATTTTGTTTAAAGATTTTGGTGCAGATAATGATATTTTGTTGAAAAAACAGTTTAATTTAGACATATTAAACATTTGCGGCATTTTGACTTATCTATAATGCTAACATAAGTGGTTGAATGAATACATTTGAAATCATTTGTAATATCATTATATGCAGCAACGGGTTATTTTGAAAGAATGAATGTTTTAAACAAAATTAAATTTTTTAAAAAAATTATGTTGGTTTGCTAGTAACAAAATGATTTTCAAATAGCCATTTTGAAAAATGAGGGTTTGCTATTATAATAATTTGCTAGAAATCAAACTGAATTTGCTAATAACAGTATCCAATCTTAATTAAAAATCCAAATATCCGACCCACCTGCTCATGACACAGCTCACTCTACCTGATAGCTTATCAGCATAGCCGCCTCACTAAATATATATAGTCAAAAATCTCAATTCATCTTCCGATGTGGGACTATTTAGAGGCAAAATATAAACCCGCCACACTCTTAATTAGCAGTGCCACAGCTTTTAATTAATGAACTTAATTAAATATTTAACTTAAATCTTTAACTTAAATCTTTAACAGCGCAGCACTCTTAATTAACAGCGCCGCACTCTGCATGCAGTTGTTCATCTGCCACTTTATATGTTAATCTTAATTAACTTAAATAAATTATTTTTTATTTGGGACTTTGATCAGCCACTTAATCTTAGGCTTCATTTGGTAACCCGTTTAGCATTTCCGTTTGGTCAAAACGCCACCGCTCGGCAGCTGAACCCGTTTGGTTTTCCGCTTTCGTTTTGATCCGCCTGGTGTTTCTCGATAACTCAAAACTCCGCGGGACGAAGCCCAGCTGCTGAGCGTCGTTTTATCGCGTTTAGGAGTTGAAGCGATCTAGGGCAGTGTCCGTTGTTTCTCCCGTCGCCGCTAGAGCGAGTCGATCCCGCCTCCTCTTCTCCGGCCGCATCCGGGTTCTGGATCGCTTCCCGTGCTACTTCTCCGGCGGTGAAGGACTTGCGTGCTTCTTATCCGACGGCAAAGGCCTTCGACGGCGACGACAAAGGCCTTCGACGGGGACGGCAAAGGCTGCATCAGGGCGTCTTCTTTGTATCCAGTGCTTCTTCGGCGCAGGGTTGTTCTTCTCCGGGTGTGTGCCCCTCTCCGGGTGTGTGCCCCTTCATCTCCGGCGGTCTAGGGATTTCGACACAGGTAATATCATTTGTTACCTGTTGCATTGTGCAGAACTCCCCCCACCCATTTTGTGGCCAGATATCTCACCACTCCCCTCTCCCCCCTCCTGTTTTGTGCGCAGAACTCCAGATTTCCTGTGTTCCCCCGATCTGCAGCAGAGTACACCAGCAGGTATACCTTCCCCTCCCCTTCAAATTTTTTTTTGGTGATTTTTGCTGGATTGTTTCGGTTTAGGGTAAATGATAATGTGCAATGTGTGTGTACTTGTCAACCAAGGATGTTGAATTTGTGTGTAATGTGTGTGTATGTGATGTGTGTGTGTGTTATATGTGTTGTGTGTGTGCAATGTATGTTGTGTGTGTATGTGTTGTGTGTGAGTGTGTTTATGTGTTGTGTGTGTGCTTCTGCTGTGTATGTGTATGTGTATGTGTTGTGTTGTGACATGTGTGCATGTGTATGTATGTGTGTATGTATGTGTGTATGTACATGTGTTGTGTGTGTTGTGTGTGTTTGTGCTATGTGTGTGCGTGTGTGTGTTTGTGTGTGTGTGTGTATGTACATGTGTTCTGTGTGTGTGCTATGTGTGATGTGTGTGTGAGTGTGTGTGTGTGATGTGTGAGTGTGTATGTGTTGTGTGTATGTGAGTGTGCTGTGTGTGTGAGTGTGTGTGTGAGTGTGTGTGTGATGTGTGTGTGTGATGTGTGTGTGAGTGTGTGTTGTGTGTGAGTGTGTGTGTGTGTGCTGTGTGTGTGATGTGTGTGTGAGTGTGTCTGTGATGTGTGTGTGAGTTTGTATGTGATGTGTATGTGTTTGTGATGTGTGTGTGAGTGTGTATGTGATGTGTGTGTGTGAGTGTGCTGTGTGAGTGTGCTGTGTGAGTGTGTGTATGTGTGTGTGTGCTGTGTGATGTGTGTGTGTGTTGTATGTGTGAGTTTGTATGTGATGTGTGTGTGAGTGTGTGTGTGATGTGTGTGTGTGTGATGTGTGTGTGAGTGTGTGCTGTGTGTGAGTGTGTGTGTGTGTTGTGTGTGTGCTGTGTGTGTGAGTGTGTGTGTGATGTGTGTGTGAGTTTGTATGTGATGTTTGTGATGCAGGCCACTATCCGCCACGAGATAACCTTATCGTTCTATCGCACGAGACGCCTAACACCCACAACGCTAGCCACACAAAGCTCAAACGCAGCGCACCACTATGCAAACTAAACAAGTAAACCAACACGGTAGCCACACCGTCGGAAAGATCGGACAAGCGGCTAGAGGCCGATATCCTTTCAAGCAAAAGGGACCCACCCGGTCCGGACGAGCGATGTTGTACTAAAGAAGATCTACCCGAAAACACGATCGAGAAACGGTAGATCTCCCCCAACAAAAAGAGCGGGGTTCGCCAAACCCTTTTCGGAAATAAAGCGTAGTGATGTTGCAACACTTAAAGCAAAACCCACGAAAATCAACGATTCGCAAGCAACGCAAAAATTACTCCAGCCGCTAGAAAAATCAAGAGGGAAACACACCGAAGTGGAGAGATTCGTTACCCAAGTCGGAATGGATGATTCCGACTATTTTACCCAAAGATCACTCGCCCGCGGTTCCGCCGGAGTTGCACCGAATGGAGTAAGAGATTCCGCCGTCGCCGCGTCACGCCGTCTCCAAGTTCCTCGGAGGTTGAAATACTCCTCCTCCACCAACAGGAGGGTAGTCGGCCAAGAGGGAAGAGAGGTGGTGGTCGGCCTTGGAGGTTGGTGGCCGAATGGTAGGGGATGAGGTGGTCGGGTAAGGCGGTTTTGGGAGGAGAAGATGGCGTGGACGAAGTAGATGGAAGAGGGAGGAAGGGAAGAGGAAGGGGGGGCGGCTTTGAGAGTGGAGGGAGGGGGCGGCCGAAGTTGTGAGGAGGAAGAGAGAGAGAGGGGGGGGCGGCTAAGAGGATGAGAAGGAGAGGGATAAGTTTAGGGTTTCAATTTTTCTTCTTCAATGCTTCAAAAGGAAAACATCCTATGCCTATATATAGGCTTACAACCATCATAAGGCTATTAGCAGCCCATAATGAAAAATAAAGCTAATAATGTTTTTGTTAAACTTAAAGAGACAAATAAAATGCCTAAACAAGTGGCACAACAAATACGCTAAATAAAATGACATAAATAAAAGATTAAACGGGCTTGAGCCGAGGGCGGAGATTATAACGTCGCCCCGAGTGGGCACCATGGCGACGCGAGTCCTTTGTTGGAGACGAGGGAGGGTCTTCAGCAAGCTGTGGTTCGTCGTCTCCACCAATCCTCCCCCCCTTAAAAGGACTCATCACCGATGAGTTGTCCTGCAGATATCGTCGTAGAAGAGCATTGTCCAAGAGCGCGACCTCGGATTCCGGAAGCCAAGAGTCATCCGAGGAGGGGCGGCCACGCCAACGAACCAAGAAACGCCGCACGTCGCCATCCGGAGTGGGAAGTACATCATCCTGTAGAATCCTGTCGGGCAAGAAAGCTGTCCTGGCAAACCTGGGAAAAGCATTAGGCAGTAACGGGGGAAAATCTAATTCATCAACATACGGCGTACCTCCTTTGGAGACCGACGGAACGAGTGATCCCGTACCCCACTCAGTCTTACGCCCAAGAGAATCTGTGGTAGATGTAAACGGAGAGGACGATAATTCTAGCGGCGGAGCAATATATGGCGTTAAGTCCGAAACATTAAAAATAGGGGAAATACCCCAATCAGTGGGTAATTCTAAAAGAAATGCATTTTCGCCTAACTGCTTTAAGATCCGAAAAGGACCCGCTCGCCGGTCCGCTAACTTTTTTAAGGTGCCCGTAGGCAGCCGTTCAGGGATGAGACGGACCATGACTAAATCGCCGACTTTCAGGGGAGACACTCGTTTATGTGTGTTGGCATGAACTTGATAGGACGCATAGTGAGCGGTAAGCGTCTCATTAATGTGTTTATGCAGGTCATGGATGTGAGAGGCAAAATCTTGTGCGAATTGGCTTGATTTAAAAGATGGGGGTAGCGGAATCAAGTCAAGTGGCACCGGGGCCTTATAGCCATGCACAATTTCATTCGGGGACAGACCCGTGGACCTATTTTTGGAATTATTATAAGCCAATTGAGCATGCGGAAGGATAAGATCCCATGTACCCTTGTGGTCTCCCACAAGGCAGCGTAGCAGACTACCCAAACTTCTATTTACAACCTCCGTTTGCCCATCCGTTTGCGGATGGTAGGCCGAAGAAAATAGGAGCTTAGTGCCCATTATCCTCCACAAAGTTTTCCAAAAATAGCTCGTGAACTTGACATCCCTATCAGTAACTATCGATTTTGGTACGCCGCGGTGACCCACTACCTCCTTAAAATAAAGTTGCGCGACATGGGATGCGTCGTTAGTTTTATTGCAAGCGATAAAATAAGCCATCTTGGAGAATCGGTCAACGACAACTAAAATCGAATCGTGACGCCTAAATGTGATCGGAAGGCCTAGAACGAAGTCCATGCTAACGTATTCCCAAGGCGTCGAAGGGATCGGGAGAGGGGTATAAAGCCCCGCGTTCGTCTTGTTCCCCTTTGCCAACTGGCACGCCCGACAACTCCCCACGATCTTACTAACCATGGTCTTAAGGCCGGGCCAATAAAATTTGTCCTCCACTAACGCGATAGTCTTGTCACGGCCAAAATGGCCTCCCAACCCGCCACTATGCAGTTCCCACACAATGAAGTGACGTAGGGATGAGCGGGGAATACATAGCTTCGAGTGGTTGAAAAGATACCCGTCACGAATGTAAAACGCGGAAATGGTTGTGGGCAGGTTATCCTGAGTGGTGAAGTATATGTCCTTGAAATCGGGACAGTGGGCATATTCGTCCTTAATCCTGTCAAAGCCCACCACCTTAACTTCTAATGTGGATAGTAATAACGTGACACGACTAAGAGCGTCCGCTACGCGATTGAGGGTACCCTTCAGATGCTTAATGATGAATGTGTACTCCTGAAGATAGGAGACCCATTTGGCATGTCGCGGACTCACCTTTGACTGCGAATTGATAAAGCGGAGCGCCTCGTGATCGGATAGGATGACGAACTCCTTAGGAAGCAAGTAGTGCCGCCAATGTTGGAGGCATCGGATGACCGCATAGAATTCCCGATCATAGTTAGAATAGTTCAATTTCGGGCCGGCCAGTTTCTCACTGAAGTATCCCACTGGGTGACCTTCTTGGCTCAATACGCCCCCGATCCCCACTCCCGAGGCGTCACAAGATAATTCAAAAACCTTGGAGAAATCCGGGAGGCGCAAGAGGGGGGCCTCGGACATGCGCGCCTTAATTAATTGAAAAGCCTTGGCGGCCGACTTAGTCCAAGAAAACTCACCCTTCTTCATGCACTCGGTTACGGGGGCCATTATGCTACTAAAATCCTTAATAAACCGTCGGTAGAAGGTGGCGAGTCCGTGGAAACTCCGCACGTCCCGAATGTTGGCGGGTTCGGGCCAATCCTTTATGGCTTGCACCTTCTTAGGGTCTACATGGATTCCCTCTGAACTAACGATATAACCGAGGAACTCGACGGAAGTCACGTGGAAGGTACATTTTTTAATGTTCACGAATAATTTTTCCGACCTTAACGTGGTTAGGATGATTCTCAAATGCGTCGCATGATCACTCGTGGTGGTGCTAAAGATCAGGATGTCGTCGAAGTACACCACAATGAACTTCCCCATGTAAGGTTGGAAAACATGGGTCATCATCCTAGAAAACGTGCTGGGTGCGTTGGATAGCCCAAACGGCATCACTAACCACTCATAAAGGCCCTCCTTAGATTTAAAGGCGGTCTTCCACTCATCTCCTTCTCTAATTCGGATTTGGTGGTAACCACTCCTAAGGTCCAACTTGGAGAAGATCGTGGCGCCGGCCAACATATCTAACAAATCGTCGAGACGGGGAATGGGGAATCGGTACTTGACAGAGATTTTGTTTATGGCCCGGCTATCCACACACATCCTCCACGTGCCGTCCTTCTTGGGGGCCAGTAAGGCGGGTACGGCGCAAGGACTCATGCTATGGCGGATAAATCCCTTTCGCAATAATTCCGAGATCTGGGTTTGTAGTTCTAAATGCGCGGACGGATTGAGGCGATAATGGGGAAGGTTGGGTAGGGAGGAGCCGGGAATGAAGTCGATGGCGTGTTGGATGTCCCGCATGGGAGGTAACTCAGACGGTAGCTCGTCCGGATACACATCCACAAATTCTTCTAGGAGCGACTTCAATACCGAGGGTAAACTTTCACATATCGTCGCATCGTCCTTGACTTGGAGGCAAACTAAAGCGTAAAGGACTCCGTCCATGAAGGTAGCCCGGGCCAGTTCCTTCCTACCAATAAGACCCAACGCTCTCTTCTCAACGGGGATGATGGTGTCCTTGGACGGGGTCGAAGGGTCCTTCGGAGGAGAGGGCTTCAAGACGATGACGCGGCCATTAAACTTGAATTCATAAGTGTTAGCCCGACCATAGTGGGTGACGTCATGGTCAAACAACCAAGGGCGTCCGAGTAAGACGTGACACGCATCCATGGGGATGACATCACACCAAACTGACTCGGTGTAGGCCTTGATGGTGAGGGGAACTAGGCAACGCTTCACTACGGGGAGGGATGACTTGTTCACCCACGCTACCTTATACGGGTGAGGGTGTGGTTCAGCAACTAGGGACATGCGTTTCACGGCGGCTTCAGAAACGACATTCATGCAACTACCGCAACCATCATTAGTGATGAACGATGTGCGAGGGATGTCAGGTTTGTGCATTCTTATTTGGTGATAACCAGAGAACGCATCTAGAAAGCTCATAAACGGATACCCTACCGCAGAATCAACTAATAAATCTATCCGAGGCAAGGGGTAGAAATCTTTCGGGCATGCTTTATTCAAACGGGTGAAATCTACACACATACGCCACTTCCCCCCAGGTTTTTTAACCATTACAACATTTGAGACCCACTCGGGAAGTTCGTCTCCCACGCGGCCAAATCGACTTTTGCGCGCACAATTCAACAACGTCGCTATGAGCTTGAGAAGTTCGTTAATCTCGCTAGAGTGGTTCTCTCACGCGTTCACGAGTCGAACCTTCTACGGATTCCACGGCCACAAGCAAAATCTGAATTTTAAATAACTTATGGAATAACGATATTATTAGCAGTACGAACGCAACGGCAAGCCCATAAATTAATTAAGAGACGCATAAATTTAACACTAATACAAGGAGAGGGATCGAGTTTACCCAAACCAAAGCACGAGGAATGGTTTTCCCGTTTTCTTCCGCGATCGGGCTGAAGGCTTGCGGACGGATTCGAGCTGGCGAATAGGGCACGGCCGGAAAGGGGGTCGAAGTCGACGGCCCGTTATCCACTCCCGGTCGCCGGAAGAAGGTTCCGAAGTCGACGGCGGACGGGCTACGTCTCCAAGTGAACGGGCGGAGCGTTGCGCGTGGCTGAAGGTGACGTCGCCGCTGGAAGGTGGCTCGATGTTGGGCTTTGCGGGATTCGCCGGCAATGAACAAAGAACGAGAAATGTCTCGTTCTTGTTCTATCCGGTCTGCCTTGTCTCCACCAAAATGAGGTTTTAAATAGACTAAATTTTCTATATTTTTTTCCCTCTATAGCACATGAAATCTCATAAATTTGATTCCTTTTTTAAAAAAATATTCTCAATGACTCATAAATTTCATTCCTTTTGAAAATATCCTTTTCTAAATGACTTTCCCAATAAATGATGAGATTTGAATTTTGAAATTTGAATTTGAAATTTATGCTTACGTAATTAATTTTGGGCTTGCCGCTATCGTTCTACTACTAATAATATCGGACCTCTTTATAGAAGTCCCAACGGTCGGTCAAGCCGATGAGCCAGAAAGCAATACGAAGAAAATGCAGGAAACAGTGCATGAAATAAAATAAAATAAAAGCATAAAGGCTATGATGCGTCGCAGGCCGCATCAAGAAGCATCAGTCCTCTTTTGCAGCACACCAACACTTCCATGTGTCCTATCGAAATCTCCAGCAAGCTCCTTCCCCACCACAGGTATCAACATCCAAACAGGCCACTGCATCCACGCCATTCACATCGCATCCAGCAAGTTGCACCGCATCAGAGCTTTTGGTCCAAACCGCGGCCAACAACAGCCGCACCGCATTCCCTCTGTTCAGTTCGCTTCGTCCGGCCAAATAGATTTTTGGACCTGTGTGTTTCTTCCTCCACCAACCAACCTCCGTCCAAATTGCTGCTAGCAACAGCTTCGACGTTCCCAGCAGACAACCATAGCAGCTGCTGCAGTATCCCCACAGTCGATGCCCTTCTGCTTTGACACTATCCTCCAATGACGCACTGCTGCCCCGATCCGAGAGCATCTCCTGGTCTGAGCGGTTCTCCCCAGTGCAATCTCTTCAGCGGAGGTCGCCTCTCTGTCTCCTCAAGGACACCCGCTTCGTTCTTCATCTTCACGAGCTCTGAACGGTCCGCCTTCCGCATGCTCCTCCAATCGACTCCAGTAATTTCCTTTCCACGTCTTTGCCTGTACTTTTCTCGAGCCTCCCGCCTCCCACCAAGCCATCGAGCCGCCTGCCACCTTTATTTTATATATCTATACATTTAATACCTTAATTTAAAGCAACAGTTTTTTTAAGCCGCTGTCGGGCTGTCAGACTGCCAACCACTCTTCATTATTACCGCTACATTTTTCAATTGTTCTCTCACTTTTCTCTCTCGCACCACTCCTCTCAATTTCCATCAGTTTTATTCACTTTTTTTAACCGAGCCCTGTGCACTTATTCCTCCCTTACCAATGCAGCCAATCAAAAAAAAATCAAACTTTTAATTGATTGATTAATTCTATATTGGATTAATTAATTATTAATGGCTTGATTACTTCTTAATTAAATTAATTAAGACATCTTATGGGAAGCACCAAGTTAACTGTCGCGGATGCCGCCGCCATCCAATCGAGGCTTTAACCAGTATCTTGGACCGAGCAACAAAGGAGGTTAAGTCAGCAATACTGCCAGAGTCAACGGTCTGAAGATCGGTGATGATGTCATACAGGTGTTGGAGACTGTCCTTGCATAAGTAAAGGGAATGAAGCTCATCCCACATCGCCTTGGCCGTCTCGTGATACATGATCATGCGATAAGGTTCGTCATCAAGAAAGTTAAGGAGTCACGTCTGAACACGACCATCGTTACGAAGCTAGTCATCAGTAGGAGCAGAAGAAACATCTTGAGTTAAATGATGCATAAGTCACTTTGACTAAAGAACTCGGCGAACAGAATGCACCCACTCAACAAAGTTCTTCCTAGTAAGAGAAATGATGGTGATTCTCAACTCGTCACGGAGTTCAGGAACCGAGACAATAACCCCAACAGGAAGGGAAGAGGCAGTAGATAAATCCATGACCAAGCATTTAGGAGATTAAGCAAAGCGGTTAACCGGCAAAACCGCGGAGGACTGAGGAGCAGTGGTGGACTGAGAAGAGGCTGCGGGGGGGCTGAGAGGAGGCAGGAGCCCGGCCAGAGTAGCTGCGGATTGAGAAGAGGTCGAGGCGGATTGAGAAGATCGCGGCTAAACAGTTAGCACAGAGTACGACCAGCTGCAAAGCCGGAGCAAGCAGTCAACACCGAGTGCGGCTAAACGGCAAGCACTGAGTGCGGACTGAGAAAAGGCCGCAGACAGGAATATAGGGTTGCGGTTAAGAAGTAGAAGTCGGCAAGCAAAGCAAAGAGAGGACTTCGGACGAACACAAAGAGCAGACCGCAGGTCGCGGCGAACACAATCCGGCGGCAAGACACTGAGAAGAACCGTGGTTAGCAGCAGCAAAGACCAAACCACGCGGCAAGGGCAAACCGTAGTGAACAACAAGTAGACCGGAATGAGCTAAGAAGAAACAGATCGCGCAATCAAAGAAGAGAGACCGTGCGATCAAAGAAGAGCAGGTCGTATCGGTGATGCCAAAAATCAGTGAGCAGCAACGGTGAGCAGCAGACAAAGAACAGACCACAACGGTCAAAGAGACAGACCGCGCGATCAAGGAAGAGCAGCAAGCAGGCAAGATGAGGCCGAAATGGGCAGACCGCAGTGGACACAGAGCAGACCGCAGGGTGGCAATACGGTGGGACCAAGCAACGAAGTCTATAAAATCAAGAGATTTGAAAACAGAAGGTGGGAACAGCTCGCCGAGTACTCTGCGGATAGAAAGGGATCTGTCCGCCAGAGTCTGGAGAGAAAGAGCCCGCAGGAGGGTTGGGGTTAGACAGAACCTCTAACCGCCCAAAACAGGAGACCGTAGAAGGGGTGCGGTTAGAAAAACAAAGACCGTCCAGAGGGATCGAGTGGCTCTGATACCATGTAGAAAAGTGCACAAACTATTGGGAAAAACTGTAAAACTTTATATATCCTTCTTGTGTCAGTAAATACAAGTATGAGTACATAAACATATGGAGAAAAGAGAGAGAAGAGTCCCTTTTCCAAGATGTGGGACTATTACATAAAGAGGAAGAAGGTCTATGATGGTTCATTATATGGGCCTTTACATGTTCTTTTTCTAACACATCTCAATGCACACAAGTCCTTGTAGTGCATATGGGGGAGAAGCAAGCCCCTTATTAATTCAAAACTTCCAACAAATGAGGGCTCCAAATTTCAAAATGGTATGCTTTGAAGTCTAGGATGACAGGGAAGAGAGCATTGGAGACGAAGGAGACCTAGGAAATGATCCCTAGCACTAACAAAGCTATTTAGCATTGCTTCCTATGGATTGACACTTGTGAGTGGACCGTAGGTCCAGCTGACCGATCAGCTTCTTATGTTGATACTTCATTTTGGTATTTTATTTACTTATGCATATTTGCGTGAACAAAGCCCCACTGAAAGGCAGGTGTTACCTATTCTTATTCTTTTATCACTCAATGTTCCTCGGGTGTAGAGAAAGCTCACATTTGTGGTGGCAATGACGTGTCCCTATCATTTTCTCCCAGGTTTTTGGAAACTGTAATACTCGTCAACCACTTCACAAAAAAAATCTGTAATAACTATCTAAATCTGAATAGGTTATCTTATTAGGACCTAAAATCTTACCTATATGCATCCTCTTCAAATCTAATTGCATTTCCTTCTTCTGATGAACCCATACTATACCTCATTATTTTGTTTACTATACTCTTTAAAAATACTTTCTTTTTCAAAAACTCACATTTAATAACCTCTCAAAAAACATTTTCATTAAAAATTTAGAAAAATGAATAAATTGAGCTTCACATTTAAAAATTGTAAAATATGTAATTAAGAAGGGGTAAAATGGGGAAGATGAATCTTTCACCAAAGGTGTTTTTCCTTATTATCTATAGTGTGTGCATGTGAACTTATTTTCTTCATTATTAGTACAAGTCTATCATGCGAGTCATAATAAGATATAGCTTTTATTTCACTTGCTACACTCGTAGCAAGACTATTAACTTTCGAATAATCCACCTAGGCCCCAATAGCATTTAATTTTTGTTACTCTGAAAGAACACTTCTTCTCCTTAATAACTTTTTTGTACCTCCTCACTCTTCCACTAGATTTTTTTTTATCAATAAATGATCTATTTTAAACTCTATTAGAATATTTATAATAATCTTCTTAATAAAACTAATCATCTTATCACATATCAAATTTAGCTCCGCTAAAGAGCACTGGTTTACCTCATTTTCACTTGATCATTAATTTGGATGAGAAATTTTCATGTTTGAAGTTAGGTGGATGTCAATCAAAAAACTTTTGTCAATGTTAGAGAATGTTAGAAAAACATGATGTATTGACCCATTTATAAGGCTCATATAGGAGTTAATGTTTAGTCCCACAATATTTGTATAGCTTAGTTTTCCTCTCTTCTCTCCTATATATTTGTACTCATACTTGTATTTTTGTATTCAAGAAGTATATACAAGGTTTTCCACCTTGCTCTACAAGGTATCAAAGCGAGGTTGTTCGCTTTATAAGGCCCATATAGGAGTTAATGTTTAGTCCCACATTGTTTGTATAGCTTAGTTTTCCTCTCTTCTCTCCTATATTTTTGTATTCAAGAAGTATATATTTGTACTCATACTTGTATTTTTGTCTTCTCTCCTAAACCAAGTTTAGTAAGGTTGTTCGCGATGTTGGATTCAAGAGGAGCTCGACCGACTTCTCTCTTTTCACTCGACATCAATCAACTGGGACTGTCATTCTCCTGGTATATGTGGATGATATCTTGATCACTGGAGACGACACAACCGGGATATAAGAAATTAAGCAATACTTGAACTCCGTTTTTCAGACAAAAGATCTGGGAGGATTGAGGTACTTTCTTGGGCTTGAGGTTGCAAGACGACCCGATGGACTTGTTCTGTCACAACGAAAGTATTGTCTTGATCTCCTCCACGATACTGGTTATTCGGGGTGTAAACCCGTAGAAACTCTGATGGACGCCAACCACAAGTTATGTGCTCATGGGTCTGACTCTGATTCCCTGCTTAAGAACCCTGAGTATTATGAGCGCCTTGTGGGAAAATTGATTTACCTAACTGTCACAAGATCTGATATTTCATTTGTCGTTGGAGTTGTTAGCAGATTTATGGACGCCCCTCGCACTTCTCATCTTCAGACTCTGGAACGCATCCTCAGATATTTGAAGACAGCTCATGGACAAGGATTGGTATATAAGCCATCTTCTTCCCTATCTCTTGTTGCATACTCAGATGCGGATTATACGGGTTCCCTGGATGATCGCCGCTCTACTACAGGCTTCTGTACCTACTTTGGGTAAAATCTTATTACTTGGCGTAACAAAAAGCAGTCTGTTGTTGCTAGATCATCCGCTGAAGCTAAGTATCGTGCAATGGCGGCGGTTGTATCTGAACTCACCTGGCTTGAGAGTCTACTTGATGATTTGGGGGTTACTTTACCCTCACCTGCAATCTTGTTTTGCGATAGCCAGGCTGCAATTCACATCGCAAAGAATCCTGTATTTCATGAGCGAACCAAGCATATCGAGGTTGACTGCCATTTCGTTCGTGAAAAGGTCCAATTAAAGAAGTTAGAGTTGGAGCATGTTCCAGCATCTGGGCAGGTTGCCGACATTCTCACCAAGGCATTACCACGACAAATATATCATCAGTTCTTATCCAAGCTTGGTGCATACGACTTGTACGCTCCAGCTTGCGGGGGAGTGTTAGAGAATGTTAGAAAAACATGATGTATTGGCCCATTTATAAGGCCCATATAGGAGTTAATGTTTAGTCTCACATTGTTTGTATAACTTAGTTTTCCTCTCTTCTCTCCTATATATTTGTACTCATACTTGTATTTTTGTATTCAAGAAGTATATACAAGGTTTTTCACCTTGCTCTACAGTCAATATTATCAATAGTCTAAAGTTGAAACAAATTGAGGAGACTTCGCTTATAGACTCATGGTGACTTCCTCTTCAATTTCAAATGTGCAATCGACGAAATTAGCAACTTCTATATTCTAATCAAATTGTTGAATGACCATGAACAATGTGATTTACCGATAATCTTATCTATCATGGGTTGCCTTGTCCTTCTTGGGAAACTCCATTACCTGCTTGTTTATCTTCTCCTCCTTCTCTGGATCATTTTTTTCATAGGGATCTTTTGCTTATGGGACATCTGAAATATGTGGGAAGAACTACTTGATGGGTGGTGATTTTTCTTCAATTCAGCAGGCAAACAATAATGAAACTTCTGTCCATCTATGATAACATGGAAGTCTTCTCATGTTGGTAACATGTCAGTCATGGGAACATAAAAATCCTTATTCAACATGGAATTCTACTAATCATTGTTTAGCAACCACTTTGGTACAGTACAATATACCTCTTAACACTGCAAAACATAGCTTCACAGTTATCAAATAAGCCACCTCACACAGTATCTCATCAATGTAATCTTCTATGATGACAAACTTGAGGTAACTCTAACCATCAATCTTTATATGAAATTTTCTAGCAGTGGGAATGATGATATTAACTCTTAATTCACCTTAATTCTTATGGTGAGTAAACTCCTCCCATGTGTTCTTATCAGAGAATGACCCCAAATGGTATATCTGTCGAGATTTCCAGGGTCTGCTTTATCCATAGAACTCAACACAGTACTGATGTCCATTAGAGCAACATTGATTCTCTCACCCTTCTTCCATTATTAGAAAAAGTTGAGGTTGTAATTTCCAATATTCTTCTTGTATGTGGCTAGGTATTTGACAATTGTCACGGAACTTTCCAAAGTAAATGATCTTTTAGGGCATTTAATGATCAGCTGCAGTGCAAAATAATTTGATTGTTTTTTTTGTTCAGGAACACAATTTATTTTTATTTGACAGTAAGGTTTGGAGGCGACTTAATTAGCATATGTACATCCCTATTCCTTAAGATTTACCCTAAAGAGACTATCTACAAGTGGAACTTCTATTGTATCTTTGCACAAGCTGGCCTTAAAATATGCTACCTTTTCACTGATCTTCCATGTAACTCGTGCAGTAGAATTCACAAGGAATTAACTACTTAAAATGTTTCTTACTTCTTAGCAAGCAACAACTATAGGTGAGTATTCCATCAGTCCAATGCATGATGGCATTGCTTCAATAATTGATGTAAATCACGACTCAAGAGCTTTATAATTGAATTTAAAAATAAAACAGAGGTCAAGTTAAAATAAGGAGCGTACACTCAAATCCTTGAGTAAATGAATTAGGTGATTAATCTAAGCTTACCATATCCCTCTCAAGTAATCAACAATCGTACCATAGATGTCATAAAAATTAGAAGGGTATTGTTACTAGCAAAACTCATTTGGCTGCTTGAATTTTTTATGGTGATTTGTTATAACAAAAAGGTTTTCAAATAGTCATTTTCAAATATGAAAGTTTGCTAAAAGTAATGGTCTGCTAGAATTCAAAACAGATTTGCTAGTAACAACACCCAATTAGAATGGGTAATTGACAAAATGCACCCTATAAATATCGGCTTTTGGCAAAATGCACCCCGAAAGTTTAAAATTGACAAAATGCACCCCAAAAGTGGTTTTTATTGGCAATATGCACCCTCAGTAGGCAAAAATGAAATGATCAAAATGTACACTCTATGGTGCATATTGCCAAGAAAAACAACTTTGGGGTTGCATTTTGCCAATTTTAAACTTTTGGAATGCATTTTGTCAAAAGCCGATATTTCCAGGATGCATTTTGCCGATTACCCAATTAGAATCCACAAGCAGAGTCAAGAAAGAAGGCACCAATATTTAATTAACAACAAACAAGCATAGCTAGAGCCCTGAACTTATAAAAATCAAATGAATATTGCATAATTTTAAGCTATCATGTTGTGAGAGGGAGGATTGTCAAGAGATATACCTGTTGGTGGCGACTGTGGCATTAGGATTGATCCAAATAAGGGTGAAAAGAGGTGACTGTATGTAATGGCACTGTGGAAGTCAGAAATGAGTGGCTTAGATGGGACGGGAACGAACGGTAGAAGAGGCCCCAAAGGATCCCGTCTGAAAATCACGGAGAGGGCGTGTTAAGCTCTCGAAGTGACTGAGGAAAAACAGGGGAGGCCGTTGATTCCTGCAACTAGGGCGTCGGTCCGACGAAAGGTATGACGAAGTCGAAGGCAATCGGAGGAGGGATGGGCGCCGGATTCGGAGGAGGAACTGGCCGGCGAAGATGAATCCGACGAGGGCGTTTGGGGGGGAGAAACTAGTTGGCGGCGGTGGGAGGAGGTGAGCAGCTTGCTTCCGTCGAGCTCGAATTCCGGAAAAATAGAGGAGACTCTGTGCGGTAGTCTAGCCGGGCACATAAGGCGGGCCGGTCCGGGTCAAGTTTTTTAAAGAACGGACTTTTGACCCTACTGGTTTCGGATTGGTCCGCTCAAATCAGTTTCGACTTTCGATAGAGGACTGATTTTCCTGCTTTTGAAAAGGATCAGCTGGGAGCGAAGCACCCGTCCGGATTTAGATTCACTGGAGTTCGTGCGGATAATTTCAGGGTGGAGTTTGATCCATCTCGCGCGTAGAATTTCAGAAATCCAACACGCGAGAATTTCCATTTTTTCAATATTTTTATTACTTTTTACTGTTCATTTTTATCTTTTAGCGTCTGGATTCATCTCGGCACAGGATTGGCGAGATGAATCGTTCTCGTGCGCGATCGAACTCCACCCTGGAGTTCTTCGTACGAACTCCAGGGGATCCGGATCCCACCGGTCCTAACCAGTTTTGGATCGGTCTTTTTTATTATTATTAAAATATATATCTCTATCACTATAATAGAAATATCAAAAGCATGAATTTTAAATTCATTGGAGTGATGTCGACCATTTGATCTGAATGGTAATTATTCAGCAGCCGTCTCATCAAACGCACCCTCTCTCTCTCCACATTTTCATAGGCCTCCTAAACCTAGGAGGGGCGGCCTAAACATAGGAGGGGCGGCCTAAACCTATAAATTTATTAGGACACAACATATCCAAGTATGTGAAGATACAATTTTACCCCTATAAATTTTGAAAATCCAGCTGTTATTAGCAAACCCACTTTCGTTTCTAGCAAATCAGAAAAAAACAGATTCTGATTTTTGCATTTTTTTTCTCTTCCCAAAAAATACTAATAACAAATCAATCTTGTTTTTTCGCAATTTTTGCATTTTTGAATTTTGAGCCCCAAATATTTCTCATTTGAAAAAGTCATCAACATAAAAGTGAGATCTATAACTTTCATGTTGATCATTTTTTCATTTGAAGCCGTTAAGCCTCCAATTTGGGCCCTAAAAAAGACATACACGAACATACAGATTTTCGACGTGACTTTTTTCGGGACTCAAATCGGGGGTCTAAACTACTTTAAATCAAAAAGTGTTCAACATGAAAATTATAGATCTCGACGAGATCTACAACTTTCAAGTTGAACACTTTTTTGATTTGAAGCCGTTTATGCCTCCGATTTGGCCTACGAAAAAAGTCACGCTGATCCCGGGCGTCCGTACATATGTACGACTTAACTTTTTTCAGGGATCAAATTGGGGGTCTAAAGTGCTTTAAATCAAAAAGTGTTCAACATAAAAATTGTAGATCTTGTCGAGATCTACAACTTTCATGTTGAACACTTCTCATGAAATTGTACGTATAAGACGCAGTTCAAAATAACGTATATATTCTTATATACACTTAACTCGTATATACAACACATCCTTATAATAATTAGAAATCAAATATATTTTTAAACCGGCCGATATTTTGTTTAAAGATTTTGGTGCAGATAATGATATTTTGTTGAAAAAACAGTTTAATTTAGACATATTAAACATTTGCGGCATTTTGACTTATCTATAATGCTAACATAAGTGGTTGAATGAATACATTTGAAATCATTTGTAATATCATTATATGCAGCAACGGGTTATTTTGAAAGAATGAATGTTTTAAACAAAATTAAATTTTTTTAAAAAAATTATGTTGGTTTGCTAGTAACAAAATGATTTTCAAATAGCCATTTTGAAAAATGAGGGTTTGCTATAATAATGATTTGCTAGAAATCAAACTGAATTTGCTAATAACAATATCCAATCTTAATTAAAAATCAAAATATCCGACCCACCTGCTCATGACACAGCTCAATCTACCTGATAGCTTCTCAGCATAGCAGCCTCACTAAATATATATAGTCAAAAATCTCAATTCATCTTCCGATGTGGGACTATTTAGAGGCAAAATATAAACCCGCCACACTCTTAATTAGCAGTGCCACAGCTTTTAATTAATGAACTTAATTAAATATTTAACTTAAATCTTTAACTTAAATCTTTAACAGCGCAGCACTCTTAATTAACAGCGCCGCACTCTGCATGCAGTTGTTCATCTGCCACTTTATATGTTAATCTTAATTAACTTAAATAAATTATTTTTTATTTGGGACTTTGATCAGCCACTTAATCTTAGGCTTCATTTGGTAACCCGTTTAGCATTTCCGTTTGGTCAAAACGCCACCGCTCGGCAGCTGAACCCGTTTGGTTTTCCGCTTTCGTTTTGATCCGCCTGGTGTTTCTCGATAACTCAAAACTCCGCGGGACGAAGCCCAGCTGCTGAGCGTCGTTTTATCGCGTTTAGGAGTTGAAGCGATCTAGGGCAGTGTCCGTTGTTTCTCCCGTCGCCGCTAGAGCGAGTCGATCCCGCCTCCTCTTCTCCGGCCGCATCCGGGTTCTGGATCGCTTCCCGTGCTACTTCTCCGGCGGTGAAGGACTTGCGTGCTTCTTATTCGACGGCAAAGGCCTTCGACGGCGACGACAAAGGCCTTCGACGGGGACGGCAAAGGCTGCATCAGGGCGTCTTCTTTGTATCCAGTGCTTCTTCGGCGCAGGGTTGTTCTTCTCCGGGTGTGTGCCCCTCTCCGGGTGTGTGCCCCTTCATCTCCAGCGGCCTAGGGATTTCGACACAGGTAATATCATTTGTTACCTGTTGCATTGTGCAGAACTCCCCCCACCCATTTTGTGGCCAGATATCTCACCACTCCCCTCTCCCCTCTCCTGTTTTGTGCGCAGAACTCCAGATTTCCTGTGTTCCCCCGATCTGCAGCAGAGTACACCAGCAGGTATACCTTCCCCTCCCCTTCAAAATTTTTTTTGGTGATTTTTGCTGGATTGTTTCGGTTTAGGGTAAATGATAATGTGCAATGTGTGTGTACTTATCAAGCAAGGATGTTGAATTTGTGTGTAATGTGTGTGTATGTGATGTGTGTGTGTGTTATATGTGTTGTGTGTGTGCAATGTATGTTGTGTGTGTATGTGTTGTGTGTGAGTGTGTTTATGTGTTGTGTGTGTGCTTCTGCTGTGTATGTGTATGTGTATGTGTTGTGTTGTGACATGTGTGCATGTGTATGTATGTGTGTATGTATGTGTGTATGTACATGTGTTGTGTGTGTTGTGTGTGTTTGTGCTATGTGTGTGCGTGTGTTTGTGTGTGTGTATGTACATGTGTTCTGTGTGTGTACTATGTGTGATGTGTGTGTGAGTGTGTGTGTGTGATGTGTGAGTGTGTATGTGTTGTGTGTGTGTGAGTGTGCTGTGTGTGTGAGTGTGTGTGTGAGTGTGTGTGTGATGTGTGTGTGTGATGTGTGTGTGAGTGTGTGTTGTGTGTGAGTGTGTGTGTGTGTGTGCTGTGTGTGTGATGTGTGTGTGAGTGTGTCTGTGATGTGTGTGTGAGTTTGTATGTGATGTGTATGTGTTTGTGATGTGTGTGTGAGTGTGTATGTGATGTGTGTGTGTGAGTGTGCTGTGTGAGTGTGCTGTGTGAGTGTGTGTATGTGTGTGTGTGTTGTGTGATGTGTGTGTGTGTGTGTGTTGTATGTGTGAGTTTGTATGTGTTGTGTGTGTGAGTGTGTGTGTGATGTGTGTGTGTGTGATGTGTGTGTGAGTGTGTGCTGTGTGTGAGTGTGTGTGTGTGCTGTGTGTGTGCTGTGTGTGTGAGTGTGTGCTGTGTGTGTGCTGTGTGTGTGTGATGTGTGTGTGATGTGTGTGTGAGTTTGTATGTGATGTGTATATGTTTGTGATGTGTGTGTGAGTGTGTATGTGATGTGTGTGTGTGAGTGTGCTGTGTGAGTGTGTGTGAGTGTGCTGTGTGAGTGTGTGTATGTGTGTGTGTGCTGTGTGATGTGTGTGTGTGTGTATTGTATGTGTGAGTTTGTATGTGCTGTGTGTGTGAGTGTGTGTGTGATATGTGTGTGTGATGTGTGTGTGAGTGTGTGCTGTGTGTGAGTGTGTGTGTGTGTGCTGTGTGTGTGATGTGTGTGTGAGTGTGTGTGTGATGTGTGTGTGAGTTTGTATGTGATGTGTATATGTTTGTGAGTGTGTTTGTGATGTGTACGCTTTAGGACTATGTTTTTTTAATTTTTTGTTACTATTTTTCAATACAGTTTATTTACTTTGGGTAAACATAAGGAAGGTGGTGTTAGTGCCAATTGGGAGGCTAGCGATGTTTTGATTTTCTGTGACTTGTGCTTAAAAGAAATTGAGTTGGGTAATCGCCCGACCACACACTTCAACAGAGAAGGGTGGGTTAACCTGACAACGAATTTCTTAGCTCGCACGAGGAAGTCCTATGATCGAACCCAAATGAAAAATAAGTGGGATCAACTGAAAAAAGACTGGAAGTTATGGCGTGACCTCAAGGGTCGTGAGACAGGTTTGGGATGGGATCCTATACGCAAAACTATTGCTGCTTCTGAGGATTGGTGGAAAGAGCGTCTCAAGGTAATTAGAGTAGTTCTTTTTATTCTTTTTATTAGAATACTTCTTTTTTTTTCATTAATCTAACTCCGTTTTATTTTCATTTCAGGTTCATCCTACTGCACTGAAGTTTCAATTCGTTGGGATATCTCCTGAGTTAGAAGAAAAACTCGATATGATGTTCAGCCAGGTCGTAGCTACTGGAGCTCTTGCTTGGGCTCCAAATTCTAGAAATTTTTTGCCTGAATCGATTGATGAGCACGACCTCTCTGCTGGGGCTGATTCCCAAGATGTGGACCAGTTACCGTCTCCTACAAAAGCAGGAAAGAAGATACCAGATAAGGGAAAACGCAAGCAGACATACAAGAGAAGCAGGAGTTCGACGATGGAGCAGATAGCGGAAACATCTCGCATTATTGGGCGTTGCATGATGGAGCCTCCCCGCATCCAGATATCTTCGTCCTCGCACACCATCCCTGAAGCCATTACCGAGCTCGAAAATATGGAGGAGGTCATGGAAGAAAACAACTATGCTTTATACGACTTCTGCACCGTTTTCTTGAAGGATAAGGGAAATCAGGAAACCTTTATGAGTATTCGAAAGGATCGGCGACTCAAATGGCTGGAAACTCGATGTGCCGAGAAATGATCGATCTGCTAAACTGAATAGCTCTATGCATTATCTTCTTTGTTATTGTATTGAACTCGATGTGTTTTATGTTTATTGCATGATCGGAACTGCTATATTTTGCTACTTATAATGTTTAGTGTTTGACTAGTGTTATGCATTACTCCACTGATTAGCTATATTCTCCTATGTTTAATGTTTATTTCATGATCGGAAATGCAATATTTTGTTACTTCCACTGATTAGCTATATTCTCCTATGTTTAATGTCTAATATTGCTCGATATTTACAATTAATGCAGATTAATATGTCTTCATCTGATCAAACTGGCAGTTCTAATGAGGGGACTCAGCGACAAGTAGCTGATCGGATTTGTCGTAATAGAGCAGTGAGTGGACAACAATATTTAGCATTAATGACATCCATATGTGTGGCTGGTTCTTCATCAAATGTTGCTTGCATGACATCAAGCCAAACAGGGTCTAGATGGCTTGGTGAACTTCTGGATGGACACCCTCATAGATTTTTCAGTTCATTTAGAATGTCGAAGCTCATATTTGTAGATTTGTTAACACTCCTCACACAACAATATGTGCTGCAAGGATCAAGGAGAACTTTACCCCGAGAAGTACTTGTAGTTACATTGCATATTTTAGATCATAATGTTCCAATGCAAATTACAGGCGAACGTTTCCAACACTCCACAGAAACTATAAGCAGGTTTTTCTCAAAGGGACTCGCTGCTATTAAGAGGTTATCTGCAGATGTCATTATGCCGGTAGATCATCTTTTCCGTGATATTCCCCCCCAAATTCTGAATGATTCTCGATACATGTCATTCTTTAAAGATTGTATCGGGGCTATCGATGGAACTCATGTTGATGCTCGTGTTCCTGCTGATCAACAAGTTTCGTACATTGGCCGTCATGGGACAACGACACAAAATGTTATGGCGGTTTGTGATTTCAATATGTGTTTCACATTCGTACTTGCGGGTTGGGAAGGATCTACTCATGACAGCCGTATATTTCACCGTGCCCTTATGGATCCAAGTTACAACTTTCCATATCCTCCACCAGGTGAGACTTGTATTTCTTAAGATTTCGGTAGTTTTTAATTACTTTGTTTGACATAAATTAAATTTAAAACTTGTAGGCAAATATTATGTCGTTGATGCGGGATACCCTCTCCAACGTGGTTTCTTGAAACCATATTCAGGGACACGGTATCATTTGCTAGATTTCAGAAGGGGCAGCATGCCTATACAAGGACGCTTAGAAATATTCAATCGAGCACACTCATCATTACGAAGTGTTATAGAAAGGTCATTCGGAGTTTAGAAAAAGAAATGGAAGATACTTAGGGATATGCCGCCTTATAGTTTGGCGAAGCAAAGGGACATTGTGATTGCAACAATGACTTTGCATAATTATATTCGCAGGCACCCATCCCGCTCAGACGACCATTTTCAGGCTTGTGATATTGACGAGCTTTTCATTTACCCAGCGGGCTGTCAAAGAAGATCAGGGCAAAATGAAGAAAGCTCGGGTGGAGATCATGTTAGAGGAATTCGAGTTGGTGTTGAGGAGATGTCGGCGCTGCGTGACTCGATTGCCGAACAACTACATGGTCGTTGAACGTACTTTGGGTATCTTCGTATTCAACATATGTCTTCCATGTTTTGGATATTTTGATATTTGCATGTATTTGAATGTTTTTATGTATGTTGTCCTGCTGCATATCTCGACGTACATATATTTTCTGCAATTTATATAGATTGGAGCAAAAAAATAATTTTTTTTTATAAAACGCCACCGCTGAATTGCCAAACGGTTCTCTGTTTCGAACAGCTCTGCAAACGCAGACTAGCCAAACAGAACTCTGTTTCCAGCATCAAGTTTCCAACAGTTCCCTTTACAAACCTGCCTTTATAACAGCTCCTTTTACAACCGCCACCGCTAAACCAAATGAAGCCTTAATTAACTTGATGGGGCATTCTTATTTTTTATTTCTACTATTTGGGGATGGGCAGGCGAAGCCCACCGCCATGGGTCAGGTACTGTCGTGCGGGGCACGAGATCCCCTTTAGTAATATCAATTTTATTTTTTAATTAATTATAAAAAGCAGGCGGTTGGGTACTGTTGCGAAGCCCGCCAGGGGGCAGGCGAAGCCCGCCGTCGCCGACCGGGTACTGTGGCGCGTAGTCATCGGGCCGGAGGCCCGTGCCTGTCACTCGTGTGTGTATATATATATATATATATATACTAATATGCGAAAACTATTCTTTGGTGAAACATTGTCTCATGTCCCTATATTGCTCTTATAGTTTTATTCATAATTACACAATTATACCAAACTTTATATTAGTATATTATAAAGACAATATCCTTTTAGGTAATTACATAACTTTACAATATTAAAATAAAAACACTAGATACCATAAACCTATTGTCTCTAATTAGGAATGACAAGAAAAAAATTAATGTTTTAACGTTAAATTATAATTTGTTTTATAAAATAAACATTGTATTCTTGATTTATTTTTTTTACGGTCATTTTGAGTACTCATTTTGTATATGTTGCGGAGCCCGCCGGGAGCGGGCGGAGCCCGCCGGAAGCGGGTGGAGCCCGCCGTCGTCGGTCGGGTACTATCACGCGAGGCCAGAGGGGCGGGTACTGTCCACGACAAATGTTGCCGCCCACGACAAATGTCGCCGCTCACGACAAATGTCGCCGCCCACGACAAATGTCGCCGCTCACGACAAATGTTGCCGCCCACGACAAATGTCGTCCCCACGATAAATGTCGCACCACCGACGAATGTCGCATCCCGGCAAATGTCACACCCCGCCTAATGTCGCACCCCCGCCGATTGTCGCACCCCCGCCGAATGCCCCCAGGGTCGAAGGCCCGTGCCTGCCACTTGTATATATATATAATCATATATTTATATCTAATTAAAATATTAAATATAGTTAATATTTAATAATTTTTAAACAAAAAAAAATTAAAACTTCAAAATGGAAATTCAAAATTCATAATCAAATAAAATTTGATTATTAATAAAAATTAAATATCATTACAAGTTTACAACTTAGTTACAAGTTAAAATTACAAAATTTAAATTTTGTTACAATATTTAAATTACTAAAATGACAATATTTCAACTTCGTACATTTTGCTTCAATTTCAGACTAGCTATTTTCAATTAACGAGACATGTTGTCTCCTTCTCATAGCATTCAAATGGTTCTTGTAGCAAATGCAAGTCTTTAAAGATTTTTCGGTCAAACGACTTTTTCGATTGTTCAGAATCCCGCAACTCAAAGAAAAGGCAGACTCTGAATCTATTGTACTAGCTTTAATTGTTAGTAAATCACAGGTCATTGAGGCCAAAATAGGATACATACTAGTTTTAGATTTCCATCATTTTAAAATTTCAAAAGTTCCTATTTCGTTTGCGGTCATATAATCTTGAAATTGTGTTTTGTTATATAAATCTAATTTGTTTAAAATACTTGAAGTTCGATATTTTTTCTAGAAGCTAATTTTGAAAGTTTATTTTTTAAAGTATCTTTTGTTTTAGGTTGGACGGATTCTTCACGAGCCCGTGATTCATATAATTGATCATAATAATTATAAAGACGAATAAAATCTGAATTAAAATTTGAAACACTAATATTAACAAAATCATTAGACAGTTCGTTTAAGTTTAAATTCCGGTTAATTTTTTCTATAAACTTTTCTATCCCGTCTACGCCCATTAAAAGGTTTAAAGTCGCGACACAAGAAAACATAGGTGACATATCTTTGTAATATTTTTTTAAAAAAATTCTCCATTGCTAATATTAACGAACACCACATTTCGTTCGTTTTGTAATTTTTAAATATTTCAGTAATTAATAACAAAATTTAAAATAACTAATGAGCTAATAGGATAATAAACTTCAAATAAAATAGTTCTTGATCGATAAAAATTTTCTAATAAATTCACATAATCTTCGAGCACGGTCTAGTCCGACACGACTAAATCATGTGATTTTATACTATTATAAAATTTATTAGTAACGTTTTTTATGACAAAGCTCGCTTTCACATTTTTTAAGTCGAGTTCCATCGTATAGACATATTATAAGATGAGCCTAAAATTTTTTTATCTTGTGATATTACAAATTTTAAAATCTTGTTTTTTCTTTTTTAACTATAAATAACTTTTAACATAGTTCATATTTTAATAACATAGTCGTCGTTCATATAAACTAAACTATCTTTCATAATTAGATTTAAAATGTGCCATACACATACACAATGTGTATGAAAAAAAATTCATCTAACATTGATTGTAAATCTTACATCAAAAATTTGACGGTTGATGGGGTTGTACCCAATTTATAGGCGAACCAGGTTGCTCATAGCCAAAAAATCCACTCTCCCACTAACGAAGTGGGGGTTACGGTTCGAACCACCTCGCGCGCGATCACTGCGTCCGACCCACGCCATAACTCCGGCGCACGGGATTCCAACTCCCGCGTGCAGGATCGCCAACCGTCATTTGGATCTCGCGCGCCGACCTCCTCGTGGCCGGCCGACGGCCTGAGCGTCGGCCGCCCCTCTTCTCCCCGGGCGCCTACGGTAAGGACAGTCAGGGAGGCGTCGACCGCCCCTTTTTCCCCGGCCTCCTACGGCGAGGCCGGCCAGGGAGGCGTCAGCCCCCGAGGGGTCGGCCCCCCTTTCTCCTCAACCGCCTATGGTGAGGCCGGTCGGGGAGGCGCCGACCTCCGAGGGGCCGCCCGCCCTTTCTCCCCCGACCACCTACGACAAGGCCAGTCGGGGAGTCGCCGACTCCCAAGGTACCGACCCCCTCCCCCTTCGGTCGCTCATCGGTTGGGCGTCTGATCAGGGGTCCCTCGGTCTCCTAAGGCCGGACGCCCCCTTTAACCGACCAGCGGGGGGCTTTGGCCGGCCCAAGGGGTAGGCCTCCCCCTCTGGCGCCTCCATAGGGGGCGGCCGCTGCCGCCCGTAATCGCCCACTTTGTGGGCGGTTGGGGGTGGTTACCACGTGTAACCACCTCCGTTGCCCGTTGGGTTATTCCCGAGTTCGGGCGGGTCAGTTTTGGACCCAAGGGCAGGCTCAGTATTTTCCAAAAAATAGTGATTCGTGTGCTCCAAACAGAGCGATCTAATTTGTCCGACTGGTGGTTACGAGGGGAAATTACCAGCTTGCCCCTCTCCAGGCCTATAAATAGACCCTTGATCCTTCTCATTTCTCTAACTTCATAATTGGGATTTTTATCGGAATTCCACTCTCTCTAGCCTTTTCTCTCTCTCTTGCTTTCTCTCTCCCATGACAGGTCCGTTGTCGGCATACTCGTCGCCAAGGCAAAGTTCGTCACTGACACGCTCGCCTCCAAGTCAAAGACTGCTCACAATCTCTTTCGCGCTTTCAGTGCTCGTAGGAAATCACTTGCACATCGCCCGCTGCCATCAGCATCTAGAGTGCGTCGTCGGCAGAATACCCGTCATATCAGCTTAATAGTTTGTCAGTGATCATCTTGAAGCACACATATATTCTGTTGGAGCATGTGTTCCACGCTTCTTGGTTTGCTAATAACAAATCTTGTTTGTATTTTATTATCGTGTGTTTATGATGTGCAGATATAACATATCTAACACTCAAATCATTTTTGGCTTGGATTCGGGATTGCAAAGCAAAGTTAAGGTGATATCGCCTAGCGATATCCAGTATCGCCACTCGGCGATAGCTCGCGGAATAGCTACCCGACATTAAGTTAACCTCGATATCACTCGTCAATATCGATATCGCTCAGGAGATAGTGCATGATTGGCCACGACCGAATCATCCCGTGGAAGTTTCAGAATCATGGGACACGTGGCAGCCGGATAAGATATCGCTGACAGGCGATACCTAGTATCGTCGGCGATATCTCCAAAATATATATATGACTCATTTTTTCTGTGGAAATTAGGAATTTTAAATTTTGAAGTGTTTCTTCCCGTACATCCTGTCCAGAGAGCTCAAGCATCCAGGAAAACTCCATCTTTCCAAGAAGGTTCAAGAATGAAACGCGATGACTCGTACGCAGCATCTCAAGCAACCTTAGCAAGCATTCGTCGGCACCTTCAGTGTTTCATTTAGAGGGTGTTTTCATTCTGAAAGTTATTCATTGTAATTCTTTATTTCATCATTGTAATCGATAGAGGAAATCACCGCCTTGTGCGTGGCGTCTAGGTCCATATGTGGCTTAGAAGGAATCGCCGCCTTGTTCGTGGCGTCTAGGTCCTTGTGTGACTTAGGGAGTTTTTCGTCGTCTTGTGTGCAGCGACTAGATCGTTGTGAGATCTAGGAGGAGGCTAGTAGCAAGATCTAGAGAGAGATACACTGTACCCGACCATTTTTTTTGTAGAAAGACCAGTGAAATCAAAAGGAGTTTATTTTTCATAGCCTTGATCTCTAGCTTTATAAAGACTCTTTGTATTTTGTTTGTAACATTTTTAAATAAATTATAGTCATTTGTGTTCATCTGATTTACTAAATATTCAGAGTTGATTAAGAAAAATTTGCTTTTGATTTCTGTAATTATTTCAATCAGAAAAATAGACTAGGAGAAAAATTAGTGTTAACCCTTATTCACCCCCCTCTAAGGGCGCCTCACGATCCAACAATTGGTATCAGAGGAGCTTACTCCAAATCAGTTTCACCACCAGGAGTAATGACACATAAAGATCACACATTTTCTGAGGGACAGGGGATTAGTAGACCTCCCTTGTTAACTGGCACAGACTATAACTATTGGAAAACTTGAATGCGATGTTTTTTAATCGCCTTAAATATTGAAGTATTGGGTATGATAGAACAATGTTACACTCCACCTACAACGGTAGTTGGAAGTGTCATTATAGAAAAATCCAAGGACAAATGGGATGGCACTGACAAGCTAAGGTGTAAAAATAACACTAAGACAATGAACGCTTTATTCTGTGCGTTAGATAGAGAGTTTAATCGAGTGTGTGCATGTGAAACTACGTATGATATTTGGAATTTACTTGAAGTTACTCATGAAGGTACATCGTAGGTGAAAGACTCAAAACTTTTCCAATTAAAGTCAGAATTTGAAAAGTTCAAGATGGAGGTTGATAAAGACATAGACTCCATGTACATGAGATTCAGCAAAATAGTGAATGACTTTAAGGTTCTTGGATTTTTTTTCAAATGGTGATTTAGTGAGGAAGATTCTTAGATCGCTTCCACCGAAGTTCAATCCTAAAGTGACTGTCATCTCCGAGTCACACGATCTAAAGACTCTTCAAATTGAGAATCTCATAGGAAATATGAAAACTCATGAGGTGTAACTAAGGATTCAACAACACGAGTATAATTTGGAGCCAAGGAAGAAAGAGTTGGTGTTGAAATCCAAGAGGAAAGAGGAGAGTGAGTCTGATGAGAATGATGAAAAAAGTAAGGAAAGCTTGTTCGTCAAGAAGTTCAAAAGGTTTATGAGAAATTTTGAAAAAAGAAATTCTTTCAGAAAGTTTTTCAACAAGAAAGAATCTGGGTACAAGAAAAGAAAAGCCAAAGTGTATGGAGAGGATGATGACGAGCGTCCACCACCAGAATGTTATCATTACTGAAGAATCAGACATATCAGGAGCAAGTGCTCAAAATATCTGAAAGTGTTGAAAGAGAAGAGGGATAAGAAGAAAGTTCTTAAGGCTGAAACCTGGGATGATATCACATCTGAGGAGTTGAGCGGATCAAGCTCAGAAACTGACGAGGAGACCAACATGTGCTTGATGGGAAAGAGTGTCTTATCATTTGATGACGAGTGCAGTGTCCAGAATGACACTGAGGTAACTACTCCAACATATGATGATTTATATTCATAATTTTTAAAAACTTATAAATATTTTGACAAAAGCTTAAAATAAATTAAGTTGCTCAAATCTGAAGACTCTTCAAATTGAGAATCTCATAGGAAATATGAAAACTCATGAGGTGTAACTAAGGATTCAACAACACGAGTATAATTTGGAGCCAAGGAAGAAAGAGTTGGTGTTGAAATCCAAGAGGAAAGAGGAGAGTGAGTCTGATGAGAATGATGAAAAAAGTAAGGAAAGCTTGTTCGTCAAGAAGTTCAAAAGGTTTATGAGAAATTTTGAAAAAAGAAATTCTTTCAGAAAGTTTTTCAACAAGAAAGAATCTGGGTACAAGAAAAGAAAAGCCAAAGTGTATGGAGAGGATGATGACGAGCGTCCACCACCAGAATGTTATCATTACTGAAGAATCAGACATATCAGGAGCAAGTGCTCAAAATATCTGAAAGTGTTGAAAGAGAAGAGGGATAAGAAGAAAGTTCTTAAGGCTGAAACCTGGGATGATATCACATCTGAGGAGTTGAGCGGATCAAGCTCAGAAACTGACGAGGAGACCAACATGTGCTTGATGGGAAAGAGTGTCTTATCATTTGATGACGAGTGCAGTGTCCAGAATGACACTGAGGTAACTACTCCAACATATGATGATTTATATTCATAATTTTTAAAAACTTATAAATATTTTGACAAAAGCTTAAAATAAATTAAGTTGCTCAAATCTGAAATTAACGCTTTGTTAAAAGAGAATAGAAAACTAACAAATGAATTAAAAGTACTTGGGAAGGAGAAAGTGACTTGTCAAGTGGACTGTCACTCTTTCACAAGGATACTAGAACTAGAAAAAGATCTTGATAAGTCTCGATTTCATGTTGATTCCCTTACAAAGAAAAAAAGGGGACTTAGGAAGATCTCTAAAATTTTCTCAATCTCAAGTAGAAGGTAGTAAAAAGGCCTTTGCAAATCGGTGTGGTACATTAGTCGCTGAAAACACCACCTTGAAAGCCAAAGTTCGTGATTTAGAAATGGTCATTAAAAAGTTCGGAGTGGGCCGAAAATCACTGAATATGATTTTGGCAAATCAATGTTATGGTTTGGAAAAATTTGGACTCGGATACACTCCTGGAACCTATCATTCGGCAATATCCACTATCGTCGGCGAGAGGAAAACGTTCAAAAAATCGACTTTTTTGGATAAAACACTAAATCTGTTATCACTACTACTTCCAGCAAGAATTCTCAATATGTTTTGAAAAATTCTTCAACCTTGTTTATCACGTGTGATAAATGTAATAAATTCGGCCACACCACTCACACTTGTAGAAAGATAGACCACTGTTTTGTTAAACAAATCTAGGTACCTAAGACGTCCACCTATTCTATGGGAGGCACAACTTGGGTAACTAGATCTTTACTCTCATCCTCTTTCTAGGTGTATTGACATGCCAATGGCAAGGAAAATGTGTGGTACTTGGAATCAGGATGTTCTAAGCACATGACGGGCAACAAGTCAAAGTTCCCTAGCCTAGAAATGAAGAAAGGTGGAGTAGTTACTTTTGGCGACAATGATAAAGGAAAGATCATTGACATTGGAGTAGTAGGTAACAATTCCTTTACTATATCAAATATTTTGTATGTGAAAGGTTTAAAACACAATTTGATTTCTATAAGTCAGTTATGTAATATTGACCTAAATGTTTTATTTGACTTTTCTACAAATATTTGCAAAATTTTTGATTCCAAAACAAATAATGTTGTTCTTACTGCACCAAGGTCTCAAAATGTTTATATGATAAAATTTCATGATCTCTCACATTAGTCTCTAAAATGTTTTATGTCCAAAAATGAGGAGTTAGATTTATGACATAGACGATTTGGACATTCTAGTGCCAAGTTAATTTTAAAATTATCAAAAGATAAATTAATCAAAGAATTACCTGTTTTAAGTGGAAATTTATCTCATTTATGTTCGTCATGTCAAAAAGGGAAATTTTCAAAGTCATCGTTCAAAAGCAAAAATATTATTTCTACTACTAGACCTTTACAATTTATACACATGGATTTTTTTGTCATATTACTACACAAAGTTTAGGAGGTAGAAAATACATTTTTATTTTGATTGATGACTATTCTCATTTTTGTTGGACAATCTTCTTAACGTCAAAGTCTGATGCATTCTTAGAATTTACAAAATTATATATACGTATTCAAAATGAACTTGATTTAAAAATAAAATGCATTCGTTCAGAACATGGAGGTGAACCAAATGAACTTAACATCCTTTGGTTCTATATCTGATATAGAACCAAAGGATGTGCAAACCGCTTTAAATGATGATTATTGGTTTTTAGCTATGAAGGAAGAGCTTAGTCAATTTGAACGTAATAAGGTTTGAAAACTTGTAGAAAGACCTTCAAATCATCCTGTTGTAAGTGTAAAGTGGATTTTTAAAAATAAAATTAGTGAATCTAGGTCACTAGAAACAAAGCTAGGCTAGTAGCAAAAGGATATTCTCAAATTGAGGGGATAGATTTTGATGAAACTTTTGCACCCGTCGCACGTTTAGAAGAAGTTAAAATTTTTCTTGCATTTATTAGCTTTAAAAGATTTAAATTGTTTCAAATGGATGTAAAAATTGCTTTTTTAACAGATATATTAAGGAAGAGGTGTATGTAGAACAACCTCCAGGCTTTGAAAATGAAAAATTCCCCGATCATGTATGTAAATTAGAAAAGGCCTTTTATGGTTTAAAGCAAGCACCCCGAGCATGGTATGATAGATTGACTTTATATTTGTTAAAGAATAATTACAAAATGAGTAGTGCTGATTGTACACTTTTCATTAAGCATGTTCATGATGATTTAATAGTTTTACAAATTTATATTGATGACATTATTTTTAGAGCTACTAATGAAGAGTTATATGATAATATAGTAAAAATTATGAAAACTGAATTTGAAATGAGCATGGTATGAGAACTTACTTATTTTATTGGTTTTCAAATTACCCAAAAACATGATGGTATTTTTATTTGTCAATCTAAATATATTCATGATATTTTAAAAAGATTTGGATTTGAAAATCTAAAGTAAGCAAATACTCTTATGAGTGTTTCTTTGAAATTAGGAAAAGATGAAAGTGGAATATCTATTAATCAGACATTATATAGAGGGATGATAGGATCTCTTTTATATTTAACCATATCTAGACCTGATATTATGTTTGCAGTTTGTTTTTGTGCTAGATTTCAGGTTAACCCTAAAAAATCACATTTAAAGAGGTTTAACGTATTTTTAGATATCTTATTGGTATTCCTAAAATAGGTTTGTGGTATCCGAATACTGATATTTTTGTTTTGCATGGTAATTCTTATTCCGATTATGCTGGATGTTCATTAGATCGTACGAGCACAAGTGGCACTTGACACTTTCTTGGCCCATCACTTATTTCATGGTCGAGTAAGAAACAGAATTCTTTTGTCTTATCCACTATCGAGGCCGAATACATTGCACTAGGTAGTTGTGCACAAGCTCTTTGGATGAAACAAACCTTAGAAGACTTTAGAATAAATCAAGAAACCATCGAACAAAGATGTGATAATAAAAGTGCAATTGATTTAACTAACAACCCAGTTCATCACTCTAGGTCTAAACATATAGATGTTCGTCATCATTTCATTAGAGACCACATAAAATAAAATTCAGTAAAAGTTAATTTTATCAGCACAGATTCACAACTTGCAGACATTTTCATAAAACTGCTTCCAAATTCTCATTTTTCAATGCTAAGACTAGAATTAGGAATCCTATACATTTCATGCTAACAAAAACCAACATAGAGTTAATAATTATTAAACAAATAAATTAAAAATTAAACTAGAGTTAATATTATAACAACCAACATGTTAAATCATAATTGTACTGAACTAAAATCAGAAGTGCCACATTATAGTCAAACAAAAATATTACAATACCAATTCATCACAAAAATTAGAAAATATATGAAAATTCACTATCGCCTAGCGATATTGGGTGTCTCCTAGAGATACCTTCCAGAAGTCATTTTCTGCCTGAATTATAAGAAATCTCTGCAGTCCCCAACACTAGTTTCTTCCTGGCCTTCAGTGGAGCTCTGACCGCTGCTTCGTGTTTGATGAGGTCGGCGCATTGACTGTCGTGGAGGCTCCATGACCGGATTTTCTCATTATGCTACCTCTGCCGAAGTTGGCTTTAACTTGAGACTCTTTGTCACAAATTTGATAAATTTCTACATTACAATATTGTGTTTTTTCACTTCTCTCTTATGCTTCTCGAATGACTCATGCAAGTCATCCAATCCTTCTCGTAGTGATCTACCTCTTGGTAGTGGTAGATTTCTAATAGTTGATGAAGGTTCACTACTACGTATGGATCCATCACGTGACGCACGAGCACTAGTATGTGTATTACCCGTATAGAAAACCGTAGGTGCACAGTCGTCAAATTAAAACTCTTGGTCGATCCAACTGTATTTCTTATATATGATTCGTTGGATGATTGCACCCATCGGTAGTGTGTTGAGTTTTCTCCACATTGGATTTTTGAGTCTATATGTGTATCGGATGATAGACAAAATCAAGTCCGCCACATCAAACGGCCCCTCTCTAGGATCATGTATGTCATATAACTTAATTGAGGCATTATTTTTCTGGTGTCCCCGGATTTGAGCATAATTGTATATCTCAAAATATCTTGCACTAACCGTGCATCCGAGGTGAGTGTGGTCGTGGACTGTATTAGGTTTTTCATGGAATTTCCATGTAAAACCATGTTCAAAAGAGTCCAATCTCTATCTTTTCTGAAGTTTTCAACAACATCCAGTACGTAGTCCCGCTCTATAAGCCCAAACTCATCTCTTAAGTCATGATGAGTTATTTTAAACTATTTGTCCTTGGATTTTTGATCTCACTCTGTCGTTCAATTCAGTGAAGTTAGGATCTCTTAAGTGATTGTAGAATTCTCTAATTAAAACGCAATGTATGATAAATAGCACCAACATGAGAGAGATTTGAGAGAGATTTGATATCTTGCAGTGTATTTTGAGAGAGATTTGATATCATGTACAGGGCATAAGACCTTATCTCATTTTTGTACTCATTGTGGACTCTGTGTACCTTTCATTTTCATATATATGATATGCACTGCGACTTGTGGACTAGCTGTTATTTACTCTTCTTTATACTTCTATTTCTCTATTGGTCGAACAAGTTATATGATCGTACTAGCCGGCAAGATCGGCGTCATGCGGTGTCGACTAACCCGTGAGTTAGTGTCACCATAAGGCGGCGGTTCTGGGCATAAGACCGGGAGCCTCCTTGGTAAGGGGAGGGGTCTTACAAACTGGTATCAGAGAGTGATGCTGACTCTAAAAAGTGGGAACTAAAGGTCTGTGATCACAGAGTCGTGTGTGTGAGTTGCACTTGCCTGAATCATAAACCGCATGCATAACATACATTCATAATTAGGTCATACGCACCATAGATCCTTATCATATAAACTAGTATGAGCTCTTTTATATGATAAGTTATATTTGGAAACCTTAACTTATAAGTTTGTATGAGCATTCATATAAGTTAGGGTACTTCTGTGATGGTAGTTTAACAGTAGATAGTTTACTTTCTGCTCCGTTCTTTACTCTGTTTTACTTACAACACTTTACTTACTTTCAGTACTGTTCTTACTTACTTTACATATGCTATATACATAGAACTGCTAGAGTAGAAATAATTGATACTTCATATACTTGGTAGTATAGTTTTACTGTCACCTGCTTCCTTTTTATACCCCTTGTTGTCCTCTACTTCATCCTCCCGCCCGGTACCTAGGAGCTGCGGGGGCAAGGTGTGGAGGAAACGACTTAGTCTTTTTGACTAACGGTCGGTGACCAAATCATTTTAGAAACTCGAGGAGATGGAGAACCAGCAGGACGAGGTGGTAGGACGTGAGGAGCTGATACCACCACCACCTACTACTACTACTACAGCCCGTCGTCAGGTGGGATGAGATTTCTGATGATAATTTAGCTTCCGCGTGTTGTATTTTGAGAGAGATTTGATATCATGTACATGGCATAAGCCCTTATCTCATTTTGTACTCATTGTGGACTCTGCGTACCTTTCATTTTCATATATATGATATGCACTGTGACTTGTGGACTAGCTGTTATTTACTCTGCTTTATACTTCAATTTCTTTATTGGCCGAACAGGTTATATGATCGTACTAGTCGGCAGGATCGACGTCTTGCGGTGTCGACTAACCCGTGATTGTTGACCCCTCCTCTTACCAAGGAGGCTCCCGGTCTTATGCCCAGAACCGCCGCCTTACAGTGCCACTAACTCACGGGTTAGTCGACGCCGCAAGACGCCAATCCTGCCGGCTAGTACGATCATATAACCTGTTCGGCCAATTGAGAAATAGAAGTATAAAAAGCAGTGTATGATAAACAGCTAGTCCACAAATCACAGTACAATATCAATATGAATATGAAAAGTACAAACAGAGTCCAGAATGAGTACAATAAATGAGATAAGGGCTTATGCCCTGTACATGATATCAAATCTCTCTCTCTCAAAAGACAATAAGCGGAAGCTAAACTATCCTCAGAAAACTCGTCCCACCTGACGACGTGCTGTAGTAGTAGTGGTAGGTGGTGGTGGTATCAGCTCCTCACGTCCTGCCCCCTCGTCCTGCTGGTCGTGCCGGTGCTCCATCTCCTCGAGCCCCTAAAATGATTTGGTCACAACCGACCGTTAGTCATAAAGACTAAGTCGTTTCCTCCACACCTCGCCCCCGCAACTCCTAGGTACCGAGTGGGAGGACGAAGCGGAGGATAACAAGGAGTGTAGAAAGTATAACAAGTGACAGTGGAACTAATCTATCAGATTGATATAATAGCAGATATAAATATCTACTCTAGCAGTTCTATAAGGTACAAAAACAGTAAGTAAATGAAGTACTGTAATGAAATTCTGTAAATAAAGTAAGTAGAGAACAACAAGTAAACTATGATACTACTAAACTACCATCACAGAAGTACCTTAACTTATATGAATGCTCATACAAACTTATAAGTTAAGGTTTCTAAATATAACTTATCATATAAAAGAGCTCATATTAATTTATATGATAAGGATCTATGCTGCGTATGAACTAGTATGAATGTATGTTATGTATGCGTTTTATGATTCATGCAAGTGCAACTCACCCACACGATTCTGTGATCACAGACCTTTAGTTCCCACTTTTTGGAGCTAGCATCACTCTCTGGTACCACCGTTGTGGCTACGACAGCAACGGAATGGGCGCTTTCGCTTCCTAGGCGGGTATACACACTACCAAGCCCAGACCCTTTGTACGCCTCTGTACACGTCCTAGGTGCACTCTAGAGTCTCCGCGTACTAATGTTGGCCAACTGCCAGACTTTCTTGGTCGGGTGTGCGTTTTCGGAGATTGTCCATCGGACCACAGTATAAACAACCTACTGGCCCCTCAAACCTCATACCTCACCAGAGTCACCGTACTGCCATCGGTATGACGATTGGCCCAGTACCGCATGACCCGCGACTAGTTTTGTTTCTATGCACATGCAAGGTATCTCAACCGGAGCCTCCAGCTCGCAGGACCAAACCCGTCCTGATGTCAAACTCTCGAGCCTCTAGCTCGTAGGACTAATTGTCATGAAAACCCTCCAACCCTTTACAAGTGAGATTGTAACAACATTCGCTTAGCCTATTAGACTACTCTTGTCTAGTATTTATTATACTTAGTAATTTAGGGTTAGCCCCATGACTGCCCAGGGCATGTCCAATGAAGGGGTCTCGGGGGGCACTAGGAACCAAGATGGGATGAAGCCCAAAGTTCTCTTTCGCAAGGATACTTACTTTTATTAATGTCTACCCCTTATCAATTCCCAACTCTCGTTGTTACTCTGGAACGAACCTAATGGCTTAAGATGTTATTGGGAGAGCGGCGGTCTTCCGCCGACCTCTGTCCTAGCTACTATCCCTGGGGTTCTTGCACTCTATCACTCGTCATCCAGAAGCGACCTACTAGATACCAACCGGGGTTTATCTTCTCAAAATAGACCCCATCTCAATCGTTAATCTTATCCCATGTGGTCCTAGTAGTACATACTACTTATGTTAAGCGCAACCCATAACTTAAGGTTAACCCGTATGACGTGACATCCAAAATCTTGGTCCAACTACCCCTAATTATTTATCATAGGTTGATATGATGTATGGTGTTGACCGTTCAAGATCCTGCTATTTTTCTAAGTGATTAAGGGCCTAAATTAATTCTTTTAATTGTGTGACCAGGTCACACTGCACATGATGTACTACTTATGGTGATTAATTTTACTTAAGAAACTTATCAGGTGTTCTAAGAAGTAAAATATGACTGTCCCCCAGATTTCATAATTTCCCCATGTAATTTCTATTTTATTTTCATTTAATAATAAAATCTCATTTTGCCTACTTTCCAAATGAAGTATGGTATATATACCACCAAAATTTTTGGGAAAATTACTGGAGATTTATAATTATGAAATGAAAATGAATTCAAAATTTTAAAGTCCTAAACAGTCATTTGACCTAACAAATATCCAAAGTACCATTACTACTAAAATGCCATTATTAGGGTTTTCAACATATTGAGATATCCAAAAATTATCAGATAATTACAAAAGGATTAGATCATACAAATAAGACACTGTAAATTTTTCCATAATATTGCAACAATATTTTCCTTTATTTTTAATTAATTTGCATACTGGGCAAAATAATAATTCTACTTAAAATCTAAGATAAAATTATCTAACAGCCTCATAGATTTTTCCAGAGATAAAACATGATCCATTAAAGCTTGTGACAAATTTTGAGAATTTAATAACATCATTAGCCATAGTTTCAATTTTTTATTTCTAAATGGGCCTAATTTTAAAAAATTCCAATTGATGGGATTTTTGATCTAAAAAATACCATCCTTCCTGTGGGAGGTATATTGAACCCCTATAAATCTTTGTCCAGAGTTTCATGGACATGCAATGTTTTAAATGGGCTAAATTCCCATTTTGCTAATTTTTACTATAAGCACCCCAAACCTAAACCAACCTATCTCATGCAAGTGGGATTACCCAACATGCAGAGATCAACAGAGACTGAAATTTCTACCATGTCCTTATATTGACCTAATGGATATGCCACCAAAATTTGGGGCCATTTGGAGTTGTATTTCTCCAAATATTTAATTAATTTAAATATGTGTATTTTACCAAATACTATATAAAATATTTTTCCAAAAATTCCTATTTTTACTCAGTACCTAAGTATGATCTTGTCACATGCATGACCAAAATTTCAGGTCATTTGGACTTAGGATTTGTCTTGGAAACTCAATTGAAATTCTGCCCTAGCCCAAGACCAGTCTTGGTAGAATGGCCCTACAAGGAGCTGTACTGCTCCAAATGACAACTTTAGGGTGTCAAATTAAAGGTACGACCTAGATCTACCTTGTTTATGTTGGTTAGTATTTCTGTAAATGCCTCTAAGAGGCCTATATTTAGCATGAAAGTGACAGTATAAATAGAGATAGAAAATATACATTAATACAACACGAATCTCAAAGCACAATGGAGGGCATCTGTTCATCTTCTCCATGGAGCCAAGGGACGAGATTTGCCCAACCTGGATCTCCTTCCAAGGCCATTTCCCGGCCACCCAGCCACCTCCCTGGCCGGCCACCACCACCACCACCTCCGTTGAGGTGGTGGCCATCGATTGGCGGCGGCTTGGCCGCCGGAGACGGCGGTTACCGGCGAACCCGAACACCTCCATTTTCATGGACTTTTCTTGATTTATCTCATGGGATCAGGCTCAATTGAGGCCGATATCACTCCTAATGGATCTAAGAAACTAACACGGGGTGAGGGGAGGTGAAACGAACCTTGATCGGAGTCCTACGGCGGCGGCGGCGGTTGGCCATGGAATTTCTCCTCTCCGACGAGCTTGCTCCCAAACTCGTTTATCCATCTTAAGCTTCGATCCAGATGTTGATTTCAACTCCTCTCAGTGTTCTGAAGCTAATGGTGAAGTCAAAAGGGGGTGGGGTGGGCTGGTTGTGGTGTTTTGAGTAGTGGGAATTTCGTCCAAGCATTGGATGCTTCACCTTGAGCTCCAAGTGGCATGTGGCTTGTTGGAAAAGGCATGGAATGACTGCTTAGATTCAGATGTAGGCTTGGGAAGAGAGGAGGAGGGCCACATGGCCTTCATCCCCTCTTTTCCTCTTTTCTCTCTCTTCCTTTTCCCCAAAATTCCAAAACTACCCCCATGCATGTACTCTCTCTCCTATTTCAAAAGGGTAGAGGCTGACATTAATCACTTGGGCTGGTCATGGGCCTTGACTCATGGGCTTTGCCAATTGGGAATGGGCTTGGCCTTCATTTTTCTTCCTTTAGGCCATTTGTTGACTTGTTGACTTTTTAGGTTGACTTGGTCAACTTGATGAGTGGGCTGGCCCCACTTGAGGGGCATGGATTATATGGCACCACCCACCTTGGGCTGGGCCATGGTGGTGCTCCACTTGGGCTAATTGGGCCTTTAGGCGTGGGTTTAACAAATTTAGGCTTAGGGTTGACTTGTGTCAACTTGGGTCAATGGGTGACTCAATGATGAGTCTCTTAGTCCACTTAGATTATTTTTAGGGTTAGTTGCATAGTGGTGGGGCCAATGTGTAGCTAGGATTCCAATTTGGGCTAGTTTGACTTAAGTTAACTTGGGTCCTATAGTGGGCCCAAAGTGACTACACCCAAACTCCATGGGTCAAACCTAGCCTAAGCCCATATCCCCACCACATGTCCTAGCCTAATCTAAGTCATGAGGTCTAGTAGGAAATGAGATGTTACAAAACATGTCTGGAAGTATAACTGATATTATACCTACCATTGCCAATAGATCATGTATGTGTGCATGACGGACTTAATCGAATTCAATAACTTTCCCCACACCGATGTTTGCATTCTTGATTCCAGGAAATGTTTGATAAGCGGAGTGTGTATCACTGCCTGTGCTCCTCCTAGCCTTAGAACTTGAAGCCAAACCTGAAAACAATAATAAAACCTGATTTTAGAAACTGCCACGATATCGTCGGGCGATAGTGACTCTCGTCGGCGATATCCAAAATGGTTCAATTCACTGTTTCAACTTGCACTCTCTAAAATCAACATCCCTACTTCCTAAATATTTAACCTAAATCAATTATTCACAATTTCACTTAACAAATTTAAAAAATTTACACTACTATTCATCATCTTCTTCCCTTAAAATTCCTAGATCTATGTATTTCATAATACTAGATCTATGCCCTCTCCATAATACTAAATCTATGTATTTCATATTACTAGATCTATCACATAGATCTAAGCCCTCTTCGCCCAAAAATATGATTTTTAAACTCATTACTAATTATAGAAAAATCAACCTCAAATCTGAAATTTTTGTCACTTAAACGTTCATGAAATCTCTTAAATCTTCTCTCCCTACATTTGGATCTACAAATCATAAAGAAAGGAGACTAAATTTCCATGAACATACCTTGCTTTGAGGTTTTTGCCGCCGTCCAGGACACCTTTCGCTCAAGGGTTTCAGGAGAAAATGACCTAACCAATGCTTTCTTTCAGATCTGACGGCCTTTTATATTTTAACGCTATCGTCGATCGGCGATATCCGATATCGCCTGGCGATAGCCGAAAATTACTAAGCCACCCTCTCCGATCAGATCTCCATTTTGATTTGATTTCCACTATTCTTTTTATCCACATAGTATTTATTTATGTTGTTTAGGCATTGTACAATGTATATTCTGTTCTATTGGGTTACCTCTAACATTGTGTCATATTTAAACTTTTATTTTCATTTTCCATATACAACTCTTCTAGTGTATTATACCTGTGCAATTGTTTTTGCATGTCTCTAAGTATGAGAAATATTTTATTTATGATAATTCTCACTTACACACAATTGTGAAAAGTTACATATGTATTTACCATTACTGCATATATGAACTGTGAGTGTTCTATCATAACCACTGGAATTTCATGATGAAACTCTTACTTTATCCTTGTTTTCTTTGCACAATTCAACTTTGCTTATCCTATATTGCCGCACAAGTGAATTCAGAGTCTCGTGTCAAGCCTAAAGCAAGATGTTTATTATTATTAAGAAAAATATAAAAAAAATATAGTCTTCCATCACTCAACATCTTTGATGATTTGTTTCAAAAAAAGGCTGACAAGGAACCTCCACCAAACACTACTCACCCTTCTGATAAGTCTTCATAAGCATTGTGAGGTTGAGCACCTTGGACAGAATTGTAAAGTGTCTTGTGTAATCTTTATATGGCTATTCATTTAAACTTTGTGCTCTGAATTCTTAGGTACAAGTACGGCTAGTTGTGTACATTTCTTGGTTAGGTTTTTTTTAATATTTTTGTGTTTATGTACGTTTTTAGTTTCTACATATGTATTTTTCCTATAACTTTCACTTGTACACTGCATTATCATCTCTAAAATTTCTTCTCATGAGAATTGGATTGAAAATTATTCTAATTATGTTCACTAGTGTATGCGACTATGATATAACTGTATGAATTCAACAATGTTCGTGTTCACTCACACTCATCATTTCAATACATTGCTTCACATGTTCTACACTTGTTTTTCACTATGTGATTTTGGCCTATTTTGCTTCCACATACCCTATCACATTTACCATTTTATCTGCTTTCTATAACGCCTTCCGTTCTCACATTTTTTGTAATAATACCAAAAGGGGGAGAAATTTCTGAGAAACCATTTATTCAGTTTCAACCATTCAATTAAGTTTACTTTAACGAGTTTAAACCATTCATTAAGTTTACTTTAACGTCAACACCATTCATTAAAGTAAATTTTCACTTTAATACAAATTGCACTGCTCTATTTAGAGGGAGTACACATGTAGGGGGGGGGGGGGGTAACATCCAAGCGCAGTTTTGTGCACATACAAATGCTTACTCTTGCTCATCATATTTTCTAACACGTTATAGGTCATTCATGATTTCTTTCTAAGTGGATTTGTTATTATCAAAAGGGAGATATTGTTGGAGCATGCGTTCCACGCTTCTTGGTTTGCTAATAACAAATCTTGTTTGTATTTGATTATCGTGTGTTTATGATGTGCAGATATAACAAGTCTAACACTCAAATCATTTATGGCTTAGATTCAGGATTGCAAAGTGAAGTTAAGGTGATATCACCTGGCGATATCTAGTATCGCCACCCGGTGATAGCTCGTGGAACAGTTACCCGACGTTCAGTTAACCTCGATATCGCCTAACGATATCGATATCGCTCAGGCGATAGTGGACGATTATCCATGACCGAATCATCCCGCAGAAGTTTCATAATCATGGGACACGTGGCAGCCAGATAATATATCGCTGATAGGCGATATTTCCAAAATATATATATGGCTCATTTTTTCTTTGGAAATTAGGACTTTTAGATTCTGGAGTGTTTTTTCACGGGCATCCTGTCTAGAGAGCTCAAACATCCAGAAAAACTCCATCTTCCCAAGAAGGTTCAAGAACGAAAGAGCGACAACTCGTATGTAATATCTCAAGCAACCTTAGCAAGCATTCATCGGCACCTTCAGTGTTTTATTTAGAGGGAGTTTTCATTCTGAAAGTTATTCATTGTAATTCTTTATTTCAGCATTGTAATTGATAGAGGAAATCGCCTACTTGTGTGTGGCGTTTAGGTCTGTGTGTGGCTTAGGAGAAAATCACCGTCTTGTGCGTGGCGTCTAGGTCCTTGTATGACTTAGGGAATTTTTCGTTGCCTTGTGTGCAACGACTAGATCGTGGTGAGATATAGGGGGAGGCTAGTAACAAGATCTAGGGAGAGATACACTATAGCCAGCCGGTTCTTGGTAGAAGGACCGGTGATATCAAAAGGAGTTTATTTTTCATAACTTTGATCTCTAGCTTTATAGAGAATCTTTGTACTTTGTTTGTAACATTTTTAAATAAACTATAGTCATTTGTGTTCATCTGATTTACTAAGTATTCATAGTCGATAAAAAAAATTTGTTTTTGATTTCTATAATTATTTCATTCTGAAAAATAGAGTAAGAGAAAAATTAGTGTTAACCCTTATTCACCCCCGTCTAAGGGCGCCTCATAATCCAACACATTCTCTCGCACGTCGATCGTTGTATCTTTCTCTCTCCCTCAAGTTATAACGAGACGTGGTCTGTCACCCTCGATTCTATCAGAGAAGCGTATAACCCCAATCGATCTAGAGGAGTTCATATCAGCATAGTACTGACTGTGGTTTTTCACCCTATTCAGAGGGTTTTCCATATAAAAGACTTATCTCGTCTGTAATCTATTTTTGTGACTGGTTGCACAACCGATTGCTCCGAGAGCTAAGACGGTCTAGCTAGTCCGGTCTATCAAGAGCGCAGTCGCGGACCACGATAGTTTGGCGTCATCTGTAGGAACACATTCTTAGGAATTCGAGGAAGATTCGGAAGGTACCCCACCTTGCACTACAACACCAATGAAAGAAGTCTATGACCGTGAGGATCACCCGGACGACACGAGGGTCGACTCGTTGGGAGCGCGACGACCTCGCCCACTCCCACACAGTTGTCAATGCACCGCAGCAAGAAGCCACTACCGTCGTACCAAATGCCTCTCTCACAGGAAGAATCACCCGCATGGAGGAGCACAATGCAGAAGTGTTCGCCCTTCTTAGGGGCCTCACCGCTGCTCAAGCACCCGCGGGAGTTCTAGTGCCAAAAAGCGTACCCCCACCACCGGCTCACGATCAGAGAGCGGGAGGAGAGGAGGATTCCGAATCCTTGCAAGAAGCCAATACAGTACACTTCATCTGCCAAGTAAGGGTCGTCAAAAATGGACCGCTTTGTCGCCCCCAGTAGGTATGGGCCCTCGAGAACGTAGCAGGGGAAATGACCAGAGAAGAAGTCAGGGAGTTGTTCGAAGAAGAGTTCGTCTAGGTGGGCCGCAGGGCAGCGCAGGTTCACTGCCCGACGAGGAATAGGTCGCCACTATCACCAAAAGTGCTAGCACACCCAGTCCCAGTGGGTTTTAAACTCCCAAGCTTTGAGTCATACAATAGAACGGAGGATCCTTTAGAGCATATAAACCATTTCACCACGATCCTCCACATCTTTAATGCACCCAATCCACTGCTTTGCCAGGTCTTCCCCGCCACTCTAAAGGGGCAGACAAGAACCTGGTATCACTCACTTAGAGAGGGGATCGTCCAGAACTTGCACAGCTCACCCAACAGTTCCTGGTCTAGTTCATAGCAAATCGCCGCATCACGAAGGACCCATCTCATCTCTCTGGAATCCTCCAAAGTAAGGGGAAACCCTTAAGGAGTTCTTTCAGGGGTTCACAATAGAAGCCATGCAGATCTCGGAGGTGGACCCAGAATTCTTACGCAGAGTCTTCCTCGGGGGGCTTCAGCCAGGCGGGTTCTATTCTGACTTAATGAGAGAAACAATCACCAGTTATCCGGACCTGGTGCACTGAGTAGAAGCCCAGATTGCGACCAATGAAGCGATTGAAGCACATCAGAAATAGTTTGATGGAGTCAAGAGGAAGAGAAAGGAATTTGTACCTAGGGGTCTGGAAGAATGTAAGGAGAACTTCCGCCAGCGGGATAGCCCAACTAAGTGATACCAGGATTACGCACCGCTCAATACCTCGCATACTAATATACTTTATGCCATCCGAGATGACCCAGCGTTGCGAAAGCCACGGAAAGCCCCCATTGGGAGAGGAGATCAGAGTAAGTACCGCGAGTTCCATAAAGGAATGGGACATTCTACTGATGAGTGTGTAATTAAGGCTCAAGGACAAGATCGAAAGACTAGTTCGACAGGGCGTCCTTAGCAGATTCCTGCAGGATCAGACAGGAAATCGCCAAGCCCAACAAAGAAGGGATCAGCTGCCCAAACATCAAGAAGCACAAGGGGGTCGACAAGTGGTTGGAATAGTGGAAACTATAGCTGGCTCTCCGTTCCCCGTCGTAAAGTATATTACGCGGCATGGACATAACATCCAGACAATGGAGAATACTAGTTTTGGAGATGAATATATGAAGGACTGCTCATACTCCACCAAGAATCATTGTTCATCACTGTAGAAATCAGGAATCCTGCCTTCCGCATTAAACAGATATTGTTCAACAACGGAATCTCGGTGAACGTCCAATTCATGCCAGCCCATCGTGGAATGCAGATTCCCAAAGAGAAGTTGCAGACGGTCGCAGGCCCGATTTACGGTTTCAATGGAGGGCCAGTCTCGGTCGAAGGAACGATCATGCTCCCGGTCACTTTAGGAGAATTCCTGCGACGGTTAACACATCAGGTTCAGTACGTGGTAATGGATTCAGAATCTCCATATAACGTGATCTTCGGCCGACCACTCCAGACCACGTTTGGAGCTATATCCTAAATTCCTCATCTCGCCATGAAGTTTATCACACCCACGTGAGTCGGCGTCGTTAGGGGAAATCAGGGGCCGCGTACATGTTATCTTCAACAACTTAACCCCGAGCAGGGAGCGTTCTTCTACCCCGCACTCCTATCATCAGTGCACCCGGAGCATGTGGGTCCAAACGACCCTAGAGTCTCATGTTTAATAAAGGGAACATGAATCAGGCGTAAAGCCCCAATAATATTACGTTTGTCAAACTAGTTTTGTTTTTGTGCTTTGTTTTGGATAAAATTGTGACCTTATAAAGTCGCAAGCATCTACTTGTGCGCAAACTATTTTTTATCTCTGTTAAATGCAAAATATTTGTCAACTTTAAATATTGCTATTGCAGGGCGCGCTAGCAACTAGCGCGCAAAAGCTCGCGCGAGACCTCAAGCTTAGGATCCAGCAATGATATTTGCTCCTCATCATCATTACTTCACGAGCTCCTCACTGCCATGGATCGAGTATATATTCAAGTAGAAGGTTACGTCAGGATTTTTCCCCTGACTCCTCTAAGGGCTCCAACCCTTATGGCCTCTCTAGCTGCTATCGAAGCTTCAACCTTCTCCCACAATTGGTTATGACATCGCCAGGACCTTCCCACCTCATGTTCGCTAGCGGTCTGCAAGTTTTCGAACTTTGTCGTTCCTTTAGGGACCCTATCCCTTAAGCCCTCTCTCCCTACGATCGAAGGTTCGCCCTTCTCCCACAATTGGTCACATCACCACTAGGGCCTACCCCCTCGCGTTCGTTAGCGGTCTGCAAGTTTCTGAACTTCATCGTTCCTTCGGGGCTCCCAACCCTTCTGGCCTCTCTACCTGTGATCGAAGGTTCTCCCTTCTCCCATAATTGGTCACGACACCGCCAGGGCCTGCCCTTAGCATTTGATAGCGGTCTACAAGTTTCCGAACTTCGCCATTCCTTCAAAGCCCCTAGCCCTTGTGGACTCTCTGCTTGCGATCGAAGGTTTTCCCTTCTCCTGCAATTGGTCACGGCACCTCCAGGGCCTGCCCAACCCCCCTCCCCCGCGTTTGCCAACAGTCTGCAAATTTCCAAACTTCATCGTTCCTTCAAGGCCCCTAGCCCTTATGGCCTCTCTGTCTGCAATCGAAGGTTCTCCCTTCTCCCACAATTGGTCACGAAACAACCAAGGCCTGCCACCCTCGCATTCGCGAACGGTCTATAAGTTTCCAAACTTCATCGTTCCTTCAGGGCTCCCATTCCCTGTGGCCTCTTTGCCTGCGATCGAAGGTTATCCTTCTCTCGTAATTGGTCACGACATCACCAGGGCTGCCCCACTCGCGTTCGCCAACGGTCTGCAAGTTTCTGAACTTTGTTGTTCCTTCAGAGCCCCCAACCTTTGTGGCCTCTCTGTCTGCGATCGAAGTTTCTCCCTTCTCCTGTAATTGGTCACGGTACCGCCAGGGCTTGCCCCCATCACGTTCGCCAACAGTCTGCAAGTTTCTGAACTTTGATGTTCCTTCAGGGCCCCCAACCATTGTGGCCTCTCTGCCTGTGATCGAAGGTTCTCCGTTCTCTCGCAATTGGTCACGACACCGCCAGGGCCTGCCCCCTCGCATTCGCCAACGGTCTACAAGTTTCTAAACTTCTTCGTTCCTTCAGGGCCCTAACCCTTGTGTCCTCTCTGCCTGCGATCGAAGGTTCGCCCTTCTCCCATAATTGGTCACGACACCGCCAGGGTCTGCCCCCCTCGCGTTCGCTAGCAGTCTGCAAGTTTCCAAACTTCGTTGTTCCTTTAGGGCCCTTAGCCCTTGTAGTCTCTATGCCTGCTATCGAAGATTCTCCCTTCTCCTATAATTAGTCATGACACCACCAGGGCCTGCCCCCCTTGTGTTCGCCAGCAGTCTGTAAGTTTTCGAACTTTGCCATTCCTTCAGGACCCCCAGCCCTTGTTGCTTCTCTACCTGTGATAAAAAGTTCGTCCTTATCCTACAATTGGTCACGAAGTCGCCAGGGCCTGCCACCTCACGTTCGCTAGTAGTCTACAAGTTTCCAAACTTTGTCATTCCTTTAGGGCTCCCAGCCCCTTATAACTTGCCTTGCCTGCGATCGAAGGACCGTCCTTCTCCCATAGTTGGTTGTGACGCCACCAGGGCGTGTCTCCCTCACATTGGCCCAGGAACAAGGGTCTTTACCGCCTCACCCAACAACATTACCAGCTCTAAAAACCTAACACCAAGCCTATCCGGCCCAAAGCACCCACTCTTCACCCTAGAAGAAAGTCATAGGGCCACCACAGGCCCTCCCTCTGGTCGCTAGCTTCAAAAACGCAACTCATAGTTTTTCGCACGACACCATAACACGAAACAAAGAAATATGTGTTGAGCAGTAACAACCAGTAAAATGACAAGATAAAGCAGAAAATACAAAGCTACAACAAAGTAAGTACACAAGTACGACACAAGGAATAACAAGTATAAATCATACAAGAAACTTAATTACGAAGGACTACTCCTCATCATCAACATCAACAAGCTCGTCCTCAAATAGATCCTCAAAGCCCAAGTTAGTGACGTTACACCCCCGCTTACAGTACACCATCCTGAGGGCCTTTGGCATACCATGAAGGAAGGCCACCTCCGGCACCTCTAACATGTCTGGCTCGACTTCATACATCCATACTTCCTCACGAATCTCCTCAAAAAGCAAGCAACGATCTCATATAAAGTCAATAGAATCCATGTACTCTGCGACCAAAGCTTCTCTCAGCTCAGCCAAGCGCTCCTCCGAAGAAAGGCGCTTAACTTAAAACTTCAGAGAACACCGCTCTGACTGAAGAAGTGCGTTCTTCTCTTGCGCACCCTAGAAAAGCCGGTCTTTTCCACCAAAGTATTCTCCGCTTGAAGCTCGTCTCATAACTGCGTCAAGTCAGCTTTCTTCTCCGCCTCAAACTGGCAAAAGCGGGAGAAATCACAATCTCGCCTCCCCCTCAGATCGAGGCAGGATCCCTCCATCACTCGACACTTCTCCTGAAGGGACCGGTAGTTGTCCTTCAAACTAGCCAATAAATCATCCCAAGAATGGGTAATAACGGCTTAAACGTCAGCCTGCCACAAAGAAAATAAATAAGAAGAAGCCAAAAGGCTTGGACAAAATCAATGCGAGGAACTATACTCTTACTGACAAGATCGGTCTCAAAGATAGCACGTGTCTCCCATTCAGCAGCTGTGACATGGGAGTCTTCTCAGGAACTTGGGGGGCAGCAGAGTCTAAAGTTTTGATGTTGGGGTCAACAGGCATGGTCGCCTCAACCCTAGAAGAGCACGCAACCGCCTCCCTGGTCGCCTCCAAACGAACTCCCGATCTCCTAGAAGGATGACGCTCAACCGCTAAATCACCGCAACCTTCAAACACCATCTTCCTCTTCTGGTCACAGGCCAACGGGATCGCAGAAGCACGCTCCACATCAGCCAAAAAGTCGTATAGCAACAGGCGCTTCTCCTCCACGAAAGAGGAAATATTAAAGTGACGATTCGCAGCTCTCGAGGTTCAGAAAATCCCAGTACCGGAATGAACTCACACTCGCACCCCTACATCTTGCGACAACGATCAGGGAGGGCATTCCAAAGCTTCGGCAGCTCCCAGCAATTATGGATGTATCTGTACAAAGTATTCCCATGGAGTTAGTCCACCCGACTTCCAAACTCCAACCAGTGTTTGTTGCTGAATACATCAACCCGATCGCCGCTATTGGCGTGCACCTCACACCAATATTTGAAGATATCCAAGGAAAGCCTGAAGCCATGCTTATGGAAGAAGACCATAAGCCCGACAATACTCGTCATTGCCATGGGTGTAAACTGGGACACAGACACCCCATAGAACTTCAAGATCTCAACTACCTCCTTGCATGGTGGCAATCAAAATCCGAACTTCAATAACGACTCGCAAAGAGTCATCCAACCCACCAGTTGATTTTTCACTCGCTATTCGGCACGTGGAATCTGGATCTCCATTCTAGCAGGTAAATTGTATCGCCCCTCTAAGAAATGATCTGCTCTGGGGAAAGAGTAGAGCGTAATCGCATCGACTTGCCTTGTGCCACGCATCGTGGAGCGTACATATATAAACCCTAAAAAAGAAAAAAATATGACACCCCAAGTAATTGGGAGCAAAGCCCGCACAAGCCGCGCAAAAAGAAGCGGCGCCCCCGAAAATCAGAGTCATGAGAGGTGGACCAAGTTCCCTAAGGAGGCACACACGCAACTTGAAGCACGCACGTGCGCAGCCCCGAGCCTGCGCAAGCAAGGCCCTAGCACACACGGCTCTGCACGCGTTCGGCCCGGGCACGCGCGCGCTCGGCCCGAACACACGTGCGCACCTGGCCCAGGCACACGCTCCCAGGCACGGGGTGTGAGCACCTGCTCGCGCGCGCGTGCGCAAGTAGCGTGCACGCGCATAGCGCGCACCCGCGTGCGCTGTCCAGATGCGCTCGCGTGCACAGTCCGGGTTTGTTCGCACACGCGCCCCAGGCATTCTCGCCCACACGCCCACGAACGCATGCCCCACCCATCTCCCTCGCCTCCGCTCGCTTACTAGCATACCTTTCTGGGCTTGGCCGCCGCCTCTTGTGTTCCATTGTTCTTCTCCACAATTGATGTTGAAGATATGCACAATAAAGAAAAGCCTCGCACTCCTCTCCTAAAATTCTGACTTCGCAGGCTTTGGGGGGAATTTGATGGGGTCGCACCCAATTTATATGTGAACCAGGTTGCACATAGCCAAAACATCCACTCCCCCACTAACGAAGAGGGGTTTACGGTTCGAACCACCTCGCGCGCAATCACCACATATGATCCATGCCATAACTCCCACGCGCGGGATCTTAACTCCCGCACGCGGGATCCTAACTTTTGCGTACGAGATCCTAATTCTTGTACGCGGGATCACAAACCGCCACTTGGATCCCGCACGCCGGCCTCCTCGCGGTCGGCCGACAGCCTGAGCTTCGGCTGCCCCTCTTCTCCTCGGACGCCTTCGATAATGCCGTCCGGGGAGGCTCCGACCCCAGGAGACCGGCCGCCCCTTTTCTCCCCGGCCGCCAATGGGGAGGCCGACTGGGGAGGTGCCGGCCTCTAAGGGGTTGGCCGCCCCTTTTCTCCCCGTCACCCTACGACGAGGCCGGCTGGGGAGGCGCAAACCCCCGAGGGGCCGACAACCCCTTTTCTCCCCGACCGCCTACGAGGCAGCCGGCCGGGGAGGCGCGGACCTCCATGGGACCGGCTGCCCCTTTCTCTCTGGCTGCCTACGGCATGGCCGGCCGGGAAGGCACCAGCCTCAAGGGACCGGCCGCCTCCCCTTCAGCCGCCCGCCATTTGGTTGGCCGAGGGGTCGCCCAACCTCCTAAGGCTGGCCGCCCCCCTTTTAACCGGCTGACAGGAGGCTGACCGGGGGCTTTGGCCGACCCCAAGGGGTCGGCCACCCCCTCTGGCACCTCCATAGGGGGCGGTCGCCGCCCTTAACCACCCACAAAGTAGGCGGTTGAGGGTGGTTAATGTATGTAACTACCCCGATTGCCCGTTCCCAAGTTCGGGCGGGTCTGTTTTGGATCCAAGGGCAGGCTCGGTATTTTCCTAAAAATGGTGATCTGTGTGCTCCAAACGGAGCGATCCGATTCGTCCGGATGGTGGTTATGAGGGGAAATTATTGGCTTGCCCCTCTCCGGGACTATAAATATACCCTTGATCCTTCTAATTTCTCTAACTTCGGAATTGGCATTTCTACCATAATTCCTCTCTCTCTCTAGCCTTTTCTCTCCCTTACTTTCTCTCTCCCTTGACAGGTCTGCCGTCGTAGTGCTCGCCACCAAGGCAAAATTCGTCACTGACATGCTCAACTCCAAGTCAAATACCGCTCACGATCTCCTCCGTGCAATTCAATGCTCGTAGGAAATCACTTACACATCGCCCGTAGACATCAACATCTAGAGCGCGTCGTCGGCAGAATACCCATTGCATCAGCCTAACAGTCTGTCGGTGATCGTCCAGAAGAACGCACAAATTCTCCCGCACGTCAAACGTTGTATCTTTCTCTCTCCCTCAATTTATAACGAGGTGCGGCCTGTCACCCTCGATTCTATCAGAAAAGCATTGTAACCCCAACCAATCCAGAGGAGTTCCCGTCGGCACTGTCCATACCATGGTTTTTCATCCTATTCAGAGGATTTTCCACTTAAAAAGACTTGTCTCGTCTGTGATCTATTTCTATGACTGGTTGCGCAACCGACCGCTCTGAGGGCTAGGACGGTCTAGTTAGTACGGTCTATCAGGAGCACAGTTGCGGACCACAACAACGATCATCCTATTATTTGAAGCGTTATCAAAAAAATACTCATAATTTTTTTTAGTTTAAATTCCTCAATATATTTAATAATAACCTGATAAATAGCTTTACCGGTGTGCGGATATTCAAATTTTTCAAAACAAATTATACGTTTATTTAGTTTCCAATTATCGGGATCGATCCAGTGACAAGTAATACAAATATAAGAAAGTCCATCAATTATACCGCTAGTCCAAACGTCGTTCGTTAAGCTAACGCGACCGTCGAATGTTTCAAAATATTTTTTTAAATATTGTTTAGATTGCATATAAGCTTCTAAATAATCGAGTCTAGTTGTAGTACGACTTACCTGTTGATATTTAGGCTTGAGTACCTCGTGTATATATGCCGTCATTTCTTCATCGTCATAGTGGTTCAATGAAAGTCCCTTTTTGATGACGTTTTCCATTTATGACTCTCGTTGTCGAGCTTGGTCATACATCCAAATGTGCCTAGTCGCCGAAATTTCAGCATGTGTAGACTTTGGGACTTGTTTATAAATACAAGATTTCACATGTCGGACGAACGTTGTGTTGCTGCCAATGACCATTAGCTTCTCGCAAAGTTTGCACTTCGCCTAAATTTTGCCGTCGATCCACATTTTATCAAATTTCTCCCATACTGCTGCTTTGTGGTGGTGTTCTATTGTCTCATGAGCGACAGACGCTGAGGAGGACTCTGACGTGGACGAAGAGAAAGCCATTTGGATGCAAGTGAATTAAAGAGAGAGAGAGAGAGTGTGGAAAATAGGAATGAGGGAGGGGGGAGGGTATTTAATATTATAGATTTTAAATATATTTTTTAGTTTTTTAAAAAACAAAATTTATAAAATATATTTTTTAAAAATAATAATTAATAATTAATAAGTGGTAGCCATGGCATATGGCTGCCACTTATTAACAACAACTCTTTAAAGAGCCGTTACATTGTAATTTGTAACGAAAAATGGCTCTTTAAAGAGCTGTTACAGCTGTTAACGGGACCGGTTTGACCGGTCCCAGTCCCGGTCCTATCCCAGGATCGGTAAAAGACTGGTCAATTTTTACTGGTCCTAGTTCGGAACCGGTCTTTGATGAGAAAAGAGGGCCCCTTAGGACCCCTAGGACCGGTTCGGGATCAGATCGATCCTAACCAGGACCAGTCCCTAGCCGATCCAAACCGGTCCTTTCTCAACTGGGCCGATTAGGACAGATTTTTCTGTGTACGCCTAACGATAACTAATAATCATATCTGATTTGCTTATAGCAAACAGTTATTTAGGTAAAAAATTTAGGTGCGCCTAGATAAATGAAGGATAGTAATAAGATCTGGTCGGGCATTGGCCTTTGTTAAATCCAATCGGAAATCCGATTAGACATCACATCTTTTTGGCGGTCCAATAGCAGATCTGATGGATAATTTTCACTCGCACAGTAGCATGGTACGCTAGACATACCTACAAAATTTCCCTTATTTAGGCTGTGTTTGAGAACCCGGCGGGAGGCCGTTCCAGTGGGGCCGAGCTGGAGGAGAGAGAAATCAGCCCGTATTAACTGTGAACTGGTGCTCGCGGCGCCTCCAACTGAGAATCGGCTCGGTGGCACACCATGGAGGAGCGAGAAAACAGCTTGGCGCTGGGGCAACCGACTGGTCGCAATGGTGAACCGGTGCTCGTAGGTCAAGTGGGAAAACAGCCCCCCGTCCTCCTGTTTACGCTGACCATCGGTAAAGGGAGTGTGTGTTGGTGTCCCAAACGCAGCGCCTCCGACTCGGCCCCCCCCCCCCCCCGACCGTCATGAAAGCTAGCTCGTATTTTCTTACCAAACGCAGCGCCTCTTGCTCGGCTCTGCCGACGGTCGTGAAAGGGAGCTTGCATTTTCTTCCCAAACGCAATGCCTCCAACTCGGCCTCGTCGGCGATCGTGAAAGGGAGCTCGCATTTTCTTCCCAAATGCAGCGCCTTCGGCTCGTCCTTGCCGACGATCATGAAAGGGAGCTCACATTTTCTTCCCAAACCTAGTGCCTCCGGATCAGCATTTGGGAAAAAAAATGAAAATATCACATAGAGTGGTTATGGTGTGCGGATAACCGCATAACAACCATAATGAGAGGACTTAGCGCAACCACTCACACCAAAAGCCCGGACTGATGGAGGATGGCGCAACTAATCTTTATATCAAAGGTCCTCGGGCGGATCCACGGGGCAGCCAGTTAAGCCATTACCGCATAGCACCGCAGCGCGGGGGCGATTCCGGACAGCAGCCCCAACAATCCCCCCCGGAAACGACCCCGGGGTTTCGAACCCGCAACCTCCCTCTGATACCACTTTAGAGGACTTAGCGCAACCACTCGCACCAAAAGCCCGGACCGATGGAGGACGGCGCAACTAATCTTTATATCAAAGGTCCTCGGGCGGATCCACGGGGCAGCCAGTTAAGCCATTACCGCATAGCACCGCAGCGCGGGGGCGATTCCGGACCGCAACCCCAACACATAACCACCCTCAAAACCTATAAATAGGATACCAGATTCTCCTTTATTTTTATCTCCTCCTCCTGCTTCTCCTCTTATGCACCTGAGAGCTCACTTGAAGATCTTCTTGCATCTTCGAAGAATCCTTCTAAGATCTTCGAGCGCCTTCGAAGATCTTCGATCTCCTTCGAAGATCTTCGATCTCCTTCGAGTGCCCCCGCGCATTCCACCCGTCGAATGTCACATCTTGCGCTATTTGTACCTCGCACATATTACACCTTGAGCACATCACGCCTTGCACACATCACACATTGCACACATTGCGCCTTGCACCCATCATGCATGCACACATTGCACTTTACACACATCATGCCTTACACACATCATACCTTGTGCCTTGCGCACATTGAGCCTTACACGCATAATAATAGTGGAAGTTTGGTCGGTAGAGTCCCAACCTCGTGATTTTTTCACCCTTTTTCCAGGGTTTTCCACGCTAACAAAATTTATTCCCAATTGTCTCGTTCGTTTCTTTCTACATTGACTGTTTTGGCGCTTGACTACTCTGTTAACCCAAATCCTATGATGGGAGACAACATCAGGCGATGCCAAAGACAAAGCAGCCGAGTGGTTACTCCGGGTTCTTGTGGGTACTCACCATGTAATGGTGCGTGCACAACAGCGCTTGGTAGGGGGTCGTGCAACCTATCAGAGAACCTTTTGGCAGTATGCAAAAGGAGTCTCAACAAGCACTACCCCAGAGCCCACACAGATTCACCCCCTTAGCATCAGCTCATGCGATCACACATAGTTATGCGTGGTCTCTTCTCTCAACCCCCGTCGCCCGACTCTTCGTGTACTTTGGGAGGTAGTGCATTTAATGTCATGTTTAATAAAGCATTAAATGCATGACTCTTCGTGAACCGATCGAGCAACCAACCCTCAAATATTAATATGGACTATGGGTGATCGAAAGAGGACAAAAAACTTACCCCATTGTACGTGTGGACATTTAGTCTTTTAGCTTTCTTCTCTTTGCCACTCTTGTATTTGTGCATACCCCTCAGATACTCGCACCTTCCACTATAATATTTCTTGGAGCAATAGAAGATCCCATCGCAAGAGAGGCAGTTGCCGTGGTGGGTCAATTTGGTGTTCGTCGCTGCCAGTGACACCCTCTTTTTATTGTGTTTCCTTTCTGCCCCCTGAGCCCTGCATGAAAAAGTAGTCGGTAAGTTGCAGTCTCCGATCTTTTCACCGAACTCCAGAATTAGTTGTTGAGGGTGGAAGAGCTAGGTGACAAATTTTGTGTTAACAATTCAAACACACGACCTTTAGATTCAAGCTACTTGTGAAGGTGCCCTGGGAGCAGTCAGCATAATCAGAGCCCGCTAGGGATCTTTCAGGAAGATGTAGTCGAGCACAGCGGACACTCACTAAAGAACACGAGATGGATGCGGATGCTCATAAGAAGTTTGCGGCCCGAGCAAGTGGGGTGCACCTTGAACCCGCTCAGGAAGTTTAGGAAGTGCCCTCCCTAGGGGGAGATGGAAGCAGGACCATCTCAATCAATGTCGAATTGGAAGGAGAGAGTAAGACTCTACTCATCTAGTGTCTGTTAGACAATCTTGATGTTTTCGCATGGTCAACCTCCGACTTGCTAGGGATCAGCCCAGACGCCGCCTGCAAACATCTCAACATCAGCCCCGACTTCAAGCTGGTAAAGCAAAAGAAGCAAGCAGTAGCAACTAGCCTTTGTTGAAGTTAGAGACCGAGCGGTCTGGCGGTCTGTCTTGGCGGGTTAGAGACCGAGCGGTCTGGCGGTTTCCCTTCAGCGGTTTGATTGCTGTGCTATTGCTGTCTGGTTGCCGAGCTCTCTGGCGGTCTCCCCTTGCAGTCTCTCTCTCTCTCTGGTGGTAGCCGTGCGGTTAGCCCTTCTGTCTAACCGCGCGGCTTGTGCGGTTTGTTCTGTATAGTCCGCTTAGTCCTGTAAATTTTTAGTCCCACATCTCTTATTTGTATTCTCTCATCTCTCCTCCATTCTATATAAGGGAGGGCATACCTTTGTAATAGATACCTTTTTTTGATAATAAAGTTTCAGTTATACTACTTCCGGTTTGTTTTAGTTCGTTTCTAACATGGTATCAGAGCCAGGTTCGATCTTTGGCTCCTGATTCTGTGCGTTCTCCTGTTCGCGCGACATGCCTCTTCTTCTCGCGGCATGTCTCCCGCGGCTTGTTTCTTCCGCCTGTTTGCTTGCGCCCTGTTCACGCGGCCTGTTTCTGTTGCTTACTTCTTTCTTGCGACCTGTTCTAGTCGCCGCTTCCTCCTTCTCTTCTCTAGTCGCCGCGACCTGTCTCCGCGGCCTCTTTTGCCTTGTTCGCCTTTTTGCCTCCCGATATCCTCCTCTTCTGTTAGTGCGGTCTGTCTGCTAGCCGCCCGACTTCTCTCCCTCTGTTTGGTTCTGCGGCTTGGTCGTGGCTTTTCTAGCCGCTGGTGTCTGACATCGTGACCGCTGTAGATCTTCTTCTTCCTATCCGCGCGGATAGTTTCCTAACCGCATGGCTTCCTGTTGTTTGCGCGGCAGATCTCTTTCTCCTAACCGCTGCGATTTCTCTCTGTTCGCGCGCGTTCTTCCGTGTTTAGGCGGTCTCTCTGCCCTTCTTCCTTCGCCGCTCTCTCTTGTCCCCGCGACCTGTCTCTAAGTCGCAGCGGCTTGTTCTCCTCTGTGCGGCTCTTCCTTTAGCCGCTCCTGCTTGTTAGTCGCCGCGACCTGTCTCTTAGTCGCGCGGCTTGTGCTTCCCTCTTCGTCCCCTTTTGCCTTGCTCTGCATCTTGGTCGTGGCCCTTCTTGCCGCTGGTGTGCTGTCACCGTGACCGCTGCAGTTCTTTTGTTCCTCCCTTCATGACTTCCATATACTCCTCAAAGTCGTTCGCCTCGGTGGTCACGTCTTCTGGTAGTGCCCACGTTGTTACTCAAGTAAAATGGTTGATCGACACCGGTGCTACTAATCATATGACCGGCAATCTCCAGTGTTTTTCTCTCCTAGAAACACATGGTCGGTTGCCCTCGGTTACTCTCGCTGACGGCTCTTCATCATCGGTTCATGGGACGGGGATAGTTCATGTCACTCCGTCTCTTCGCTTGGAGGATACTCTCTACGTGCCCAAGTTCCCGTGCAACTTATTATCTGTTATCTCTCTATGCAAGCAATTACAATGTTCTGTTACTTTTACTTCTACTACTTGCTCTTTTCAGGATCCGGACTCCCAACGGACGATTGCTACTGGGACTGAGAGTGGCGGCCTATACTTCCTGGACAACATTTCCGCTTTCTCCACCTTCTCCTCCACCTCCACAGATCTTCTCCAATGGCATCTCCGCCTTGGTCATGCTCCTCCTCATCTTCTTCGTCAACTTCTGCCCCACCTTCCTCCACAAAGTCCTCCGCTCAACTGTGAATCCTGTCAGCTTGGCAAGCATCACCGCTCCTCCTTCCCTCCAAAGCACGTTCGTGGATCCACCCGTCCGTTTGATCTCATCCACTCCGATATTTGGGGTCCTTCTCCTACTCTTACCGTTGGTTGGGGTAGTTCATATTTTGTCACATTAATTGATGATTTCTCTCGCTGTACGTGGGTGTATCTGTTAAAAGATCGCTCCGAATTATTCTCTGTATGGACGTCCTTCTATCTCATGATCAAAACTCAGTTTGATGTTTCTATTAAAGTTCTTCGATCTGATAATGCCCAAGAATATCTCAGTCATGAATTTTCTGCCTTCTGCATGCAAAATGGGATTATTCATCAAACGAGTTGTGTCTATACTTCACAACAAAATGGTGTGGCAGAACGCAAAAACTATCACCTTCTTGATGTCGCTCGCTCCTTGATGACCCAGATGCATGTTCCTCGCTCCTATTGGGGCTATGCTGTTCTCCTTGCCTATTACCTCATCAATCGCATTCCCTCCACCGTTCTCCAAGGAAAAACCCCTTTCTCCATTTTGTATCCGGGCAAGGAGCCGTTTCCTCTCCCTCTCCAAATATTTGGATGCACTGTCTTTGTGCATGCCTCTTCTGCCACCCGTGATAAGCTATCTCCTCTCTCCACCAAATGTATCTTTCTGGGGTACTCCGCCACTCAGAAAGGGTATTGTTGCTTTGATCCCATACTTCGTAAGCAGTTCGTTTCTGCTGACGTCACCTTCTTCGAGAATACCTCCTACTTCTCGGATGACTCCCCTCCTCTTCTCCCAGCCTCTGATTCTCCTGCTGTTCCCTTTGTTCTCTCGTCTCCCACTACGATATTCACCCCTACTCCCCCCTGTCCACTCCTCTTCTTCCACCTCTCTCTCCCTCTTCTCCACCACCGTCTCCCGCATCTCCGCCGCCGCCGCTCTCTACTCCCGGGCCAGCTCTCTCTGCCACGGATGCTCCAGATGCTGAGGAACCTGCTGACCTGGATCTTCCTATAGCTCTTCGCAAAGGGGTGCGGACGTGTACCCTACACCCTCTTACTGCTGTTGTTTCATATGATCATCTCACCCCTTCTCGCAGGGCCTTTGGTCTAGCTATCTCCGCCACTGCCACGCCCCGCTCCTACCAGGAGGCCCTTGCTATTCCTCACTGGAAGATGGCCATGGATGAGGAAATGGCCACCCTAACGGAGCGGGGTACCTGGACTCTTGTTCCTCCTCCCTTCGGTACTGATGTTGTTGGCTGTCGCTGGGTCTTTGTGGTGAAATTTGCCCCGGATGGCACTGTGGACCGTTATAAGGCTCGCCTTATTGCTAAGGGCTTTACTCAAACCTATGGGGTTGATTACTTTGACACCTTCTCTCCCGTGGCTCGTCTCAGCACTATACGGGTTCTTCTCTCTGTGACGGTCAATAAGGACTGGCCGATTTCCCAGCTGGATGTAAAGAATGCCTTCCTTTATGGTGATCTTCAGGAGGCCGTCTACATGGAGCAACCTCCTGGGTATGTTGCTCAGGGGGAGACACGAGTATGCCGGCTGCAGAAGGCAATTTATGGCCTCAAGCAGAGCCCTCGAGCTTGGTTTGACAAGTTCAGCGGCATCGTGGCGGCCATTGGTTTTATGCGCAGCTCTATCGATCACTCTCTATTTACTCGCAAAACCTCCTCGGGACTGGTGGTTCTTGCAGTGTATGTTGATGATATTCTTCTCACTGGAGATGACCAGGAAGGTGTAGCCTTGACAAAGCAGCATCTTCGTCAACATCTGGTCACGAAAGATATGGGCTCTCCAAAGTACTTTTTGGGGATCGAAATCTCTCGGAAGCCCAATTCCTTAGTCCTCTCCCAGCGTAAGTATGCCCTTGATCTTTTAAAAGATGCAGGATTGACTGGGGCCAAACCTGCTTGATGTCCCATGGCTGTTGGAGAAGACAAAACCTGGACAGATGATTCGCCTCTTCTTTCAGATACTACGAGGTACAGACGTCTTGTTGGTAAGCTCATATATCTCACAGTGACCAGACCCGACATTTCCTATGCTGTTGGCAAGGTGAGTCAATTCATGCAAGCTCCCAGGGAGTGCCATCTGCAGTCTGCCTTACGGATCTTGGAGTACGTCAAAGCCGCACCTGGGAAAGGATTGTTTTTCCAGAAGAATGGTCATCTGAGGGTTGAAGCTTACTCAGATGCGAGTTACGCTGATGACAAAGGGGATCGCAAGTATACCTCCGGTTTCTGCACCTTTGTTGGGGGTAATCTGGTAAGCTGGAAGAGCAAGAAGCAGTCTGTTGTTTCCAGATCCAGTGCTGAAGCAGAGTATCGGAGTATGGCATCGACCACTTGTGAGCTAAAATGGCTACGGGCTCTAATGCTGGATTTAGGAGAGGTCTACAACCATCCGCTACCTATGTTCTGTGATAACAAGGCTGCCATATACATCTCCAAAAATCCGGTCTTCCATGAAAGAACCAAGCACATTGAGGTCGACTGTCATTTCATTCGTGAAGAGATCTTAAAAGAACAAATTTGCACTCCCTTTGTCACTTCTGATAAAGAGCTGGCTGACATCTTCACCAAGCCAGTTTCCGCCTCGTTTCATCATATTTGTGACAAGCTGGGCATGATCGATATATATGCTCCAGCTTGAGGGGGAGTGTTGAAGTTAGAGACCGAGCGGTCTGGCGGTCTGTCTTGGCGGGTTAGAGACCGAGCGGTCTGGCGGTTTCCCTTCAGCGGTTTGATTGCTGTGCTGTTGCTGTCTGGTTGCCGAGCTCTCTGGCGGTCTCCCCTTGCGGTCTCTCTCTCTCTCTGGTGGTAGCCGTGCGGTTAGCCCTTCTGTCTAACCGCGCGGCTTGTGCGGTTTGTTCTGTATAGTCCGCTTAGTTCTGTAAATTTTTAGTCTCACATCTCTTATTTGTATTCTCTCATCTCTCCTCCATTCTATATAAGGGAGGGCATACCTTTGTAATAGATACCTTTTTCTGATAATAAAGTTTCAGTTATACTACTTCCGGTTTGTTTTAGTTCGTTTCTAACAGCCTTGTTGGCCCCATTCGAGAAGAAGTATCCAAGTTATTTGAGTTAAGGTTCTTCCTAGAAGTTCAGTAGCCGGAATGGATCTATGACATGGTCATGATGTAGAAGGCCAATGGAAAGAGGAGGATGTGTGTCTACTTCACCCTTCTCGACAAGGCATGCCCCAAGGATTACTATCCATTACCCTAGATAGACTCCTTGGTCGACTCCGTAGAAGGATTATCAGAGATGATATTCCTGGATGCTTTTTCAGGATATCATCAGATACGGATGCATGAGCCTGATGTGTGCCATACTTCATTCATCATAAACGAAGGTTGATACAATTGTTGAGTCATGCCATTTAGATTAAAGAATGCTAGTGTCGACCCCACTATAGTTGGATAAAGACTTGAGTGTCATTGTTGTAGTGCAACGTATCAATGGATGATGAACTACGTGTTCAAGCATCAATAGGGACATAATTTGGAGGTCTACATCAACAATTTCCTCATCAAGAGCCATGGGATGGAAGACAACCTTGAAGATATGACAAAAACATTCGCCACTGTTCGCAAGTTTAACATGAGGTTCAATCCAGCCAAGTGTGTCTTTGGGGCCAATAAAGTTAAATTCCTTGGACACCTACTCACCCCTAGGGTCTGGAGCCCAACCCCGATAAGGTGAAGACCATATTAGAGATACAACCCCCAAGAAGTTCTAAGGAAGTCAAGCAGTTGGCAGGAAGAGTGGTGGTGCTTAGCCGCTTTGTCTAGCGCTCCGGAGATAAGTGCGCCCCTTTCTTAAAAACCCCTTGAGGAGGAAAGAAGTTAGAATGGACCAAGGAATTCACTCGAGCGTTCGAGGAGTTGAAGCGTCAACTAACTTCTACTCCACTTCTCTAGAACCCTTGTAATTCAGAAGATCTATTCTTGTACCCGAGGGTTGGTAAAGATGCCATTAGCTTTGTCCTAGTTTGGGAAGAAGGAAAGAAAAAGTTTTCCATTCACAATGTCATCCATATGTTAAAAAGCGCTAAGACACGCTACCTGATCTTAGAAAAGTTGTCCCCAGCCTTGATAACCTTGGTGTTAAGGCTCCTACCTTATTTCCAAGCCTATTCTGCCAAGGTAGTCATTGATCATCCCCCTGAAAGTCGCTCTAGAAAGGCCGGACCATTCAGGACGATTGGCAAAGTGATCCATAGAGCTCTACGAGTTCGATATAGCATATGTCCCAAGAAATGCCATTAAATCTCAAGTCTTTGTTGACTTCCTCATCGGCCTTGCAGACAATGATACCACTGGACAGGAGACTCTTGCTCCGTTATAATAGAGAATATCTGTAGACAGAGCTTCTAGGCAAAACTCCATCGGGATAAGGAACGTCTCAGTTAGTCCTTGTGAGACTAGGATCGAGTAAGCAGTCAATTTTTATTTCCCCACCACAAATAACCAGGTTGAGTATAAAGCATTGATATTCGGGATAAGATTAGCTTTAGAAATCAATATCGACAATATAGAAGTGAAGACAATCTCGCTAGTTATGGCATCACAAGGCAATGGTACTTTCAAAATGTGGGAACTACTCCTACAAAGGTATCTGGCCCTCATCAAGCAGCATATTGGATGTTTTCGAACCTTCAACATCAAGCATATTCCAAGGGAGGAGAATGTGGAAGCTGATGAATTGGTCAAGTACAGACTTCTGGTCGGAGGAACTTTCACGGAGTTATTTCACCCTGCGATAGATGAGGTAGATGTCATGGAGATTGATCAATGCTCATCTTGTATAGACCCACTCGTTCATTCATTACTTCACAACTGAGGAAGTCCTTCCTTCAGTGAGCAATAAGAGGCGGTTCAAACGGAAGGCATCTTACTATAACTTTATCTCAGGAATTCTCTACCGGAGGACTCTCCTCTCACCTTTGGAAAGATGGCTGACGGAAGAGGAGATCACTCGAGTTTTGCAAGAAGTTCTTTTGAGAGAGTGTGGCAGTCATTTAGGGGCTATAACCCTCGAGAAAAGTATTCTTCATCAAAGATACTTTTGGCCAACAATCAAAAAGATTGTGGGCACTTTGCTAGGAAGTGCATAAGGTGTCAGAAGTTCGCTCCCCTTCACATGCAGCATGCACAACAGCTAAAGTCAATCTCCATCCCCGTCCATTCGCTGTCTGGGGGATGAACTTGGTGGGCCCATTCCCAACAACAAACGGACAATGACGTTTCATCCTGGTGATGATCAACAACTTTAGCAAGTGGGTAAAGGCTAAAAAGACAACTCGATCAAGTGGTAAAGAATTTCATTTGGGGAGAGATTTTTTGTCGATATGGGATCCCAACGGCCATTGTCACGGACAATGGTCCCTAATTTGCATGTGTGGAGTTTGCATGTTTTTGTGACTAGGTAGGAATAAAGCTTCGATTTTTATCAGTTCATCATTCGTGCAACAATAGCCAGGTAGAGGTTGCCAATAAGCAAATCATAAACTTTCTTAAGAAGGTGGAGAACACTCGCGGGAATTGGGATGAATAGTTACCAACAATTATGTAGACTCTTCGGACAACGCCTTCTTCGACAACCGGGGAAACTCCATTCAACTTGTCATATGGGTCCAAGGCTCTCATCCTGATGGAATTCGATGTGGAGAGCCCTCGAGTGTTACTATCTAAACAAGGAAATGCTGACTAGATGGAAGGAAATGATGATGAGTTAAGATGCATCCTTGACTTGATTGAGGAGCTCAAGAATCAATCAATCATCGGGTAAGTAGAAGCAAAATGAAGAATGTCTAAATACATTGACAAGATGCATCCTTGACTTGATTGAGGAGCTCTGTCACTAAACCTCCCTTTGATACCACTTGTTGGGAATGACATCAAACAATCCCGACCAGAGCACCTGTTGCAAATTTGAGCGAGCACATGTGCGACCGCGTTCAGCCGTATGCAAGAGGAAACAACAATACAATGCAAAAACAAAAAAAAACACACATGAAATTTTAACGTGGAAAACCCAATTGGGTGAAAAACCACGGGACGATCGGAGTCCAAACCGGAAAGCCTCCACTAAAAGTGTGTGATAAACACACGCACGGATTACAGGCTTTCCCTCCACCGATCCACAAAGGATCTCCACTCCTCCAACACAACCACGATCCACAAAGGATCTACACCACCACAATAACCTCTTCCAACAACCACACAGGCACAATACTTGAAAGAGAAATACAACGAAGGTAGAGAAGTTGTTACCCGGACGGATTGAAAAATATGTCCCAACGTCAAAGATGACGTTCTCCAAATCCATGAAGAAGGACGGCTATGCACAACCCCTTCCAACTCCAATCACGAACGGCGGCCTCCTTGCGGTTCCAGCAAACCCGAAGAGGCAGCCCCCTACTCCAGCAAACACGAAAGGGGCGGCATGTAACACCCCTATCTATCACATAGCATATAGCAGTAGGTCCGGCCGGGGCCCGACGCCATATACTACGGACAGACCGGTTGGTTACGCGTTGAAACCATACAACCAATCACCAACGTCCTACACAGAGTCATTCTAGCGGAAGCAAATTATTAAGTTGCACAAATTAAAGAACCCTGCCAAGCAAGAATGTCCACTACAGAAATAACAATAGGAATGAAAATACAAAAGTACCGGCCTTAAGGCCTTACAAGGTTTGCTTAACAAAACATGTCTTACATACTTCGGCTCGCAGGCCGGCCATACATGAAATAAACGGAAAGCATAAAAAGGATTAGGCCTTCGAGGGCCAGCACCGCAACATGGGCTTTAGCCCGCTATTTTCCGCTCGGCTCCGCAGTACCTGCAAGCACAAACCACCGCCCGGTGGCAAACAAAAGCAACGGTCAGCTATGCTGACCAAATTATAACGATCCCGCCCCCAAAATCGGGGCGGCGATGCTCTTTCCCTGCACTTTATTAGTATAGGCAATATATATTAATATGAACACACATCAACACAGGCGTAGGCTCGCACGGCCACACACCCCGTGCACTCAGGGCACATTCTCGGCGAACCGGCCAACGTCACGTCAATTCAAGCCATAGACGTTCCCAATCCACCACCGTCTCTTGGACGGTCATCCATATGAGCATTTTGCCTTCCTGGCCTTGGTCACGACAATTTAAGCCATAGACCGCCGAAGACCCTCATCCATGCCAACGGTCCTACCGAACGACATAGACCGGGTACGGTTCCGCCTGACCCGTGCTCATGTTGCAACGGCAATTTAAGCCATATGCGCAGGTCAAGACTCACCGAGTCCCGTTTCCGCCACAACAATCACATAACCCAGTTATGTTCACGTTGGCTCCCTGGCCACCGTATTGGCAAAACCCGCTTTTGCCCAGTTTTCCGGGTGCACCTTGGAGTTAATCTCCAAGGCTCCCTGATGCAATCTACCACGTAGAAAACCCGAAAACACCCAAACATCCGGATTCTTGCCCGGTTCAAATGCAATGCAACATCACCGATCCGGACCAATATGTCCGAATAGGCTTCACACACAATACCTATGTCCGTTTACGCATACAGACTCTACACAAGGGGGACTTCACATATCTACCCCAAGGAACGCTCCAACTCTTCGCTCACTCGCGAGAGCGGGCTTCCTATGCAAAGGAAAAGAGGGCTTCACATGCCCAAGGATGAGAAATCGTTACCCTTGCGTTCTTCCGCGGCGCCATCGAAAACTATATGGTTGGAAAGCACCGCAACGGCGTCGCCTCCGCGGATCTGGACTCGGATCGCGATTCGGAGCTCCGAAGCTCTTCCGGCGGCCGGATCTTGGACTCCTCCTTCCTCCTTGCTCTCCCTTCACTCTAACTTTTAGAGAGAGATGGGCCAATGAAAAATGGGTTTCTAAACCCTATTTCCCGGCCATAACCACCCAGGAGCATCCCCCCACCGTCGGATCCAAAGCCAAGGAAACGAACGGCCCGGATTAAATCCAAAATCATAAAATCTGGGCCGAACACGGGTTGGTACACGGCCGTGTGCCTGGCCGTGTAGCTCATTCGCCGTCTCGACCAAAATTGAAAACCAGCACACAGCATGTGACACGGCCTCCGACACGCCCGTGTTGCCTGCGACACGCCCGTGTCGGGACCCGTGTCACGCCCCCCGTGTGCAATTTATCAACACTTTACAGTCAGAGGGGTACACGGCTTGGTGACACGGCATCAGACACGCCCGTGTCAAACTAGACACGCCCGTGTTCGTGCCCGTGTCACTGCCCGTGTATCCCTCCGCACGGCCCAGGTGTGACACGGCCTGGGACACGCCCGTGTCCTAGGCTGTGTTAATCCACACGACCATCGTTGACCTGCGCTGGTCGACGACACGGCCCGAGCTCGACACGCCCGACACGGCCTCCGACACGCCCGTGTCGGGGCCCGTGTCACCTGCACCAAAAACTGTCTTGGACAAAATCGATCCCCGACGCTCCTACAATAATTTGGGGTGTTACACGGCAGCCCTAACTGTTCCAACAAACACAGAGAAAGGGGCGGTCAGCGGCTGTAGCAAAACCAAAAAGAATGGGGCGGCAGGTGGCTTCAGCAACCTGGAAGCAAGGCCGGCAATGTCTTGCTGCTCCAGCAAAATCGAAAAAGGGGGTCAGGGACTCCTGCGGCTCCAGCAAGCGAGAGAGGGGTGGCCGGCTATAGCGGCTCCAACGAACAGAAAACGGGAAGAGGAGAAGAAGGGGGCGGATCGGCAGCTTCTACGATTCCAGCAAAAAAAGCAACCCTATCTCTCGATTTCCTTGTCCAATAGAGAAAAGCCCGGCGGTTTTAGTCAAAATGAAAAAGGCCGATCCTTTATTACTGAGCCCCACATCTCATCCTATTGTATATATATAAATATATATATATATATGGTGAAAACACTGCTAAAAACAAAAAATCACGAGCCGCAACTTGCGCGCCCGGTGGTTTTTACCGACTCGGATGGGAACCACACCCAACAGATCTCCCCCTTCACATCGAGGCGGAAAAAACCGCCATCTCGTTGATTCTAATGCAATGCTCGAACTTCCCCCTTGGCACAGTCTTGGTCAGCATGTCTGCCCTATTGTCATCAGTGTGCACCTTTTGAAGATCAAGCTCCTTCTGCTCCAGGACATCTCGTATCCAATGATACTGAGTGTCGATGTGCTTCAACCTCGAGTGAAATGTGGGATTCTTCCCCAGGTGAATAGCACTCTGACTGTTACACAAGAGTGTGTATCGGTTCTGAGTGAATCCAAGCTCCTTGATGAATCTCTTCATCCAAAGCAACTCCTTCCCAGCCTCAGTAACCGCAATGAACTCAGCCTCCGTGGTGGACAGTGCAACACACTTCTGTAGTCTCGATACCCACGAGATAGCTCCCCCTGCAAACAGAATCATGTACCCTGACGTCGACCTCCTGGAATCTACATCTCCAGCCATGTCCGCATCAGTGTAGCACAATAGCTCTGGCTCACTGTCTCCAAATCTCAGCGTCAAATCTTAAGTCCCCTGCAGGTATCTCAGAATCCATTTCACCGCGCTCCAATACTCTCTCCCAAGATTAGAGAGGAATCTACTGACTGTCCCAACGGCATACGCAATGTCTGGACGTGTACACACCATCGCATACATAAGGCTCCCAACTGGAGATGCAAATGGAACCTTCTGCATTGTCTCGATCTCCTCGGGTATGCTGGGGCACTGGTCAGCGGTAAGCCTAAAGTGAGTTGCAAAAGGAATTCTCACCTTCTTCGCCTGATCCATATCAAATCTCTGCAAAACTTTGTGGATGTACCGCTCCTGTGATAACCAAAGTAATCTGGCTCCCCTATCTCTGCGAATGTGCATCCCCAAAATAGTCTTCGCAGCACCAAGATCCTTCATCTCAAAAGTAGAACTCAACTGCCTCTTCAACTCAGCAATGCGAGCAGTGTTCCTCCCGACGATCAACATGTCGTCCACGTACAATAGCAGAATGATGAAATCCTCTGGAGCATACTGCTTGATGAACATGCAGTGGTCAAGGGTGGTCCTCCTGAAGTCAATCTCCCCCATGAAAGAATCAAACTTCCTATACCATTGTCGCGGGGCCTACTTCAGGCCATATCAATTCTTCTGCAAGCGACACACCAGACCTTCCTTCCCTCTGACACTGAAACCCTCAGGCTGCTCCATGTATAGCTCCTCCTCAAGATCGCCATGCAGAAAGGCGATCTTGACATCCATCTACTCTATCTCTAAATCAAGCCTCGTAGCAAGTCCAAGTACAACCCAAATAGATGACATCTTCACCACAGGCGAGAAGATCGCATCAAGTCAACACCTTGTCGCTATCCAAAGCCCTTCACCACCAGCCTGATCTTGTATCTGGGAGGTGTGGAGGAATCACCCTGCTTCACCCTGAAAATCCACTGATTCTTCAAGGCCTTCTTGCCCTTAGGCAATCTCACCAAGTCATACGTGTGGTTATTCTGCAGCGACTGCATCTCCTCCTATATAGCAACCATCCACTGACGCTACTCGATGCTCTCCATAGCCTCGACATAACTCTCTGGCTGTAACGACTTCACCCGTTACACAACAAGCGGTGAAGCTACAGGTTAATACTAACTCATAAACGCAACCTAACTCATAGCATGCTAGCGGAAGCTTAAAGTTAATATTGAACTCAACCATTTGGAATGTCCACTATAGATAAATTGCACATTTATATAAATACCCCAAAGGAATGTATCAAATACACAAAGTTAGGGCCTTAAGGCCTTACAGTTCCTCTTTTCATTGTATGGATTACATACATCGGCGCGCAGGCCGACCATACATGCATAAAAGACAACACATTTTGCTTAGCCGACAAGGGCTATTAGCAGCAGCGGCAACAACAGCAGCAGGGACTTCATGCCTTCATTTTCCACTCGGCTTTACAGCACCTGCACATGTACAATCCACCCAGAAGGTGGCAAACAAAGCAACGGTCAGCATTCAGCTGACCAATTTATAACAATCCTACCCCTTTCACAGGGTAGTGGCATTCCTTCCATGCAGAGCAATGCATTAATAGACAGATATCATAAATATATTGTGCTCTCCCGCACAAGCAATCCATCACAACCGTCAGCCACCCGGCCCAACGATCCGTGCACTCAGGCACACTTGGGTACACCGGCGAACCGGGATCAACCCTTGAGCAGTTAGTCTTAATGGCGCGCAGGCCTAAGACTCTCATTATGCTGCTGACGAAAGCCCAATGCCTTGGCACTTTCTTGTATAGCCAACATAAAGCAGGTACAGATCCATCACCCCCCGTTGCTCAAATCGTCTTGCCATCACCAATCACATCATACTTGCGGCTAGAATAAAAGATGCGGGTCAGCTTCACCTTTCCTGTTCGGCACGAGGCCTTTTAAGAGCTCGCAGCTCACAATAGCCATAATGTCCGCCAAGGACTGACTTCACAATCAAAAAGGAAAGTTAATGCCGGCATCCTACGCGGTCGCTAAGCGGGTTCAGCAGAACTCTCTATATGCACTCAAACTCAACCCAAACCCTGCAGTTCATGCAGTGTCAGAAAATTGGTCTTTCATAACGTACAATACAAACGTTAAAAGGGTGTTTTCCTGGAATTCCTCATTCCAGTACTTCCCGCTACTTCCCTTCACAGGCACAACCCATTGACCCCACAAACTACACGTTTATACGCGGAGTCTTCTCCGGTGCGCAATATGCAACATCACCAATCCAAACCAACCTGTCCAGATGGGCTTCACACAACATGTCTATCCCGTACTACACATTTTCGGGTCTAAATGTAGACTCAAGCTGAGGATAACAACTATCACCCACTGGAATCACTCACTTTTTCCACCTTTTGGTGGAGAGGATTCCTTACTCATGCATAAAGGAGGACTTCACATGTCCAAGAAGGAAGATCGTTACCCTTGACGATCTCTTGGGATCCATCGAAATTCTGGCCGGTTGGAAAGCACCGCAGCAGCTTTGCCTCCATAGAACTAGCCTCGGATCTCGAATCGGACCTCGGGAGCTCCACCAATGGCTTGACCTTCTCCTACTTCTCCTTCCTCCAAGCTCTCCCTTTCTCTCTTGGTTTAAATGAGAGAAGATGACAACTCCCCAGTATTATCACTACATGAAAGCACCTGGGCCATTGGATCCAATTAGAAATAAATGGATGGCCAAGATCTGCCCAAAAATCATTTTTGACCTGACACGGCCTGTGACACGCCCGTGTCACAGGCCGTGTACTCCAAGCGGTGCACGAACCGACTCAAACCAGACCAGAACACGACCTCCCAAACGCCCGTGTCACCTGGCAGACACGCCCGTGTCAACTTTGACACGGCCGTGTGACTGGCCGTGTCACCCTTTCAACACAGACCCAAATCACCCGAGAAGAACACGGCTAAGGCACACGCCCGTGTCCTTGGCTGTGTGCCCAACACGCCCCTATGACACGCCCGTGTCACAGGCCGTGTTCCACACTCAACGCCACTCAACGCCATTTCACTCAACGTCATTTCACTCAACGCCACTCAACGCCGCCCACTATTCACCCGAGCAGCACATGCCCTGGGACACGCCCATGTCCCAGGCTGTGTGTCCGAGACACGCCCTAGGACACGCCCGTGTCCCAGGTCGTGTCACCCAGGCTGACTCCAACTTAAGGTTTTTGGGGTGTTACACAGGCTCCCCCGCATCAGTCAACAATATGAACTCTGATGTAGAATATCTAGCTGGTGGGTGCTTGGCTCGATCAGACCTCCGCAGGGACGGCTCCGGGGTCGGTGCAGGTATATCATCAACAATATCCTCAGCGATTACTGGTTCACCATCAGTGGTGATATCATGATCTGGAAGGGCATCAGTACCCTGTGTTGGCTCAGGCTCAGTAGCCTCCTCAGTATCCTCAGCTCTAACCATAGGTGACTCCGCAGCAGTACGAGAGTCAACCTCCAACTCAACAGTCCCCTCAAGATCACCAACAGTCTGATCCTCACAGAAAACAACATCACGGCTACGTACAAGCTTCTTCTCAACTAGATCAAAGAACATGTACCCAAACTCTCCACTGTAGCCGTACCCCAAGAAGATACACTGCCGAGTCTTCGAATCAAAATTCGATCTCTCGTCCCTGGGGACGTGCATAAAGGCTTTGCAGCCAAATACCTGTAAGTGACTGTAAGAGGGGTCTTTTCCATATCAGACTCTATCTGGGACATCCTACTGCAATGCTAAACTCGGTGAGAGGTTGATGACATGCGTTGTAGTAAGAAGAGCCTCGCCCCAGAACATCTCTGACAACTTCGACTCAGATATCATGCACCGAATCCTCTCCAACAGTGTCCGATTCATCCTCTCAGCTACGCCATTCAGCTGCGGCTTCTTCGGCGGGGTCTTCTCATGTCTGATGCCATTGTCCCTGCAGTACTCGTCAAACGGACCAATATACTCTCCCCCATTGTTGGACCTGATGCATCTTAGCCTCTTCCCAGACTGTCTTTCCACCTCAACATAGAATCTCCTGAAAGTATCAAGGACCTGATCTTTGGTCTTGAGAGCATAGACCAAAAGCTTCCTCGAATAGTCGTCAATAAATGTAATGAAATAAGAAGCACCTCCTCTAGTCTGGACCTTCAGTGGTCCACAAACATTAGTATGAACTAGCTCCAAAGGCTCCGATCTCCTGGTGGACGTGTGGCTCTGGAATGAAATCCTGTTCTGCTTCCCAGCCATGCAGTGGTCACACCTCTCCAAATGGTCACCAGAAATTTCACTGATCAGTTTTTTTTGCCAGGCATCCCAAACCCTTCTGGCTAATGTGAGCCATCCTCCTGTGCCACAAGGAAGTGGATGCCTCATCCCTAACGGAGTTGGCCTGAGCAGCTTTAGGCCCCCCCTCCATGTAATACAGTCCAGAATCTCTATAACCCATGACCATCACAAGTGATACCCTGATCAGCTTCCAAAAATCTCCTCCAAAGACACTCAGGTGTCCTTCATCTCCAAGTCTACCAACAGATATCAGATTGAAGCGGATGTCAGACACATGTCGTACATCCCTCAGAACAAGTAAGGCTCCAGTACTCGTCTTTAAATGCATGTCTCCACGCCCAAGCACCTTGGACGTATCCCCATTGCCCATCCTTAACACCCCACAGTCATGAGTGGTGTAAGTGGCAAATAGATCCATGTTGTGAGAGACATGCGCAGAGGCTCCAGAGTCAACGATCCAGCATCGATCGTCACACGAGAGTGCAGCCGTGACGTCGTCGCCAATAATAATGACGTCGTCCTCCTCAGTCGAAATGATGGCTGCTGTGTGACCCTCACCTTTGCCCTCAGTGGTAATCCCCTTCTTCTTCTGATCGTTCTTCCACGAATAAAAAAATTTCTTGATGTTTCCCTTCTTATGGCAGTAGTGATATTCCACGTTCTGATAACGTGACTTCGACTTGCCCCTGCTCTGACTCCTGTCCTCCTTCCTTCCTCAGCTCTTACTCCTTCCTCTCCCCCTGGACTCAGTAAAGAGAACGTTAGCTCGTGAAGAAGAGCATGAAGTCCCCTGAGACTTTCGTCTCACCTCCTCATTCAAGATACCACTCTTGGCGATCTCCATGAAAACAATCCTCTGGGGGGGAAGAATTGATCACAGAAACTCTAACCATCTCCCAAGAGTCTGGAAGTGACTTTAGTAGCCACAACGCATTCACCTCGTCTTCGAATGTCACCTTCATAACAGTCAGACGATCAATAATCCCCTGGAACTCGTTGACATGATCCAAAATAGGAGAGCCCTCCCGATATCTGAACTCTCCAAGCTTCTTCAGCAAATATAACTTTTTGATGCCCGTACTCTTGGCATACAAGGTCTCGAGAGTCTTCCACAGATCCTTTGCATCATTGATGCTAGCCACATGGTTGTAGACGTTCGGCTCCACGAACCGTCTGATAAACCCACACAGCTTCTGATGTTCCACCTTCCATTTTGCCGGATCCGTGTCCTTTGGCATCTCCTCAAAGATAGGAGCATGCCAACCCTTCACATATATCAGATCCTCCATCAGTAGATGTCACTGGTGATAATTAGCACCATTCAACTTTACCATCTATTCCGAACCTATTGAGGACTCCATTCTTCTCTGCCAACTGACTGGGCCGACCACTGATCTTTGAGTCGACTATCTCAAAGTATGCAACTGGAGAGGATAGCCAGCGGGCCAATGGTCGTAAACTACCACTCCCAATTGTCTTGAAACCCCAAAGGTCAGCCCGGTATCTGCTCTGTCACTGAACGGCTCTGTCACTGAACCGCTCTGTCACTGAACCGATCTGTCACTGAACCTCCTGTCACTGAACCGCTCTGTCACTGAACCTCCCTCTGATACCACTTGTTTGGAATGCGAGCAAATAATCCCGACCAGAGCACTTGTTGCAAATTTGAGCGAGCACTTGTGCGACCGCGTTCAGCGGTATGCAAGCAGAAACAACAATACAATGAAAAAACAAATAAAAGCACACAAGAAATTTTAACGTGGAAAACCCAATTGGGTGAAAAACCACGGGACGATCAGAGTCCAACCCGGAAAGCCTCCACTAAAAGTGTGTGATAAACACATGCATGAATTACATGCTTTCCCTCCACCGATCCACAAAGGATCTCCACTCCTCCAACACAACCACGATCCACAAAGGATCTACACCACCACAATAACCTCTTCCAACAACCACACAAACACAATACTTGAAAGAGAAATACAACGAAGGTAGAGAAGTCGTTACCCGGACGGATTGAAAAATCCGTCCCAATGTCAAAGATGACGTTCTCCAAATCCACGAAGAAGGACGGCTATGCACAGCCCCTTCCAACTCCGATCACGAACTGCGGCCTCCTTGCGGTTCTAGCAAACCCGAAGAGGCAGCCCCCTAGTCCAGCAAACACGAAAGGGGCGACAGCCCTAACTGCTCCTGCAAACACAGAGAAAGGGGAGGCCGGCGGCTGTAGCAAAACCGAAAAAGAAGGGGGCGACCGGTGGCTTTAGCAACCAGGAAGCAAGGCCGACGACGTCTTGCTGCTCCAGCAAAACCGAAAAAGGGGGTCGGCGACTCCTGCGGCTCCAGCAAGCGAGAGAGGGGGCGGCCGGCTACAACGGCTCCAACGAACAGGAAACGGGAAGAGGAGAAGAAGGGGGCGGATCGGCGGCTTCTGCGATTCCAGCAAAAAAAGCAACTCTATCTCTCGATTTCCTTGTCCAATAGAGAAAAGCCCGACGGTTTTAGTCAAAATGAAAAGGGCCAATCCTTTATTGTTGAGCCACACATCTCATCCTATTGTATATATATATGGTGAAAACACTACTAAAAACAAAAAATCACGAGCCGCAACTTGCGCGTCCGGTGATTTTTACTGTCTCGGATGGGAACCACACCCAACAACCTCTTGGGTACTTACACCATCGGGTTCGTCGCTGCCACCGGCACCCCCTTTTTGTCGTGTCTCCTTTCTGCCTGTTGATCCCCGCAGGGCAAAGTAGTCCGTCGATTGCAGTCTCCGATCTCTTCACCGAACTCCCTAGTTGGTTGTTGAGGGTGGAAGAAGTAGGTGACAAATTTTACGTCAACATGCTCCAGAGCTAAAACGGTTCAGTTTAGACCGGTTTACTAGAAGCCTCCAGTTTGGTCGTAACAAAAATATTTAGGGTCGCAATTCTTAAAGATATAAAAATTTAGGGACTGAAATCTCAATTCTACCATTGTTATTTTAAAGCGAATTATGCTTTAATTTATGGGTGTTGATATTTGCATGTCTATAATCGATATTTATAACCCATAAATAAATATTTGCAGACTCGTCGAATATTTGCAACCTTTTTAAAATAAAATTTAAATTTGTTTTTTTATCTTTTTTTCTCTACTAATTGATAAAATGAAATAAAACCCAAACTACACACATCAGTCAAACAAAAACATAAATTTTATCATTCAAATAAATCCAAAATGACAAAAGTTATATTTTATCATTCAGCTCCGCTATAGCAATGAACAACAATGAACTCATATCATTCAACGTGAATACATCTTCTCCAAAATGAACACTAGCCTGCACGTAATTTAAAATATATATTTTATTTTAGTATTCTAAAATTGAATTGTTATCAAGAAATAAATTTTGAAGTTGCGAAGATCTTACAAAATATTTATATGATTTTTTTGATGCCTTTTATAATAAGCATGAATGTAGTGAATGACAAATCTATAAAAAAATTGAGTATTATAAATTAAAAACAATTATGTAGAAAATCAATCACAATCTTTCACATATTTTGAATGCGTGCTATGTAAGAAATTTCACATTCTTCCGCTATGTTTTTGTGGTATCTCGATTATACTGGAAATAGTTGTGGTAGCAGACAATTTTCATGAATTTTCAAAAGAACAAAGTGATTGTCATTAACAAAACCAATATTGATGACCACTCTAAATGCCGATGACGCTGAACGCAATGGAAGAAAAGTGAATGATTGTTCGATCTCTTGAGTAATGAATAAATTAGACGTTGTAACATGATGCCACTATTAGACCCATATCTTTCATGGGCATCCATTTATCCACCGGGACATGAGTAATATAACACTCTATCACATCTAAGAGTAACTATAGGTTTTGCGTTTTTTTTTTAAATTTGTTATCCCTTAAAATGATAATAACAAATCACAATCATCTACCAACATGTCTAGCCCATGCAATCAATTCTTCCTTACTAGATAAACTCATATTTCTCACAAAATGTTGCCAACATTTACATGTGGTCTTTGAGGAATATCTCCGTAAGTCAATACTTTTACCACTATTCTGTGAATTTCACTCTAGAAATTAATTGAATAAAATCAACGATAACTATGCAAAAAATAAACCAAAACTACACTCTAAAATTGATGAACTCTATTACTTCATAACTGAAAGATATTGTTGGAGAAGAAGGATTTGACATCTTCAACAAAATTGTGACGTTGATAGAGACGCACACGACTTAAACCCAAAAAACTCTACAAAAAAAAACCTTAAAAAAGTGCAGAAAAACCTAAAAAATTGAACGAATAACCATAAAAAATGAACAAATATGGGCAACATTGTACCACGAAACTAGAAAATGGAAGCAAAAAAGGACCAGGAAAAACAACCGAGCAGCGATGATGGTAGTCCAGGCGGCAGTGACGGCGGCAAGGACCACAAAACCCTAAAAAATGGAAAAAAAACTGGAGTGCAAAACAAAAACGGAATGGCTTCGGGTTCTTGGATGGAGTCACTCCTTCGACGGCATCTAGGAAGACATAAAAAAAAATTGATCGCCCTGAAAAAGAAGAGTTCAGACAACGGCAAAGAGTGAAGAGGAACATACCGACGGCGACGGTGGCGCCGGCGGCAAGGAGGCTTTGGAGGGGTACATACGACAGTTGTGAGAACTCCAGACGGCAGCGGGAGGTTCATTCAGGCGTGCAGAGGTGTGCACTGTGCATGGGTGGGAAAAGGGATTTTAGGGCTGGGCGATGAGGGGGCGGCAATTAGAATTTTTTATTTTACGAATTAATTCGATAGATTTTTAAAAAAATGGGCATACAAATATCTATTGCAGACCTACAATTATCAGCGCCCTAATTTATTTTCTTTAAACATTTTGTGTTAATACGTGCGGTCAAGATCATTGCAATGATGACAGAACAATTTTTGGGTACGGTACTTGCACAGCTACAGTGATGTGCGAGTACCGCATCCAGCCTTTTGATTTAATGCACACATCAATGCACTCGCAAGGGGCGGATTCAGAGAGGGGCCCGAGGGACACTGACCCGCTCATTATTTTTCAAAATTGTTAGTCTATTTGGATTCCGCTCGTCGAGCCAATGAATTTTGACTACTTATACGTCAAAAACGGTGGCCAGATGAGGGAAAAACATCTCTGATAAGATGGAAACGTTCATTTTTTTTTGGAAGGAAGTTGATGTCTGGCCCCATGTTAAAATTTTAAGAACTCAGCGGCGCATTTAAAAAAAAATTTGTGAACCCAAATTATCAATTTGTGCATCCTCATTATTAATTTTTTGAATCCGTCACTGTACTCAAACAATTTTTGATGTACGTATGCACGGCTAGATGAGTACTCGCATGACACTGTAGTTGTGCAGGTATCATATCCAAAATTTATTCATGATAATGATATAAAAACGAGTTAAAATAGCTGCCAAACATTTGAGTAGAAAAGATTTTATTAATATCTATTAAAAGAAAATGGATTCAGAATTTAAAATTGAGCCGTGAATTTAATCGCACGTCTTACCGTTTCTAGAAGTTTTAAAAATCTCAGTGCTTCACCTGTCAAAAAATTATGAGTCAAACATCGCCGTGTGTTCTCTACCTCCGTTTTTTCGGAAAATTTTCTGGTCCTCATTTTTTATCAACATTTTAAGTTCTTATTTTTTTATTATTTTGTTTTTTTAAATTCAATCGAGTCGGGTCTTCTAAAATCTGGCCGGATATTATTTTTTGGCGATTGTTAACCGCAACCCTTCTTATATATGTAATTTCAGGCAAAGTGTTCAACACGAAAGTTGTAAACGAGATTTACAACTTTCGTGTTGAACACTTTTCCTGAAATTGCATGTACAAGACTTATTTCTGAAAGACGCAAAATCTGAGCATATTTCCAAAGTACGTCTTGTACTTACATTTTTAGGAAAAGTGCTCAACACGAAAGTTGTAGATCTCTTCGTGTTGAGCACTTTTCCTAAAATTGCATGTACAAGACGTATTTCGAAAATGCGCAAAAAATTATAAGTTTTTGGAGTGCGACTAGCCAATAACGAATTACGGTTAATAATCACCAATTTTTTTATTTTTTTAAATCACAAATTTTACTGATGGTCTAATTGTTATAAAGTTTTAGGGCTAAGTGTCGCTACGGCGAAATAATATTATCGAAGAATTCTACTGAATGCAGCGACGTGTTAGCCTATAGGATCGTTTTAACCAAACGCTACTGATCTCAATTTGGAGTTTATACAAACATTATTTTCCTAAATTTAAGAACGCAAAATTAAAGCAAGCTAAAAGAGCGGTAAAATAACTGAAGTGCGGAAATAAATTAATGTATACCGTTCTTGGATTCTTGCTCATGCTTCATGACGGCGGCCATACCCAATAATTTTGATGTGTTCTTCCTTATGAAATCAACTGCGCTAGTGGATCCCGTTAGCATACAAGTATCACTAAATGTGTGATCACTACAACGAGTTATATGTCAGCGGAGTATGTAAACAAATTCAACATATATGAATTAACTACAGCCATGTCTCTTATACTCCACAACTTGTATGAATATGATCTCATGCATCGTTGATCATTCAGGTAAGTATAATTTATTTTATTATACTTCAGATCTAGATATTAGGTAACATAAAAGGAGAGCAAAGCCTGATAAAGACGTCAGTTTTTTTCGAAACCGTACCTCTAGATCTGAAGCTGGAAACAATTTCTCTTAATCGTTATAGATTATAGGGGCTGCTCGATCATAGACGTTCTCTTCAGGACTTTTCACAAACAGTGGAGAAAAGCATCCAACGACAGAGATCAGGTGAAGCCCGATAGTGAAGGTGAAAGCTAGATGCGAATCTCCAGAACTCCGGTGAAGATCGGATGAAGCCCTATGGTTGCAGACTTGCAGATCTATAGGCGGTGGGATCCGGATCAGAACCCAGACGAACCTTTCCCTTTGTTCCGTAGGCAGAGCAGCACGCAAGGCGCAAGACCGCCGGTGACAGAGGACGACTTCTTCAAGGTCGCTGATGACGAAAGGCGGTGTCGCGACGATAAGGAAACGTGCAGCCGGCGGTTTCCGGAATGGAGAAGAATGAGAAGAGGCGTTTTTGCCAAAACCGGGAGAGAGAGACTCGGGATTTCACCCTTGTTCTTACTGTATCTTTGGCATGAGAGTAGAATAGGGCTTTAATAGGGGAGCCCCTTTGGAGTTACCAAATAATGAGATCATTCAATCTCATTAACTCCAAAAACAAATAATAACTGAAATAACATTAATCCTATGAGTTAATTAGGATAATATCATCATGCCAAAAGAGAAAAGCCAAGGACGAGACCGACTCACGCATGATGAAGTGACGAGACAATCTGGCCCACCTATCACAGGCTTCGATCGTTCGCGCGACTGAAATAACGCGCGTTCGTAGGAGTCAGAATAGACCAAATACTCGCGTACGAATTCACCGGGACGTCTCGATGAACCAAGTCCACTTAACGGAAAATTTCCAACATTCTCCCACTTGGACTTATGTTCATCGTAACTTATGATATTCCGATAAAGTCTTCACTAAACTTAAGGGTACCAATTAGCGAACGCGATATTGAGTCTACTCCCACGTCAATCCGGTCCAATCAAAACTTTCACCCCGAATCATGGCGGCAACCGCATCATTGAGCGATACGGGACCTTCCATGGTCACAGTAGCTTACAGATCTAATCAACATGGACAAAACGCGATTATGTAAAATATAGAACAACATAATGAAAATGTGCACATAAAGATTGTTCTATTTTGGTGGTCAACCAAACTTCTCAAATGAATGCATTAAACCATGCTACGAGAAGTTCTTAAGTGTTCAAAAGAACAGGTATGTCTAACCTTAAGGTTTGAAATTCATGTGTCAAAAGACATACCACAGGCCATAAACTAAATGAAGTGCCCTAGGCCTTATGCTCTGACTGACACAAGTCATGAGACTTTCAATATAGTGTGACGTGTCACAAAAATTCAACGAATATCGAATCTTAATGATATTCCTGAATGAATATTTTTTTAATTCTAATAAATTAAACAAAGTGCAATTTAAATGACAGATAACTGAATTGGAGCTTCATGTAGCCTCCCACTAATCTAGCATATCGATCGACCTTTTGAGCCCCATATTAATAACATGTTTTTGAAACACATTAGGACGAAGTCCTTTAGTAAGTGGATCGGCTAACATGTCATCTGACCCTAAATGCTCCACCAAAATGTCACCATTTTTGACCAATTCCTTAACGGTCAAGAATTTAATTTCCATATGCTTGGACCCTGTGATACTTTTATTGTTCATTGAGAACATAACTGCAGAAATATTATCACAGTACACACGGATGGGTCCAGCTATAGAATCAACGACCTTCAACTCTGTAATAAAGTTCTTAAGCCACACCGCGTGAGTGGAAGCTCCAAAAAGAGCAACGAACTCCGCATGCATTGTGGATGAAGTGATGAGTGTCTGTTTGACACTCTTCCACGAAATGGCCCCACCAGCAAACTTAAAGATATAACCTGAAGTAGACTTCCTATCATCCTCGCACCCGGCAAAATCAGAATCTGTATACCCCACTAACTCAAGGTTTTGAACTCTATGATAGACCAACTTAACATCCTTAGTTCCCTTCAAATACCTTAAGACTTTCTTGGCAGCCACCCAATGATCAAGTCCTGGGTTCGACTGATATCTGCCCAAAAGTCCTACTGCGAAGGCAATGTCCGGTCTGGTACAGACTTGGGCATACATTAAGCTGCCTACCGCACTAGCATAAGGTATATCCTTCATGCTCTCTCTCTCTATGTCGTTCCTAGGGCATTGTGCTAAGCTAAGCTTATCACCCTTAAGCACAGGAACATCACCAGGCTTACAATCAAGCATGCTAAATCTCTCAAGTACACGCTCGATGTAGGCTTTCTGAGAGAGCGCCAATGTATGGTGAGATCGGTCCCTGATGATCTCAATTCCTAGAACAAAGGATGCTTCTCCAAGATCTTTCATGTCGAAGTGTTTTGACAAAAATTGCTTAGATTCATGCAACAGTGCCAAATCACTACTCGCGAGCAAGATATCATCTACATAAAGAATTAAGAAGATAAATCTGCTCCCACTGATCTTGAGATATATGCAACGATCTACCTTATTTTCTACAAAACCAAAAGAAGTAACCACTTCATCAAATTTCAGATACCACTGTCTAGAAGCTTGCTTTAGACCATATAGGGACTTGTTAAGCTTACATACAAGTTGGTCGGAATGACCAGACTTGAAGCCCTCAGGCTGCACCATATAGACCTCTTCGGCAAGATCGCCATTCAAGAATGCGGTCTTTACATCCATCTGGTGTAGCTCCAGATCAAAATGAGCTACTAATGCCATTATCACTCTGAAAGAGTCTTTAGAGGAAACAGGAGAAAAGGTTTCGTGATAATCGATACCTTCTCTCTGCGTGAATCCCTTGGCTACCAGTCTGGCCTTAAACCGCTCGACCTTTCCTTTAGAGTCTTTCTTGGTCTTAAACACCCATTTAGAACCAATGGGCTTACAGCCCTTGGGTAACTCAACTAACTCCCAAACCTTATTCAGCTTCATAGACTCCATCTCGTCTTTCATCGCATCCCACCACAGATCAGTTTGAGGTCCAGAGACAGCTTCATTAAATGTCACTGGGTCAACCACTTGACCAATGTCATAATCACTCTCTCCTAAATAGACTTCATAGTCTGAGGAAATCGCAGGCCTTCTCTGCCTAATGGATCTCCTAGCGGGTGGATGAACCTCCGGAACATGAGGAGGAATCTCAACTGGAATCGGCGGTAAGACCGCTTCCACATCCTCCACTTGTTCTGTCACAGGTTCAGACACCGTAGAATCTCCTATTAAGGGCACAGATAAATTAATAGGCACAATTTCCTCGACTTCATTAATAGGACGAGAGCAACTAGGTTCGTCAGCGACATCCCATTCTAAAAATTTAGCTGTTTGAGACTCCACAATTCTGGGACCTCCTGAAGAGGAATAAAACTTAAATCCCTTGGAGTGATCTGGGTAGCCAATGAAGTAGCAACGACAAGACCTAGGGGCAATCTTACTCTCCGATGGGTTATATAAACGGACTTCTGCAGGACAACCCCAGACACGCAAATGATTAAGGCTGGGTCGCCTACCAGTCCACAACTCAAAAGGAGTTTTGGGTACTGACTTAGACGGAACTCTATTAAGGATGTACACTGCAGTCTTAAGCGCCTCACCCCACAAAGATTCAGGAAGATTCGTTCTGCTCATCATGCTCCTCATCATTTCCTTAAGGGTGCGATTGCGCCTTTCGGCCACACCATTTTGCTCAGGACTACCCGGCATGGAGTACTGGGCAACAATGCCACAGCTCTCCAAGTATCTGGCAAACGGACCTTTATGCTGCCCGGAGGCATCATGTCTACCAAAATACTCGCCACCTCTGTCAGACCTAACAATCTTGATGACTTTCCCTATTTGTTTTTCAACTTCAGTCTTGAAAATCTTGAATTTTTCAAGAGATTCAGATTTTTCTTTAATTAAGTACAAATATCCGAAACGGGAGTAGTCATCAATGAAAGTAATGAAGTAGGTGTTCTTACAGAGGGTAGTGGAGTAAGGACCACTGATGTCTGTATGAATAACCTCTAATAGACTTGAACTACGAGTTGAGCCCTTCTTCTTAATCTTGGTCATTTTCCCTCTACAACAATCAATACATGTTTCTTGGTCACTGAAGTCAAGAGTAGGGAGAATATTTTCCTTAATTAATCTCTCTACTCTCTCCCTAGAAATGTGACCTAAACGCTTATGCCACAACATGAATGATTGTTCCTTAATAAGAGGTCTTTTACTAGCAACGTTTTCTACATTATTTGAGGTGGCATAAAAATTAATAGGTGCAAGACATATTCTATATAAACCATTAGATAGAGAACATTGGCCAATAAACTGTGATTCATGAAATAACTTAATTAAACCATCAGATATATGAAAACCATAACCAAGTCTATCTAATGATGAAACTGAAATCAAGTTCCTTCTAAACGAAGGAATATAAAATACGTCTCTCAAAATGAGTTTGTAACCAGAATCGAGAACTAAACAAATGTCCCCGATAAACTCCACCTCCACCTCAGCATTGTTGCCAACCGTGAGTCTGCACTCACCCTTGCTTGGCCTCCTCCTTTTGATGAACCCCTGCAGTGTGTAAGCAACATGATTAGTTGCTCCACTATCGAGCCACCAAGAACCTGATGGGGCTTCAATTAAATTGGATTCACAAAGGACAAAAGCTAAAGGGTTACCTTTAGGTGCAAATCCACGCTTTTCCATCCAAGACTTAAATTTGAGGCACTCGTGCTTCACATGCCCCTTCTTCTTACAAAAGAAGCAAGTGAGAGGCTTCTTCCCATCAGCAGTCTTAGTCCCAGAACTTTCTCCTTTCTCCATCTTGATAGGAGCCTTGAGCTTCTACTTCTTCTTAAACGGGGATTTAACCACGAGCAGTGCAGTATTTGTCTTCTCTTTCTTCAGCTTCTCCTCCTCAGCAACGCAGCGGGTGATCAGGTCGTTTATCTTCCACGCCTCATCCTGGGAACTGTAGGTAGTCTTCAAAATGCTGAACTCCGCAGGAAGAGTGTTGAGTGCTTGATGCACTATTAAGGCTTCAGGGAGAGTGATCTCCATCTCCTGCAGTTTGGTCTGGTAATAGACCATCTTCAGTATATAATCGCGGACTCCGCCTCCTCCCGAATACCTCATGGAGAAGAGGTCCTGAATCAGAGTCCCGATCTCAGCATTGGAAGACACCTTATATCTCTGCCCAACGGCAGTCAGAAAATCCCTGGCGACGGTCGTGTCTGGAAGACCACTCAGCAGGTGCTCCGGAATGGAACGCTTCATAGTCAACAAGCAGATCTTGTTAGACTTGTTCCATGCACCATAATGATCCTTCTCAGCTTGAGTGCTGGTTGCTGTGAGGGCCGCAGGCTGATCGGTACTCATGGCCATCTCTATGTCCGCCATCGCAAGAGCAAACATGATGTCGGACTTCCACTTCTTGAAATTAGATCCAGTGAGTTTCTCAATGGTCGCCATATTGTTATGGACTGTAAAGGTGACTGTGTAGAGAGAAAATAATTATTAGTGACAAATAGGGCAACAGTGGCTATAAAACCCTAAACAGCGCACTAGGCGGAGAATCCAGGCGCGTCAACGCGCAACACCTTTGGGCAGACTACGCGCCACGCAATTAGTAATTCTCCACACAAGAATTAGCAACAGTTACGCTTGAGCTTTTCGCAGATCTACCACCTTTGGGCGAATAGATTACTAGAGCCCCGCACTACCGTCCAAATGTCCGTGTGTATCCCTCTGAACCTATTGCGCAATCACCTCCTTTGGGAGAATGATTGCGCACTAGTCTCAGAGAACTCCCTATGACATGTGAAACCGTAATCTCACGAACTGACTCGAAAAGGCCACTTTGGCGGCTACAGTTCTTATCAATCCACAAGACCCTTTCACACTGGGATATCTGAATATTGCCCTAAATTAATATCGCGTTTCTTTTGCTTAATGACGAATGGGCTCTTTAATCGTCTGAAGAAAACACGAGTCTTTTGCCAAGGATTGAATAATGAAGGCACTTTATATTTTCAATCTCAAAATTATTTCTCTCCTAAATACTTAATGGGTTTTGAAATTGTGTTCTTTAATTAATTAAGTAGAAAAATAATTTTTCTCCACATGAAAGAGAGTAGTAGGCTTGAGTTAACCTCCCTCTGATACCAACTGTTATAAAGTTTTAGGGCTAAGTGTCGCTACGGCGAAATAATATTATCGAAGAATTCTACTGAATGCAGCGACGTGTTAGCCTATAGGATCGTTTTAACCAAACGCTACTGATCTCAATTTGGAGTTTATACAAACATTATTTTCCTAAATTTAAGAACGCAAAATTAAAGCAAGCTAAAAGAGCGGTAAAATAACTGAAGTGCGGAAATAAATTAATGTATACCGTTCTTGGATTCTTGCTCATGCTTCATGACGGCGGCCATACCCAATAATTTTGATGTGTTCTTCCTTATGAAATCAACTGCGCTAGTGGATCCCGTTAGCATACAAGTATCACTAAATGTGTGATCACTACAACGAGTTATATGTCAGCGGAGTATGTAAACAAATTCAACATATATGAATTAACTACAGCCATGTCTCTTATACTCCACAACTTGTATGAATATGATCTCATGCATCGTTGATCATTCAGGTAAGTATAATTTATTTTATTATACTTCAGATCTAGATATTAGGTAACATAAAAGGAGAGCAAAGCCTGATAAAGACGTCAGTTTTTTTCGAAACCGTACCTCTAGATCTGAAGCTGGAAACAATTTCTCTTAATCGTTATAGATTATAGGGGCTGCTCGATCATAGACGTTCTCTTCAGGACTTTTCACAAACAGTGGAGAAAAGCATCCAACGACAGAGATCAGGTGAAGCCCGATAGTGAAGGTGAAAGCTAGATGCGAATCTCCAGAACTCCGGTGAAGATCGGATGAAGCCCTATGGTTGCAGACTTGCAGATCTATAGGCGGTGGGATCCGGATCAGAACCCAGACGAACCTTTCCCTTTGTTCCGTAGGCAGAGCAGCACGCAAGGCGCAAGACCGCCGGTGACAGAGGACGACTTCTTCAAGGTCGCTGATGACGAAAGGCGGTGTCGCGACGATAAGGAAACGTGCAGCCGGCGGTTTCCGGAATGGAGAAGAATGAGAAGAGGCGTTTTTGCCAAAACCGGGAGAGAGAGACTCGGGATTTCACCCTTGTTCTTACTGTATCTTTGGCATGAGAGTAGAATAGGGCTTTAATAGGGGAGCCCCTTTGGAGTTACCAAATAATGAGATCATTCAATCTCATTAACTCCAAAAACAAATAATAACTGAAATAACATTAATCCTATGAGTTAATTAGGATAATATCATCATGCCAAAAGAGAAAAGCCAAGGACGAGACCGACTCACGCATGATGAAGTGACGAGACAATCTGGCCCACCTATCACAGGCTTCGATCGTTCGCGCGACTGAAATAACGCGCGTTCGTAGGAGTCAGAATAGACCAAATACTCGCGTACGAATTCACCGGGACGTCTCGATGAACCAAGTCCACTTAACGGAAAATTTCCAACACTAATCAGTAATTGCAATGTCAGATCTGAAGTAGACAAACCTCTAATTTCCTCGCTTGTGATCATTTTTCTCTCTCTTCCATTAAAATTTTTATTATAACCCGTCTATTATATTACAATAATAATCTCCTGAAGGGTCATGGTCGATTTTTTTTATTTTTCAAATTAATTAAAAATAGCACATTATTTAAAATAGTAACCTGTTTACAATAATTTATTTATAAGAAGAAATATATAAGATATGAGATATCCTCATATCAATTTAGAATTTATTTAGAGGTGTTATGTCGAATGTGCTCTCATATACATGCTAAATTATCTTAGATTTAGTTCTCTTTAAATTGTTTGGAATTTTATTTTAAAACTATTGCGGATCGCTCTAGATTCTTGATAGATCGGACTAATTGAACCGTTTTAGCCCGATAGCGGTTGAGCGCGCAAACAATCACAGAAAATAGAAGGCTGGAAAAAGAAAAATTTTAGAGTGGAAAATCCGTCAACTGGTTGAAAAAATCACCTGTCAGGATCTGTGTCGGCCAAATCTCCACTACTTGCGGGTTGCTGTACAGGGCTTTTTGAAGAACTTGAGCGTGACAGACCGCCTCTCATTACAATTGTTGAGAGAGAGAGAGAGAGAAAACAATGGGTTCAGAGGGTGACAGACCACCTCTGGCACAACTAATTCTTTTTCCTGCTGCAAAAGGGAGCTTCACACTCTGAACGCTTTAGAGTCTCTGAATTTAGCTTGGAGGTGGGAGCAACTTGTTGCTAAGATGAGGGCGTTGGGAATACTGAGCGTTCTGCACGTTTGACTGTGATTGAGCGGTCCTTAGCGGGCTCTGAAGTTAGTCTTGTCAACTGCTAACAGTGCGACACATCAACTTTGGTAGCTCTGGCGGGCTTGGTCTGCTGACACCGAGAGGCCTGCGATTGGCTCAGTGAGCACATGGACGGCTAATGGAAAAAGGTAATTATTGGACCCCATGCGATCTTCGAAGTGCTTCATGAATCTTGTAGGCGACTTCAGTGGATTAGACAGTCTTCAACTGCCTAGAAAAAGCACTTGCAGGAGCAGTTTGGAGAATGGAGCGCAAGACGACGCACTTAGAACGATGAGCGTACTGAGAGATTCACGCAAGGAGGAATGTGCACACAGAGGGACGTGCGCAAAGGAGGAGCGCACGTAAGGAGGAACTTGTACATGGATGGAAGTGCGTAAGGGGGAATGTGCACATAGAGGGACGTGCACATAGAGGGACATGCACACGTTGGATGAGAGATGCGTGCAAGGGGGAACGCGTACTAGGAGGAACACGCTCACGAAAGGACATGCACACGAGTAAGGAGAGACACATGCAAGAGAAGCACACGTTAGGAGGAACATGTGCACAAAGGAACGTGCGCATGAGGAAGGAGAGACATGCGCAAGGGGGAGCACACGCAAGGAGGAACGCGCACACCAAAGGGCGTGCACACATTGGAGGAGAGATGCAGGAGAGGGAGGAGCGTTGGAGGAAACCCACAGAGGAGAGAGAAAATCCGTAGAAAGAGAAGAGAGAATTTTCCGAGCGGAGAAGAGGTTGTAAATGAAGGAGAATCATGGTCTATTTATAGATTCCAAGACGGGCAAACCAATCATTTCCTCCAATAACTACCGGACGGACGAATATAAATGCTCTGTTTAGAGCACGCAGATCACTAATTTTATGGAATGACAAAACGACCCCCAGACAGTTAAGGGGCCTGACAGCGACAATCCGCTGTGATTCCGTGGCGGCGGGAGGCCGACCGGGAAGGAGGAGGGGGCTGAGCGGCCGGCAAGCCGCTCGGCGGCTGAGACCGGGCGGTCTCGAGGCCGCTCGATGTCGGGGCCGAGCGGCCGCTCGGTCGGCAAGCGGCTGCATGGTCGGCCAAGGTCGAGTGATCGCATGGCCGCTTGGCCGACAAAGGCCGAACGGTTGGGTGCTCGCTCGGTAGCAGGTGCCGAGCGGCCTGGGGGTCGCTCTGCCGGCGAAGTCCGCACGGCTAGGGGGCCACGCGGTGGCTGTAGGGGCACTCGCCAGCAAATGGTTAGTCTTCCAAGACGGTCTTAGGAGCGCCAGCCAGCGAGGGGCCGACCGGCCTAAGCGACGGAGACCACTGCGGCGATTGCCGCAACGATTACACCTTGGGCGGTTACGCCGTTAGTGGAGCCTCTTTGGATAACTGCACCCCATGCACGGGGTATGGCTATCACTCCTTGGGGGACCCATCAAAAATATTTAATATATAATATTTTATTGGAGCATTGTTTGATGTTTTGCGTTGGGCTCCTCGTATTTGATGAAAAACTCCAAAACTAAATGGAGGAAATCCAAATTTTGGAGGGAAACCTTTCATATAGGAAAGGATGAACCCTTTAGTTCACCTTATCTATCTCCACTCATATTGATGAGTAAATAATTTTTTTTTCATTCCTTATTGGTTCAAAAGAACATAAGGATGATCTATGAACCACACGCGCTTGTGCATCGCACCGGATTCGGATTTCAGATTTGAAATTTTGGAAATAATTGATTTGAATTGTATTTTTTTGTACAAAATAATTTTGCCAGTTTTTAATCCAGTTTTTTAAAGTTGCGCCGACATGCGTCGAAAAGAACTCGACACACCCAACTTGCGTCGACACACAAACACTTTGCGTTGAATTGCGTTGATAAGACTCGACCGCATGCGTCGATTAGACCTCCGTCGGCTTGAGTAGCGTCGAATAGATGTCGACGTGCATCGATAAGAACTCGACGCAACCAGCGCAGACTTCTCCTTTTCACGCCCGTTACGTGTAGTATTCTAACTATTTCTTTACGCATTTTACGTCATTAATAATTTATGTTGGAAATCTAATGTTTCACTGCTCAATTAAAACTTACAAATTATAATCATTGAAATTTATTACGTGATAATTTTTTGACGTTTTACGAGACTCCTATATAGGAGATTTTCCGATTTGTTTTACGAATGCTCTCGAAATATTCAGTCGCTTGCTCTCTTGCTCTTACGACGATATTCTCTGTGCTTATGTTTTCGTAACGTTTGCTTCAACAAGTGTAAGTTCAGGTACTCTATGCTTCTTCGGTATCCGCGCACATTGGAGTTTCAGGATCTAGCCGGTTGATGTAACTTGGAGAAGTGAACATCAGTTGAAATCCCTACCGGAGGGTGGTGCAACTTCTTTGAGGCAGTGTCTACACACCTTACCCAGACTCGATTCTAAACTATATATATATTATTCTGATTTTCGTTATTTCTCATCCATCTATTTACAAGTTATATTATCTTGTTACAAGATTTGATATAACTATTATCATTTATTAGTTTTTTCAAACGAAAAATGTACATTGTTTTGAAATATACATAAAAATATTTCTACAATCTAAAAAAGTTTTAAATTTACATCACATAATCTCTTGTGAAAGGACCGTGTTGGGCTATCATCCTACAAACCGCCTAGTATCAGTGAGAACCCATCATTGAATATTCCTTGAGAAGTCTAAAAATAACAATATAATTAAAATCAAATAATCGAAATGATTGTCTCTGTTTTCATTTTAATATCTATGACAATTAATTATTTGTATTATAAATTTCAGAAAACTATCATGACATCTAGATCTGAAGACTCTCCTGGGATCAAACCCAAAAAATTTAATGGAAATGATTTTCGTCGTTGGTAAGTACAAGTAGAATATTAACTTAATACCCTAAGAATTTTGTCAGCAATCATTGATACTCCAGTTGTTGAAACTAAAAACCTCGGCGCTACAACTGTAGTCATCTCATCCCTTCCATCGTTTTCATCCTCTAGTGCAAATACCATTAGAACGCATGTTAGACGTGCCTCTTATAGAGATCTGGTAGATATAAATATCATTGTCACAACCGAATTCTTAATGTCTTGTCTGACAGCCTTTGCGATGTCTTCCTTCAATATCATATGACTAAGGATTTGTGGTATGCTCTTGTAGCGCATTATAATCTTGACAATGCAGGTATTGAACACTACAATGTTTCCAAGCTCCACAAATTTAAGATTGATGTCTCCAAGCCCATTAATCCTCAACTCCATCAATTAGATGAGATGTTGTCTAAGATCTGAGCCGATGACTATATTATATCTGAAAATTATGTAGTGGTATGTCTCGTCGATTCTCTTCCTAATTCTTGGTCTGGTTTTAACACTACACTAAGACATGACCAATCCAACCTCACTTACGTTCAAATCCAAAATTTTATCCGCATAAAGAAGGAATATTAGAATTAACATTCTAAAACTCCTAAAGATCATGCTTCAAAAGTAAATTTGACTGAATCTCATATCAACAATTCCTCTAACCATCACTTCAAAGCCAACAACAATAACTATAAGAAACCTTTTTGTCCAGGCTCCCGCCATCAAAAACCCAATCATCCCAAGCTTAGTTCTTCAAATCAAAATCTAGGAAAAGGGAAATGAGGTTTCATCTACGTCCGCACAAATCACCTATCAATCAATTGCTTCTGCAAGAAGATAGAACCCGTGGTCTGCAAATACCATGGCTCAAAGACTCAAGACAACATGATCCAAGCACCAGATCAACCTCTCTTCAGGTTAGATTATACTCCTAGTATTCTTTTCACTTGCTCATCAGATTGGTGGTTTGATTCCAGAGCAAATGTTCATACTTGTTTTGATCATTCTTGTTTTGTCATCTTTCAGAACATCAGCAGAGGAAACATGATCTTAGGAGATGTTTCATCGACACAAATACTTGGATGTAGGCGAGTGGATCTTAGGTTGACATTCAGGAAGTCACTAGCTCTACATGGTGTGCTTTATGTGCTGAGATTTAGGAAGAATCTTATGAACAGATCTTTGATAATAAAAAGGAGTTATAAAATTATATTGGAATCTAATTAAGTTGTAATAACATTAAATGCTGTTTTTATTGGGAAAGACTTTGTTTCATATGATTTATTTAAAGTAAACATTGTTGATTAGGAAGTGAATCAGATTTCATCTTCTTTAATTCCAAGTTTCTCTCCTAATTTTTTGTATACTAGATCAAGACATGGGAATTTTGATTGTATAAAAATAATGATGCCCTAAAATCTAATTTTTAAAATAAATATTGCACATTATGCAAAATGTGAAATTTGTGCACAAGCCAAATTTTCTAGAAAACCTTTTAAATATATTGAAAGAACTTCTAAATCTTTAAAGATAATTCGAATCGCCAACCTACTAGAGGTGAAAATAAATATTTTACAACCTTCATAGATAATTTTATCAAGTATTGTTACATATATTTATTAAAAACTAAAGATGAAGTATTTTAAGATTTTCAAAGCTGAAGTAGAAAATTAATTAGGATCATCCATTAAAATTCATAGATCTAACTGAGGTGGAGAATACATTTTGAATGAACTAACCTAATTTTGCAAAGAACATGAAATAATTAATCAAGTGTCTGCTCCCTATTCACCTCAATCAAATGGTGTAGCTGAACGTAAAAATTGGACTTACATGGTTAATGCCATATTATTGATTCCCCCAAAATATCTTTGGGGAGAAGCATTGCTCACCTCCTCTTTCATCCTAAATAGAATTCCATCTAAACATAATGACAAAACTTCTTATGAATTATTTAAATTAAGAAAGCATAATTTAAAAATTCTTCGAGTTTGAGGGTGTTTGGCTAAGGTAGCGATTTCTGAACCTAAGAGAAAGAAAATAGGACCTAAGACAATAGACTTCATTTTTATAGGATATGCGTTTGATAGTAATGCAAATAGATTTCTTATTACTAATTCCTGAATTAGTGAAGGGGGTGATAAACTGAGGTAGATCTTTTTCTTTAAACGTCAACGCCCCGTCAGGATGAGGAGCTAGCGATGCTGAGGCTACTTCCCTTCCTTGTAGGCGCATTATGCTTCCTTTATGGGAGGACTCCACTCTGGCCTCGCTGTGAATGCAATTGATGCTTCCCAACGTACCAACTCCTTCCACTTCCATACATTCTACTTCCATACTTCCTTGCTCAATGAGGTTGCACGTTGGGGCACTTGGCCCCTCTCTCATTTTCTCTTTCCCTTTTCGAGACGTGAGGAATTCTCCGACAGCTGTCTTTCTGTCAACAGATATTCAAACCTTCCTTATTTCAGCGGTTTCTCTACCAAGCTACGAAGAACTCGACAATTTTTTGTGTCATGCCCCACGTCGTGATGGAACTTGCACTAGAGGTTTGGGTTCCAACTCCCGATTCTTCCTTTTATGGGCCTCGAAGGTTGGAAGTCAAGCTGTTGTTGAAGAATATCCAGAACTTCTTCCATTGATACCTCGATATCAGTATACTCCTGCGCGTCACTTCCCCACTGCTCTGGGGAGGCTCCCAACAATAATGGCGGATGATTTTCTCCCTATTGCGGTTGAAAGTTCCCCGAACTCATTTGTCCAAAAGCCCAAGGACCCTGATGACGAGAATTACGCCCCTTTGGTTTGGGGGCCAATACTCCTGGCGGATGAAGTTACTCTTCTGCGAGGGTATTGAGAGGCTATTGGAAGAGCTGTGCGGATGCTTCCCCTAGCTCTGAAAGACTCCGTCTTGGGTTATTCAAATTTATAATTAGTTATAAGAAGCTCAGAACTTACGCACTTCCATAATCAAACTCTAGAAATGATCCACATACTGCCACATTATCTCCTTTGACCTTTGTTGTATTGGAAAAGCCCGTCGACGTACGCCCTACGCCGTATCGAGGGCTACTGGAACAACCAGTCGATTTCGACACGACTAAAGGGCTGATCACGATCTGGCATCTGTCCGCCTTCCATGAGAGTGAATTCGTCGGCTAGTTGGTATCTGAAGGTCGCGTGGCGAATGCTACTATTGTTGACAGAAAGGGCATTTTCTCCAATCACTTGTTCCACGCTCACCGCACCAGATTCTGTTGGAGCAAAAATGTCACCAACTCTCCGCGCGCTATCCCTGGGTGGGTGGTCGACACAAGAAAGAGTGGTTCACAAGTGATCGGTTACTGGCCCTACGAAATGAAAAAAGTGCTGCTGGCTACATCGAACAACAGATTTGACCCGCCGCGATGAATGCCTTTCTTGCAATGGGTTTCTTGATTAATTGAAAAGTGGATTACATGAGGGGTGCGACTACTCGGGGGTATGCACACGTACAGTAATTGAAAAAAGAGAGAGAGAGAAGGGAGATCAGCGTCCGCAACTACAACATAGTAAGTTCTGGGCTAAGTCCCCCAATCCCTTCCAAGCACCACTGGTCCCCCCTTTTATACTTCAGGGTAGGCTGCATGGATGGTTCACAAACCGACAGACTTTTAATGCATTATTAATTGTGACATTAAATACGTAGTCTCCCGAGGTACATGAAAAGTCAGGAGACAGGGATTAAAAGAAGAGACCACACGAAACAGCACGGCGCTGCCTGAGCTGGATATAAAAAGAAGAGTCTACACGGGCTTGACCGTAGTGTCAGCGCGTAATCCAGATCGGGGATTCTGAACAACACTCAGAGAAGCCACCTGAAGGTCGCTAGTTGATCGTTCGTGCAGAACATTATCACGCCCCTAGGGGTGCCAGTGAGTACTCAAGAGTGCACGCCCAAGAGGTCGGCGATCACCGAGAATGGTTGCTTGGCAAGTAATCTTTGCTTCTACTTCTTTCGGATACTCTCCTCCATCGTCGTAGGATTTTGTTTAACACTCATGGCCATCCAGGACTCCTGTATGCTTCGCCAGCTGAAGCCAATATCGCTAAACCCGAGAGACCAAGCACAATACTCCGAGTTCCACCACAGAAACAGACATAATACAAAGGAATACACCTAACTAAAAGAGGAAATTGAGTGCCTCATCAGATATGGGCATCTGGGGAGGTACTTACAAAAACAAGTACCAAATTGGCCACCACTACACTAACCCGGGCGAGAGCAACCCTAGACGCGCCAGGATGGGCAGGGGGCAGGTAAATGGTCGGGGAGGTTGAAACCAACACCTGCTCACTCTTCCCCATAGCCCATGTTCTCTCCATCACTTAACAAGAAAAGGATCTAGAAGATGCGGAGCCGCTATCAGATCCCTCAATCAACTTCGAGGACGAAGACCTAAAAGGAGTGCACACACCTCATCAAGATCCACTTGTTATCAGCATAGGAATCAATAATCCCTACTTTAGGGTCAGGAGGATACTGATCAATAGCGAAAGATCAGTGGACGTCCTATTCACATCCACACTATTTAACATGAAGATCCCCCAAGGGCGCATTAAACCAACAATGGGACCTCTATATAATTTTGGCAACTCCATTGTTTTGGCACGGGGAACAATCACTCTCCCCATCACCCTAAGGGAATTCCAGAGGCAGGACACCCAAAAAATTTAGTTCGTGGTAGTCGACTCTAGTTCAACATACAACACAATCTTTGGCCGGCCGCTCTAGACGCTCTTCAAGGCAATCCACTCCATTCTGCACCTGGCTATAAAGTTCGTCACACTGGGAAGAATATGCATTGTGCAGGGTGATTAGGAGGCGACATAACTCTGCTACTTGCTGCAATCATACCCCAGCTAGGATCCAGGTCATGAAGGACTGCTATGAGATTAAGTCCGACTCGGGGAGCAAACGCTCCCCATGCCATCTATTGTTTTCGCTAATTTCGCAAGAATAAGTCGCGAGAAGAAATTCGCGAGCACTTGCATCTTCCCTTTTAGTAACAAAGAATCCACTTTCTCTTTACAGTGGATGGATCTTTGAAAGATGAACGAGCCTCGGGACCTTATACCACTAAGGCGAGGTTGACGAAAGTCCTTCTACACCTCTTAGGCGAGATGAACAAAGGTCCTTTTACACCTTCACCCGAATGGCCCAGTTCTCCTGAAGCGTGAATGAATAAAGATTCTTCGCCACCTTCAACTGAATAGAAACCGATCCTCCTAAGGCACGAATGAACAAATGTTTTATGCTACCCACCTGGATAGACCCCGGTCCTTCTAGGGCATGAACGAACAAAAGTTCTTCACCACCTCCATATGGACGGACCCTGGTCCATTTGAGGCATGAAAGAATAAAGGTTCTTTGCCACCTCCACCTGGACAGACACCGGTCCTCCTAAGGCATGAACGAACAATGTTCTTTGCCACCTCCACCTGTACGGACTTTGGTACTCCTAAGGCACGAATGAATAAATGTTCTTTGCTACCTCCACCTAGACGGACCCTTGTCCTCCTGAGGTGTGAACAAATAAAGGTTCTTTGCCACCTCCACCTGGACAGATCTCGGTCCTCTTGAGGTGCGAATGAGCAAATGTTCTTGCCACCACCATATAGACGGACCCCAGTCCTCATGAGGTGTGAACGAACAAAGGTTCTCTGCCACATCCACCTGAACGAACCCTAGTCCTCTCGAGGCGCGAATGAACAAAGGTTCTTCACCACATCCACACGGACAAACCCTAATCCTCCCGAGGAGCGAATGAATAAAGATTCTTCATCATCTTCACCTGGAAGGACTTCGGTTCTCCTAGGGCTCGAACAAACAAAAATTCTTTTGCCCTTTAAATGAGATAGACCATGGTCCTTAGACACCTTCAAGGGAACAGATCCCGAGTTCTCCCAAAGCGCGAACAGACAAATGTTCCTCACCAACTCCAAAGAAATGGAACTAGAGTCAAGCCAAGGAATGCACGAACCTAGGTTCTCCGATACCTCGTGAAATGAACGGACCTTGAGTCTTTCTACTCCTCAGGACAAGAGCGAGCAAAAAATCCTCCTCTGGGTCCCTCCTCAGAACGGACACCGAATCTTCTCGCGCCATCTGGCAAGAATGGGTTTTAGGTCCATCTACGATACTAGGACAATGGGGAAAATGCCCCCGCATCCTTCACATTGCATGAAGCCCTTCACTAAGTGCAAGGCTGAGCTTAATAATGTGTTCGTTCTACCATGACAGACCTACCCTCGTAATCATCACCTCAGTGCCACTCAGCCATCCGACACCGCTATGACCCAAGGCCATAAGATTCCTTATATTCTGCAATCGCGAAAGTTCACATTATTTTGACATCCTAAGGTATAAATGCCAACGACCTTCACATAGAAAGGCTTTGACTCAAATTTCGCTAAGAACGAACACCAAGTCCTTCTATGATTCCATGCAAGAACGAACACCAAGTCCTTTCGCATATTCCCATAGGAATGGACCCACTAGGCCTTCCACATCACCTAGATAAGGGGGCAAAATGCCCCTCCACAACACATCCATGCGCCTACCCCCGACGCTAATGCCCAGCGGCAACCGCTTAAGCTAACACGCATGTGCATTCATACAATGAGGAATGTGAAAATCCACACAATCCCGCACCAATGCAACGCGCAAAGCACGAAACCTTCAACTCACAAAGTAGACGCGAGCAATATCAATTCAACATACATAGCTAGGCCAAATGGAAAGAACTTTTAGTGTCGCAAGAAAAATTAACATGTGATGTACATTTAGTGAAATAATCCAAATTCCATGATCCCGAAGCGAAATAATCAAGGAAATAAATTTTCGGGCTCGTCACTTTGTAGATTATGACCGACAAAAATTTTGGAGTATTTGATGGGATTCCCTTTGAGATTTTCCAAACCAAAGACACAGAGGAGAGTAGACCTGACCAAACGAGCGTGCGCGTAAAGCCGCGCTCGCTCAAAGTCTTTAAAGCACTCTGGAAGGAGGGAAAGCCAAACACGCACCCGTACAAATGGCACACACGTGTGGGCAGCGCGCCCACGTGTGAGCAGCCGACCCATGTGAGTGCAGACTGTGTGGCCAGCATGCGTGCGCATGGCAGCGGTCGCTACCGCTGCCGGTCGCCTCCTCCACCTATGTCCGTCTCTACCTCCTCCGACCGCCGCCACAACCCAGCAACCTGCCTGGGCCTCCCGGGGGACACTTTTGTCATTTCATGAAAATTAGTGATCCAGATGACCGAAATAGAGCGACGTCATTTACCACCTCAAAATCCGTCAGGGAACAATTACCAACATGTCCTTCCAGAAAACAATAGAAGGCCCCCAGACCTTCATTTTAGGACAAATAACTCCAAAGATTAGAGAGAGCTCTGAGGTTTTTCGGCGAGGATGCGGAATTTAGATCGTTCCTCTTCTTGGAATTCACTCTACTCCCTCTCTAGGCTACTTAACACTCAATGCTCAACGTGTAACACCTCCATCCATCACATAAAATATAACAGAGGGTCCGGCCGTGGCCCCACGCCATATTCCACAGACAGTCGGTGGAGTTACGTATTAATATAAAAAACTACACACATCCTAATTCAGAGAATTCTAGCAGAAGCTTTAAGGGTTAACTTCTGAACTTAAGTACACACGAATTTCCATTATATATAAATATCAGGAATGTTTACAAAATACATAAAAAGTTATGACCTTAAGGCCTTATAGTTATACTTCAAAAGTGTTGTTTACAAACATCGGTGCGCAGGCCAGCCACACATGAAAATAGCAAAAGCTTTCGCTTGGCCTTCAAGGGCCGGCATAACATCAAGGGCTTCAGCCCGCTACTTCCCGCTCGGCTCTCCAGCAGCTGCACAAGGACAATCCACCATGAAGGTAGCAAACAAGGCAACAGACAGCTTTAGCTGACCAATTTATATCGACCCTACTCCATTCCCTGGGCAGCGGTATTCCTTCCCTGCAAGCATAACATTCATATATGTATATCACAAGAAGGTACACTTAAGCACTCTTCAATATATCACAAACGTTTGCATCACTGTCAAACGTTCCGTGCACTCAGGGCAAATTCTCGGTGTACTGGCAATGCCTAGTCCCACCACCGTTCAGAGGTCCCGGACTTGACGGTCAATTTATGAGCATTTTAGTCTTTTTGGCTTACAGCCTAAGACTTCCTCTCTCTTTGCCACCAGTAAATCTTATGTACTTTAGGTCTGTTTAACCGATCGACATCGAGCGAGTTCAGTTCAGCTTTTTCCCGTTGCTCATATCGTCGTGTCATCATCGAAAGCCGAAGCCTTCAAATACACAAGATGCAGGTCGGTCTCCCCTTTCCCGTAATCAAAACATAACCAAAGTTATATACAATGGCTCTCATGGACACCAAAGCTGGTCACCCAGACACACATCTCACCTACTAACCCTAAGGTCTCCATGAGATAGGCTGCACAAGCACATTCTTATCTGGAAGCTATCGCCAGTGATAGTCACTATCGCCTGGCGTTAGCGACAATATTTCTCTTCTGTCTCTAGACTCAATCATAACTGGAACATCTGTCCAGAAAACCCTGCAATATCCTGTAGTGCCAGAAACACCGGAATTTCACATCAATCAGAGCTCACTAGAAGATATCGCCGGCGATACTCGCTGTCGCCCGACGATATCCAACAGTTATGCAAACTATGGTATTTTCTGGGTATTTTCCTGAAGCACACCTTCAGTACTTCCTGCTACTCTCATTTCACAGGTACAACCCACAGACCCCGTAAACTACTCGTTTATACCCGTAGTCTTCTCTGACATGCAAAACAAAACATCACCAATCCAGACCAACCTATCTAGATGGGCTTCACACAACATGCCTATTCCGTACTGCGATTTCTGGATCTATATGCAAAACCAAACCCGAGGATACTACTTATCAACCCATTAAAATCTCCTCGATTCTCCAACTTTTGGTGGGTGATTCCGTATATATGCAAAATGAGGACTTTACTTGTCTAAGAAGGAAGATCGTTACCCTTATAGTTTTCTTCGGAGCCATGAATGCTTTTCTGTCCAGTTGGAAAAGAGCACCTCGCTTTCCTCTCTATGGATCTAGCCTTAGTTCTTGTTTCTGACCACAGGATCTCCTTCACCAAGCTTTGCTAAGCTCAGCCTCAGCCTCAGCCTTCTTCCTTAGCTCCTTCTTCCAAGAGAGCAAAAGGAGATGAATAGAGAGAGAGAGAGGCAGAAGTAAAATGAGACTAATCTCCACCTCTCCTCTAGTTAAGTGGTCCCGGGATTAGTCCCAGCCACAGACTCATTTCATCAAAAGGAAGCAAAGGCCACGATTTCAGCTGAAAAGTCAAAACTACCGCTATCGCCTGGCGATATCCGCTATCACCTGGGCGATATCGTCGGTAGCCTCTTTGACCCCATTCAACCACCGCTCTTTGGTCTCCGTCCAGCCATCTGACACGTGGCTAGCATTCGTGGCAGTATCGCCCAATAATATCCACTATCGCCACGCGATAGCTCACTCGACAATTTGTCAAAAGCGTCTAGTGCGTTGAGTCTACTCAATGATTTGTTGAAAGCATTGTGTGTATTGAGTAGTATCCCCACGCGATATCCCCTATCGCCACGCGATAGTCCCTTAATCAACGATTCTTCGAGTTTACTCAACGCTTGAAAGCGTCGAGTGCGTTGAGTGCTATCGCCAATGATACCCACTATCGCCCGGCGATAACAAGTTATGTTTTCATTTTTGGGGTGTTACTCACCTCCCCTCCTTACAGAAATTTCGTCCCAAAATTTATTCATCTGTAGGTAATAAAATAGCAACTACTCTATTACAACATATTGTTCTTTCACAAAATAATGTTACAACATTAATTTACAAATAACTCAGGAAACTCATCACGCATGGTTTGCTCACGCTCCCATGCCAATTTTTCTCGGCCACAATTGTCCCAATGGACTTTGACCATCCTGATTGTCTTGTTCCATAGCTGCTTGATTTCTGTATCCTCGATTCGAATGGGCCTAATCTTCGTTGTTAGCCCACCGTCGACCGGTACTTGATCATTCACAATCACTTGAGTTGACTCTTTCACAACTTTTTGCAGCACCGATATGTGAAACACATAGTGTAAGCCACTTAGCTCTGCCGAAAGAGCTAACCGATAGACAACTTCTCCAACTCGCTCAACCACTTTAAACGGACCAAGATACCTCAGACTCAACCTTTTCAAGCATCGAATCCTGGATACGCCTTTGAATGGCTTGATCTTCAAATATACCCAATCGCCCATCGCAAACTCCACGTTTTGGTGCTTGGCAATATAGTACTTTGCCTGTCTATCTTGAGCTACCAATAGCCGCTCACGTATTAAACGGATAGTCGAATTTGCATCTTCGACTTTCTCCCGCTTATACAACTTTGATTTGTCTGTCTCCGCCCAAGCTAAAGGAGTACGACACTTCTTACCGTATAAAATTTCAAAGGGCACCATCTGAATACTAGCTTGATAGCTATTATTATAGGCGAACTCGATCATATAAAGATGGTCCTCCCACCTCTTCCCGAAATCCAAGGCGCACATCCGGAGCATATCCTCCATTGTTCTGTTGGTTCTTTTGGTCTGACCATCCGTTTATGGATGAAAGGCCGTACTGAACTACAGTTTCGTACCCAACAACTGGTGGATTAGCCTCCAATCACTCGAAGTAAAGCACTCATCTCAGTCACTGACGATGCTACGGGGCACACCATGTAATTGTACTATATTTTCCACGTACAATTTAGCTAATTTTTCCACTGAATCATCCTTCTTGTTCGGTATGAAGTGCGATACTTTTGTCAATCGGACAACGATCACTCACACAACATCGTTTTCGCTCTGTGATCTCGGCCGTCCGTGCAAGAAATCCATAGAGATATCATCGAACTTCCATACCGGAATTGGTAATGACTTCAGGACACCTCCAGGATTTTAACATTCAGCTTTTACTAAGGCACAACTTTGACACTTTGCCACGTAAAGAACAATGTCTTTCTTTAAACCCGGTCACCAGAACATCTTTTGCATGTCCTTATACATCTGTGCTCCCTGAGTGAATTGAGTATTTCGTAAAATGTGCCTCATACATCAATTTCTCCCATAGTTTACCCACATTCGGGATGCACAAACGATCATATTTTCTCAAAAGGCCGTCTTCCATGGAGAATTGGGGATTTGACCCATTCATTACATAACGTTTCATACTCTCATCGAGTTCTGTTGCTCGCCGAACCCTGTCCGCAAGGTCATACTGTACCTCTGTCCAGTTCAGGCACGCATTTGCAGTAGAATTCTTATCAACACAAGAAATCTCTAAGGCCTCTAACTCCTGGATTAGACGCTCAGCATGCATCTGCAACCAACTTGCTCGTACCAGAGTTCGTTGACTCAAGGCATCTGTGACTATATTTCCCATCTCAGGAATATAATGTATCTCGAAGTTATAGTCCCCGAGGAAATCCATCCACCTCAATTCCCATATATTTAGATCCTTTTGATCTATTAAGTATTTCAGGCTCTTATGGTTCGTGAATATATCCACTTTCACGCCATATAAGTAATTACGCCACAGTTTAAGTGCAAAAATCACAGCCGCTAACTCCAAGTCATAGACTGGATAATTTCGTTCGTACACTTTCAACTAGCGTGAGCCATAAGCAATAACCTTTCTGAATTGAAGAAGAGCGCAGCCTAAGCCGCTCCTTGAAGCATCATTATAGATCTCATAGCTATCTGTACCACAAGGCGAACTCAAGATTGGCGCCGTGGTCAGACAAATCTTTAACTCCTCAAAAGCTCGCGCACACTCAGGCGTCCAAACGAACTTCTGCTCTTTCCTCGTCAGTGTGGTGAGAGGTAAGGCTATCCAGAAAAAGTTCTCTACGAAGCGCTTGTAGTAGCCCGCAAGTCCAAGGAAACTCTTGACTCCAGCTATAGTAGACAACACAGGCCACTCCCATATCACAACTATCTTTGTCGGATTCACCGCAATACCTTATCCACTAACCACATGGCCAAGAAAAGCCACTGACGACAGCTAAAACTCGCACTTTGAGAACTTGACATAAAGCTTGTTTCTCCTCAGGATGTGCAAAACCATCCGCAAATGATTTGCATGATCTTCTTCGGATTGAGAGTACACAAATATATTATCAATGAAGACGATCACAAATAGGTCCAAGTACTCCCTAAACGTTCGATGCATTAAGTCCATGAATACCGATGGCGCATTTGTTAGCCCAAACGACATTATAGTGAACTCGTAGTGCCCATAGCGTGTACCAAATGTTGTCTTGGGAATATCACATTCCTGAATCCTCAAATGATAATAGCCAGACTTTAAGCTTCGAGTAAATAGGTGATCCCACCAGCTGATCGAACAAGTCATTAATCTGTGGAATCAGATACTTGTTCTTCTCCGTCAGCTTATTCAGCTCTCTATAATTAATGCATAGACGCAAGCTTTTGTCCTTATTTTTCACAAAAAGAACTGGGGTACTCCAAGGTGACATACTTGGACGTATATAGCCTTGCTCTAGCAATTCTTGCAATTGAACTTTTAGTTCCACCATCTCCTTTGGCGTAACACGGTATGTCGAGCGGGCCACAGGTTTTGCACCCAGCACCAACTCTATAGCAAAGTCAATCTCCAGTTGGGGTGGAAGCCCTGAGAGATCCTTAGGAAATACATCTGCGTACTCCGATATGACAGGAATGTCACTCAAACTGGACTTCAGCTCAACAGCCTCCAACAACGTGAAGAACAACTCTGCACTCTTCCGAACAGCCTTGACTACCTGGAGAGCAGAAATCAATATTTTGCTCGATCCTTGCATACCAGCGAATTTAGTCTCTAGCTCGGTGTTCTGTCCCAGTGTGACTTCCTTTGAATTGCAATCTATACAGGCACGCTGCTCCGAGAGCCAATCCATACCAAAGATTACATCGAACTCAGATATCGGCAGCACAGACGCTTCCAATCCAAAATCCCGACTTCTTATCCGCACCTAAACACAATAAGACCTATCCGCATGCATCAAACATCCATTAGGTAACAACACCTTTAGTCGGTCTGTCGACACAAGAGTAGACACTCCTTAGATAGAAACGAATGCGAAGCACCTGTATTGAATAATGCCCTTGCCGGATAGTCCCGAATATGGGCAAAGCCTATACTTATCATGTTATACACAAGCAATTCACAAGGTATAAAGTATAAAGAATAAAAACTATATACTACTCATACCTGTGACGACATCAGCCTATTTGATGGTCTCCTGCTCGCCAAGATTGTACACCCTCGGATGAACTGGAGTATGCTGGGATGCAGTGGACTCCACCGCCTTTCCCTTTTTAGCGTACGATGCTCCTGCCTTCTTATCAACTACTGGACGACCATACCAACAGTATCGAGCCATATGACCCACCTTGCCATAAGTATAACATGCAAGAGTGGTTCGCCTAGACGTTGCTTTAAAAGGAACAGTAGATGGAGTCTGTCCAGTAGACTTGGACTTTTTATTCCATCTCTTGTGGTAGCCATATTTTACAGGATGCGACACTTTGAACTTGAGCTTTATCACAGCCAAGTCCTTCTTGCCCTGCACTCTCTTCATGTCCTTCTCTAACGATCGAGCCATATTAACCAACACTAGAAACCCTTGGTTCATCGGACCTGAGAGCAGTAATCTCAGCTCATCCCGCTATCCCTCATAGAACCTATTGGTCTTATGCTCTTCATCAACAAAAGTAGATCCCACATAACATCCCAACCTGGTAAACTCATGGAGGTAGTCATCTACACTACCCTCTCCCTAAGTCAACTGCTAGAACTCATTTTCCATGGCAATCCGCTGCGACGACGGTGATGCTTTGCCAAAAAGAGTCTCGAAAACTCCTCCATCGAGACCTCTGATAGTCATCTGCCCGCAAAGTGGTGTAACTCTAACTCATCCCACCAAATCCGAGCCTCTCCTTCCAATAGGAAAGTGGCCAAGGTGACCTTCTGTCCCTCCTCTGTCTCTATTGCCGTCAATATCCTCTTGACTCGAGAAATCCAGTCCTCTGCCTGTGTTGGGGATCTCACACCCGTAAACGTATGACTAAAGCTCATAAAATGCTTCAGTTGTCGTTCAGTCGCTCGCTTCTCCACCAAAGCCTCAGCAGGCATTTGCCTCACAGCTACAGGCTCGACCACTCCAACCTATACTAGTACCATCACACGACGCAACTGCCCAGTCGGATGTGCACTCATCATTGCAAACACTGCCTCAACAACTAAGCGTACAGTTTACGTAGAAGGAGGAGGTGTGGGCACCTCAGTTGGTGTGGCACTCTCTACAGAACATTGGAGTTCAAATTTCCCCACACCACTTCTAGTCACCTATACATATAAAATACACAATTTAGCGACAACTCAAAAGGCAAACAACAATCAATAGGAACGCGCAGGTTCCTCAAACATGTGTATTTTCATTCCTAAGTGGACATTCTTGAGTTCGTTGTTATTATAACAGTAAGCACAAACACGAGCTCGCCACCCCTCAAAAGAATTCGACCACAAATTCGGAGAAGGAAAACTAAGACAAGCTGATACCAAAATTGTAACACCTCCATCTATCACATAGAATATAATAGAGGGTCCGGTCGGGGACCCACGCCATATTCCACAGACAGTCAGTGGAGTTACGTATTAATATCAAAAATTACACGCATTCTAATTAAGAGCATTCTAGCGGAAGCTTTAAGGGTTAATTTCTGAACTCAAGTACACACGAATGTCCACTATATATAAATATCAGAAATGTTTACAAAATACACAAAAAGTTACGACCTTAAGGCCTTACAGTTATACTTCAAAAGTGTGGTTTAAAAACATCGGCGCACAGACCGACCACACATGAAAACAACAAAAGCCTTTGCTTGGCCTTAAAGGGATGACATAAAATCAAGGGCTTCAGTCTGCTACTTCCCGCTCGGCTCTCCAGCACCTGCACAGGGACAATCCATTATGAAGGTGGCAAACAAGGCAACAATCAGCTTTAGCTGACCAATTTATAACGACCCTACCCCATTCCCGGGGCAACGACATTCCTTCCCTGCAGGCATAATATTCATATATATATATATATTACAAGAAAGTACACTTAAGCACCCTTCAATATATCACAAACATTTGCATCACTGCCAAATGTTCCATGCACTCATGACACATTCTCGGTGTACTGGCAATGCCTAGTCCTACCACCGTTCAGAGGTCCCGGGCTTGATGGTCAATTTATGAGCATTTTAGTCTTTTCGGCTTACAGCCTAAGACTTCCTCTCTCTTTGCCACTAGTAACTCCCATATACTTTAGGTCTGTTTAACCGATCGACATCAAGCGGGTTCAGTTAAGCCTTTTCCCGTTGCTCATATCGTTGTGCCATCGCCGAAAGCCGATGCCTTCAAATATACACGACACGGGTTGACCTCCCCTTTCCTGTAATCAAAACATAACCAATGTTATGTACAACGACTCTCATGGCCACCAAAGCTGGGCACCCAGGTACACAGCTCACCTGCTAGCCCCAAGGTCTCCATAAGACAGGTTGCGCAAGCATATTCTTATATGGAAGCTATCGCCAATGATAATCACTATTGTCTGGCGTTAGCGACAATATTTCTATTCTATCTCCAAACTCAATCATAACTGGAACATCTGACCAGAAAACCTTGCAGCATCCTGCAGTGTTAGAAACACTGGACTTTTACATCAATCAGAGCTCACTAGGAGCTATCGCTAACGATTCTCGCTGTCGCCCGGCGATATCCAACAATTATGCAAACTGTGGTATTTTCTGGGTATTTTCCTGTAGCACACCTCCAGTACTTTCTGCTACTCTCATTTCACAGGTACAACCCACAGACCACGTAAACTACTCGTTTATACCCGGAGTCTTCTCCGGCACGCAAAACAAAACATCACCAATCCAGACCAACCTGTCCATATGGGCTTCACACAACATGCCTATTCCGTACTGCGATTTCTGGATCTATATGCAAAACCAAACCCGGGGATACTACATACCAACCCATCAGAATCTCCCCGATTCTCCACTTTTTGGCGGGGGATTCCATTCATATGCAAAAGGAGGACTTCACTTGTCCAAGAAGAAAGATCATTACCCTTGTAGTTTTCTTCAGAGCCATGAATACTTTTCTGTCCGGTTGGAAAGGAGCACCTCGCATTCCTCTCTACGGATCTAGCCTCGGTTCTTGCTTTTGAGCACAAGATCTCCTTCACCAAGCTTTGCTAAGCTCAGCCTTCTTCCTTAGTTCTTTCTTCCAAGAGAGCAATAGAAGATGAAGAGAGTGAGAGAGGGAGAAGTAAAATGAGACTTCTCTCCACCTCTACTTTGGTTAAGTGGTCTCGGGATTAATCCCAGCCACAGACTCATTTCATCAAAAGGAAGCAAAGGACACGATTTCAGTCAACAAGTCAAAACTAACGCTATCGCCTAGCAATATCCAATATCGCTTGGGCGATATCGTTGGTAGTCGATTTGACCCCAGTCAACCACTGCTCTTCGGCCACCGTCCGACTATCTGACACGTGGATAGCATTCATGGCAGTATCGCCCAGCGATATCCACTATCGCCACGCGATAGCTCACTCGACGATTCGTCAAAAGCGTCGAGTGCGTTGAGTCTACTCAAAAATTCGTTGAAAGAGTTGAGTGCGTTAAGTGATATCGCCGCGTGATACCCACTATCGCCACACGATAGTCCCTTACTCAACGATTCTTTGAGTTTACTCGACGCTTGAAAGCGTCGAGTGCATTGAGTGATATCGCTATCGCCAATGATACCCACTGTCGCCCGACGATAACAAGTTCTGTTTTCATTTTTGGGGTGTTACACAATGCTTAGCGCTCATGTGGATGCACCCATGTGCGCAAGGGAAGACGTCATAGGAATACTTGTTGGAGTTACCATGGTGATCTAGAAGTGGTCAAACATATAATCTCACTACCAACGCGATATGAGCCTGCAGGGTCGCACATAAGAGCATGTGGAGAAATTGGAAGATTGACTCTGTTGGTAAAGGTTACCAATCACCATACAAAATGGGGTCAGGCAAATGTTTCCAAGGAGATTCGTCGAGAATGGTTCGACGAGAGTCGTCGAGTATGACTCGGTGACTAAGGCCAATTTGTCGAGAGTCGACGATAGTCGTCGAGTATGACTCGGCGACTAAGGCAAAACCGCCGAGATTCATCGAGTATGACTCATCGACTAAGGCATAATCGTTGAGAGTCGAACTGTTCGATTCTCGCCGATTCTGCAGTTGATTCTCGCCGATTCTGTCTGTTGATTCTCGCCGATTCTGTCGACTGATTCTCGCCGAACCTGGAGGTGATTCTCGCAGACTGATTCTCGCCGAAACTGGAGGTGATTCTCGCCGAACGATCCAGAAGCCCTATCCTGTGTGGTCTGCGGGTAGCGATACTCTTAGGTCTGTTTATGCCTTTGGTATAAATTGAGACTTAGGGTTTTGGGAAAAGGATCGGGTTTTTTTTTCTGTGGATCAAATCGAGCCCGATGGAAAGCGTTCCGCCGTTCTGCCGATCCGCCGATTCCCGAACCCTGACGGACGGAAGCGTTCTGCCGCCTCGTTCGCTCCATCGATCACCTTCTCTCCGGCGACAGTCGTCGGTGTTGCTATTCCTAGCACGGACCTAGCAATCTGTGGAAGATCAAGGTGCGGTTGATCTCCTTCCCGACCCTTCGTGCGATGAAGCTCGGTGTTCTCCTGCTCGTGTGGATTTCTGCAGAGACGTAGACATTATTCTACGTAGAACTCGCCACCGACAAGGACTCAAAGCTTGGAGCATCTCTGTTGAGTTTTGACTCAACACCGGAAAGGTAACTTTTACCTAGTTGTTTGTTAACTTCTTGATTCAACATTCATGGCCCGATCCCAATCTCTTTGGGTTGTTCTTGATTTTTATTACTTCCGATGCGTGCACAAGCGTTGTGCCATCCTCATAGAGAAACCCAACAGTGGTATCAGAGGGAGGTTGCGGCCATGATTGTTATTTTGAAAGTTAGGTTATTCTAGTATGTGTAAACCTAGGGATTTAGAAGCGTTCTAAATGTCTAGATTTAATCCTGGAACATCAATTGTTGATGGTTTTTCCAAGGGAAACCGGTGGGCCCATAACCCACAGGTTAGGGGCTCTGCCCCTTGGAACCCGACCAGGAATGTCTGGGATTTCGTGGTAATTTATAATTGTTATAAATTATTGTCTCCTTAGCAGTAACCATCCCTCGAGTGGTTAATGAACCAGTGCATTATTTTGGATTTTGAATCCAACAATGAGAGACGAGCTTGTCTACTGCTTTAAGTTGAGTTGCCTTTGCCTTTGTCCAATGCATGTAAATTTGAAGATTTGGAAGAGTCCGAATGTTCAGATTTAGCCCTTTCTTCTATCAAATGTTGATAGTGCCATGTTGTGCACATAAGGGATGTATGTGGATTTTAGAATTGTTTTTCTGAGGATGTGCATATTGATCAAATGTTGATCATGGTTAATTGTTAACCAATAATCAAAAATCCCTTCCTCTAATATTAAGTGTTCGGATGCCTTTCGATGGATGACACTCTTCCTGCCTCGATCGATGAAGTGTGGGCTTGCCAAAGCAAGCTACATTAATCTATCTTGGTAAGGGTGCGAGCGGATAATTGTGATATCCCACTGTCGACATCGGGTCTAATTTAACTAGGTGACCTCAAAGGTTAAGTGCCTAGAGGCATAGGGTTGGCATGCACCATATGATGGATGCAAATAAGGAGTTATTCACCAACCATACAAGAATTGCATGAGGATGCAATTGGCAAGCGTTGCCTACCTAAATAACCATATCGTGAGAGAAAAGCCAAAGCTGACTCATTGTGTTGGTGAAATACGGATCTTGTCCATTAAGAGAGTAGCTCGCATGAACTCTCCGAATTGATAGTGAGGGCCATCATTTCGAATAAAATAGTGGGAGTTTTAATTGAAGTCCAAGTTAAAATAAATTGTATTTTGAAATTTTGGTACTGATATTATTCTGCATGAATTCTTGTAGAATTCCATGGCAAGTGGTTCACACTCCACTCTGTCTCTGAGAGCCATCCTTGAGAAGGATAAGCCAAATGGGACTAACTACATGGACTGGTACAGGAACCTGAGAATTGTTCTCAGGCAAGAGCGAAAGCTCTATGTCTTGGAAGAAGAAGCCCCCGAGGTGCTGACCGGGAATTCTTCCCGTGCTGATAAGGATACTTATAAGAAGTATATTGATGACGCCTTAGGCGTCGAATGCCTTATGCTTGCCACTATGAACTATGAGCTTCAGAAGCAACATGAGAACATGGGGTGCAAGGAGATTGACGAGCATCTCAAGAAAATGTTTCAAGGGCAAGCTCGTCAAGAGAGGTTTGACGTCACAAAAAAGTTGTTTCAGTGCAAGATGGGAGTTTGAGACTCAGTAGGGACTCACGTACTCAATATGATTGGGTATATAGAGAACTTTGAAAGGCTGGGTTTTTCTCTAGGTCAAGAGTTGGTCATAGATCTGATCCTGCAATCGTTGTCGGACAGTTATGAGCAGTTTGTCTTAAACTACAACATGAATGAAATAGACAAGACACTGCCCGAGCTCCTAGGCATGTTAAGAACTGCCGAGATCAACATGAAGAAGGCCAAGCCTGCCTGCCCCATACTGATGGTGCATAAGGGCAAGGCCAAGGCCAAGGGCTCTAATAAGATGAAGATGAGACCTAAGTCATATCTTGAGCCCAAGTCTTCTGCACTGAAGAAAAAGAAGAGCACTGTGAAGGAGGGGAAATGCCACCACTGTGGCAAGGCTGGTCATTGGAGGAGGAACTGTCCTTCTTACATTGAGGGTCTGCAGAAAATGAAGGGAGTTATGACTTCCGCTTCAAATATTTACGTTATAGAGATAAACCTTTCTGCTCCTTCATCCTGGGTATTGGATACCGGATGTGGTTCACACATTTGTACAAATGTGCAGGAACTTGAAAGGAGAAGATTGCTGAGTAAAGGGGAGGTGGACCTGCGCGTCGACAATGGAGCAAGAGTTGCTGCTATAGTCGTAGGGGTTTACCGTCTTTCTTTGCCCAGTGGGCTTGTAATAGAACTAGATAATTGTTATTTTGTTCCGGTCATAACTAGAAACATTATATCCATTTCATGCTTGGACATGATTGGATTTTCTTTTATAATTAAGAACAACTGTTGTTCTAAATTTAAGAATGATGTTTGTTATGCTGTAGCCCAATTGTTTAATGGTCTTTATGTTTTGAACTTTGACCATCTGATCTATAATGTAGAAAATAATAAAAGACTAAGAACAAATGACTCAAACCCTACATATCTCTGACATTGTTGTTTGGGCCATATAAATGAGAAGCGCATATCCAAGCTCCATAAAGATGAACTTTTGGACTCATTTGATTATGAATCATTTGAGCGATGCGAATATTGTTTGTTAGGCAAGATGACTAAAGCCCCTTTCACTGGTTTTACTGAGAGGGCTGAGGATCTCTTGGGTGTTGTACATAGTGATGTATGCGGACCCATGAGCTCCATGGCTAGAGGTGGGTATTTCTACTTCGTTACATTTACTGATGATTTCAGTAGATACAGATATGTGTATCTTATGAAGTGCAAATCCGAGACCTTTGAAAAGTTCAAAGAGCTCAAAAATGAAGTAGAAAACCAGTTGGGTAAAAGGGTTAAAGCACTCCGATCTGATCGAGGTGGCGAATACCTGAGTCATGAGTTCCGTGATCATCTGAAAGAGTGTGGTATTGTATCACAGCTCACTCCACCTAGAACACCACAACATAATGGTGTGTTTGAGAGGAGAAATCGTACTCTGTTAGACATGGTACGTTCGATGATGAGTCATGCAGACTTGCCTATTTCTTTTTGGGGTTGTGCTTTAGAGACTGCTGCTATGACATTGAATCGCGCTCCAACGAAAACGGTTCTGAAGACAACATATGAGATATGGATTGGGAAGCGTCCTAGTATGTCGTTCATTAAAATTTGGGGCTGTGAGGCATACGTGCGACGTCAAATGCCTGACAAGCTGGAACCTAAATCGAATAAATGTTATCTGGTGGGATATCCTAAGAAAATGAAAGGGTATTACTTTTACCTACCATCCGAGGGCAAAGTGTTTGTTGCAAGGACTAGCGTCTTCTTGGAAAGAGAATTCTTATCAAGAAAGACTGAAAAGGTAGAACTTGAAGAAGTTCAAGAACCACATGTAGTGAATGAACCAGAATTGGATTCTGAGACAGGACTACAAGATGTTGTAGCTAGAGAACCTGCTCAAGAAACACAAGTCCTACGTAGATCTGGTAGACCTAGATTTGAGCCTGAGAGATATGGATTTCTTGTGTCTCAAAAGGTAATGTGTTGCTTATGGATCATGATGATGAACCAGCAACCTACCAAGAGGCAATGAATGGACCGGACTCCGACAAATGGCTTGAGGCTATGAAATCCGAAATGGACTCCATGTATGCAAACCAAGTTTGGAACTTGGTGGAACCACCTGAAGGGGTACGACCCATAGGGTGCAAATGAGTCTTCAAGAAGAAGACCGACATGGATGGGAATGTACAGACATTCAAAGGGCAACTGGTGGCTAAGGGTTTCAAGCAAATTCATTGTATTAACTATGATGAGACCTTTTCCCCTATTGCCATGGTAAAGTCCATAAGGATATTGCTTGCTATTACTGCGTATTATGACTACGAGATCTGGCAGATGGATGTCAAAATGGCTTTCCTTAATGGAAACCTCCTTGAGGAAGTGTACATGACACAACCCGAGGGTTTTGTATCCCCAAATGAAGCCACTAAAGTATGCAAGCTGAATAGGTCTATTTATGGACTGAAGCAGGCCTCTCGAAGTTGGAATCTTCATTTTGATGAGAAAATCAAAGAGTTTGGTTTCATCAAGAATGAAGATGAGCCTTGTGTTTACAAGCGAATCAGTGGGAGCATTGTTGTCTTCCTAATATTGTATGTAGATGACATACTGTTGATTGAGAATGATATTCCTACCCTGAAAGGGTTTAAGAACAACCTAGGGAACTGCTTTTCTATGAAGGAATTGGGTGAAGCGACTTATATACTTGGTATTAAGATCTATAGAGATAGATCGAAGAAGTTGCTGGGTTTGACCCAGAGTACATACATCGAGAAGGTGTTGAAGTGGTTCAACATGCTTGAGTCCAAGAAAGGATTTTTACCCATGTCTTATAGTGTGAATCTCTCTAAAAACCAGTGTCCAAAATCTTGTGAAGATAAGGACCGCATGAAGTTGATTCCATATGCTTCGGCAATTGGATCAATCATGTATGCAATGTTATGTACTCAACCCGATTGTCTCCTTTACTTTGAGCATGACTAGCAGATATAAGTCAGACCCCGGTGAGTGTCACTGGATTGCAGTCAAGAATATCCTGAAGTACTTGAGAAGGACAAAGAATGTGTTCTTGGTGTATGGTGGAGAGGAAGAGCTCGTTGTAAATGGTTACACGGATGCTAGCTTCCAAACTGATAGAGACGATTCAAAGTCTCAGTCAGGGTTTGTGTTTTGCCTTAATGGATGAGCTGTGAGCTGGAAGAGTTCCAAGTAAGAGATAGTTGCTGATTTTACAACAGAGGCCGAGTATATCGCTGCAGCTAACGCAGCGAAGGAGGCTGTATGGATTAGGAAATTCATCGGTGAGCTTGATGTAGTTCCTAGCATTGTTGGTCCCGTAGTTCTCTATTGTGATAACAATGGTGCAATTGCACAATCTAAGGAACCTAGATCTCATCAGCGCTTCAAGCACATACTTCGGCGATTCCATCTTATTCGTGAGATTGTCGAACGAGGAGATGTGAACATTTGCAGAGTGCCGACTGAGGAGGATATTGCGGATCAACTAACAAAGCCTCTCACACAGAGAAAGCATGATGATCATACTAGATCAATGGGTATACGATACCTAAATGATCAACTCTAGTGAGAGTCTTGTGGGTTGCATGTAAACATATATTCTGTTGGCTGTTTATTGTTTATTCATATGATGAATCATGTACCTAGATTTTTCTTTTTACAATTAATGACATGTTCTTTTATTATGGTTTCTCTATGTGATAGTTAAATGTTAACATAATAAATACCTTTAGAATGTTCGCTTCCATAGGACATCAAGTACGTGACTTGAATGTGAGAGTCTGTGATTTATTTGAAGCTTCATTCTTAAAAGATCCCTGGTCGTAGTATCATTATAGAAACTAAGGGTGATGATGATACATTAAGACTAGCACGTGTGTTAACTGATGACCAGTTCTCATAGGTCATGATATTGTGATATCAAGTCATCACGTGGGTACTTATTAATGAACAAGTTATACTGGACAGACCCAACTTGAGACTACTCTGTAGATTGTTATCTAAACGTGTCACGAGTAGGTCTCAATTGATAATGGTGTTGTGGTCCTTTGAGTTGAAGTCACAACATTCATCAAGTGATGAATAACGTGCTTTGATGCCATCTAAAGTCTTTCTTGAGAAAGGTTGATGATAAGGGTGGTTGTTGGGCACGTTACAAATCATTTGGGTGTTTGTGTGTGAGCAGATATGGGATTTGTCCTCCTATATGACAGGAGTTGCATCCATGAGCCCCTTAATGGAACTGGACTGAGAAATGCATGGCCATGCTTGGTTGAGTCAATATGTGATATTGGACTCACCATTCTCTGGAAGTCCGTTCTAGATCAAGAAACTTGGATTGAGCTATTATGAGGGTGACACGGTCCATACCTCTAGTTCTTTCCGGATGTAAGGGACAAAGGGACAAAGACAACGCTGGGACATTGTTCATAAAGGCTTATGAGTTATGAACTCTTATTGCTTGGGTAGCAATGATGCATTGCTAGATGCCGCTCATTGTTTGTGAGGTTTTTGGTTTGATACTTTCAAGATCAAGTGGGAGACTGTTGGAGTTACCATGGTGATCTAGAAGTGGTTAAACATGTAATCTCACTGCCAACGCGATATGAGCCTGCAAGGTCGCACATAAGAGCATGTGGAGAAATTGGAAGATTGACTCTGTTGGTAAAGGTTACCAATCACCATACAGAATGGGGTCAGGAAAATGTTGCCAAGGAGATTCGTCGAGAATGGTTCGACGAGAGTCGTCGAGTATGACTCGGTGACTAAGGCCAATTCGTCGAGAGTCGACGATAGTCGTCGAGTATGACTCGGCGACTAAGGCAAAATCATCGAGATTCGTCGAGTATGACTCACCGACTAAGGCATAATCGTCGAGAGTCGAACTGTTCGATTCTCGCCGATTTTGCAGTTGATTCTCGCCGATTCTATCTGTTGATTCTCGCCGATTCTGTCGATTGATTCTCGCCGAACCTGGAGGTGATTCTCGCCGACTGATTCTCGCCGAACCTGGAGGTGATTCTTGCCGAACGATCCAGAAGCCCTATCCTGTGTGGTTTGTGGGTAGCGATACTCTTAGGTCTGTTTATGCCTTTGGTATAAATTGAGACTTAGGGTTTTGGGAAAAGGATCAGGTTTTTTTTTCTGTGGATCAAATCGAGCCCGACGGAAAGCGTTCCGCCGATTCCCGAACCCCGCCGGACGGAAGCGTTCCGCCGCCTCGTTCGCTCCGCCGATCACCTTGTCTCCGGCGACAGTCGTCGGTGTTGCTATTCCTGGCGCGGACCTAGCAGTCTGTGGAAGTGCAAGGTGCGGTTGATCTCCTTCCCGACCCTTCGTGCGACGAAGCTCGGTGTTCTCCTGCTCGTGTGGATTTCTGCAGAGACGTAGACGTTATTCTACGTAGAACTCGCCACCGACAAGGACTCAAAGCTTGGAGCATCTCTGTTAAGTTTTGACTCAACACCGGAAAGGTAACTTTTACCTAGTTGTTTGTTAACTTCTTGATTCAACATTCATGGCCCGATCCCAATCTCTTTGGGTTGTTCTTGATTTTTATTACTTCCGCTGCGTGCACAAGCGTTGTGCCATCCTCATAGAGAAACCTAACAATACTGTCCTTGACGCTCGCTTTACAGCTCCGCGAACTCCAAAGCTTCTAGGACTTAGTCATTTTTCTAGACGAATACTCTTATCCAAGCCCCAGGATTTAACCATTTTTCCTCTCAAGAAGAAGGCGCAGATGAGCACTTCAGAGAACACTCTCGTCAAAGGTTCGTGGTTTTGATTATTTTCCCACTTTTCATGTATTTAGAGCTTGTAACAGAGAGATGACCTTTCATCCTCCATGGAGACTTCCACCACTTATAAACCAAAAACTGTATAATGGATTTTGGCCCGACACAGATCCAGTCGTGTGATTTTTCACCCTTTCTGTGTTTTCCACTGTACAAAAGCCTCATGTCATTGCGGTTGTTTTTCATTGACTGTTTGTGCGCTCGGTCCAACTCCAAACTAAGACGGTTCGATTCTCTGGACCGGAGGAAAATCCAGTGGCCCACAATAATATTATATTTAAAATTACTCCTTATTGAAAATAACTAATTTAAAGAAATTCATATGCTATTTCATAAATTGGGTTTTTGACATTTTGCATCCCAAAATACGGGGTTTTGTCACTTTGCGCGCCCAATTACCGATTTTTACCACTTTGGACCTCCAGAGCAAAATTTCAAGGATATTTAGGTTCAGACAACACCAAAAATGCTCATTTTGACACATTGCACCCCAGATTATTGGTGTTGCCCGGACCTAAATATTCTTGTATAAGCATTTTTTGGTGTTGTATGACCCTTTAGATTTTGATCCGAGGATATAAAGTGCCCGAAATTGGTAGGGGGGGGGGGCGAAGTGCCAATTTTAAAGATTTGAAGTACAAAATATCACCCCCCTATTTGGGAAAATTTTTTTCCGTGCGTTCCTCTCACCTATTTCTAGGTAAGAAAATAAATAGTCATTGAAAGTGGACACCACCTCTTTCCTATCTCAAAAAATTACCTGCATCGTCTTCGACGTCTCATCTCCCTCTCGGTGAAACACTAAGGCCGCCACCTCCCCCTCCCACGACGAACTCCGGCCTCCTCCTTCCACGACGAACTCCAGCCTCCTCCTTCCACGACGAACGTCGGCCTCCACCCACGTCGAATCCCGACCTCCTCCTCCCACGGGGAGCCTCCTCCCACGGCGAACCCCGACCTCCTCCTCCCATGGCGAACCCCGACCTCCTACCGTGGAGAACTCTGGTCTCCTCCCGCGACGAAACCCCAGCCTCCTCCTCCCGTGACGAAACCTCAACCTTCTCCCGCGATGAAACCCTGGCCTCCTCCTCCTCCAGCGGTGAAACCCTGCCTCCTCCATCGGTGAAACCCCCAACCTCCTCTAGGGGCAAAACCCCGGCCTCCCAGTATTTTGGTGAAATACTAGGAGTTCTGATAGTATTTGACCAAATACCATCAGAACTCTTAGTATTTAACCAAAATACTGTTAGAACTCCAATATTTTACCAAAATACTGTTAATATATTATTCAATATCATGAGCAATACAATCCATAAAGTAGATATTTTATATCATAATATATATAATAGTGGAGAGAAAAGGTTAATATGATTACATAATGAAATATTATGTTATTTTGATATATTGTAATGTGTTTATTAGTGACATTTTTGACCACAATACTGTCATAATATGCAATATTTGATCAAAATACTGACAGAACTCCCAATATTTCAACAAAATACCATAAGAACTGTTGAATTTTGTGAAGTGGAAGTGGTGGGTATTCGGGCAGATCGCGCGGTCTGGGCGGTCTGACCGTGCGGACTGATGATGCAGTCTTGCAGTCTGGCGTTTGGAGGCCTGTAGTTGCTCTGAAAGGAAGCCGCGCGGTTAGGTGCGGTGTCCGTCGGCTTCAGCGCCTAGCTCATTACATGGAGTCTCCCGTGGATTGCGTGGACTGGTTGGTTGTAGTCCGGCAATTGGTGCGGCTTGTGCGAGTTCTGGTTGGGGAGCTGCTGTTGAGTGTTGGCGGACTGGTGCTTTGTTCGCCAAGCTCGTGCCTTGTGTTTGGCGGTTTGCTGACTTGGTCACACGTGACAAGTCCAGGGTGTTGCTGTCCGCAGTGTCCGCTGTTGACCGGGCGGTATGCCTGTTGGTCGTGGACATTTTGAGCTGGTTTGGTGTCCGTGGTATCCGTAGAGTCCGCTTGGCTGACCGAGCGATCTATGCCTGGGTCGTGGACTTGTGTGTGCGGGCTGGTGCTGTGTCCGCATGCTTTGCTTCATGCGGACTGGTGCGGTGTCCACCAAGTTGCGGACTGGCTCTCTTGTTCCTGGTTTGGCTGATGTTCGGCCATGTCCTTGCGGACTGGGCGGACTGATGGAGTTAGTTGCGGGTAAGGGGCGGTAAGCCTATCTCATAGGGCGGTGACCACACTCCTCACCCCGACTATAAATAGGACCCCCTGACACTTCATTTGTAACAGAGTGAACAGTAAGTTGAGCGTGGATTAAAAATTGCGGCCTCAGTTTGTCAGTCCGCGCGGTTTGAAGTTAACCGATTGTTACTGTTGCAGGTTGTGCGGCTAACTCAGGAAAGCCAGGTTTCTGCTTAGCTTGCGGTTTCAATCAGCGGATTCAGCAGGTCGCTTCTGCGGCTATTCGGTCTTCTCCAGCTTCTGTTCAATAACGGTGTCCGCCAGTCCGGGCGGCCTGTTCGTCAGTTCAGTTCTTGTTCGCGGACTCTGGCAGCAAGGCGACTGCGGTTAGGCGGCTTGCAGAGAGCGACAAGTAGTGCAGCGAATAACGGGTTGTCTGTGCGACCTTGCGGTCTCTGCGGACTCCTTAGTTCAGTTCGGCATTGCAGCGGTTTGTGCGGTCTCGGCAGCTTCTGCGGACTCGCGGTCTCGGCGATCTCTGTCCCTATCCGCTAGGATTGTCACTTGTGTTTTTCTTGCTTCCTGTTTCTACTTGGCGAAATCATGTCTCGTAATGTATACATCGCACTGTAAAAGATAGTAAATATATGATCTGCTTGCTCATTTAATTGCTTCTGGTTGCTTGAGCTTGCTTTCCGCTTGATCAAGGTGTGATCTTGATAGCTTTGAGAATATTAATTTGGCGTTAGACTATCTTGTTGATCATCTTGAGATAATTCAACAAGAACTCTCAGTATTTGACCAAAATACTGGGAGGTCGGGGTTTCGTCGTTGGAGGAGAAAGAGGCCGGGGGTGCCGTTGGAGGAGCAGGATGTTGGGGTTTCTCCGCTGGAGGAGGTCGGGGTTTCGCCGCGGGAGGAGCATGAGGGTCTCACTGCGGGAATAAATACCACTCATAGAAGTGGAGCAGTGGGGTCTCGTTGCGGGAGTACGAAGGGGGAAGGTCGTCGCGGGAGGAGGAGAAGAAGGGGTGACACCGTGGGGGGAGGAGGAGACATGAAATCGCCCTTTACGGTTTCGTGAGAGGAGAGGTCGGGGGAGGAAAAAAAATTCTAGGGAAGGAGTGAGAGTGGACCCCACTCCAAATGTTGTTATTTATTCTCTCACCTAATTCTAGGTGGGAGTAACTCACCTAAAATTTTTTCATTTTTGGGAGGGGCACGGTGCCAAAAAAGCCTCATAAATTAATAAATTATATTACATAAATAAGTCTAACCTAAGAACCCAAAGAGTGCAAAAGTTCTAAATAATTCGCCCTCAACAAATAAAGTGCTTGCTACGCGTAGAAAACTCCTCCGCCACGCTCCTTCCCGCCGGCGAATGCGAGGGCAGAATGTTGGAAGCTTTGACCTTCTTGTCTATTTCTACACGTTCAAAAAAAAAAAAGGATTTGATAGTGGGGAATCAACACTTTTCACTGACGCCGGCGGCCCTGACCAGTAAATATTTAAAAATTGTCTGTAGGATTTCTTATAAACAGGTTCGGCTTCTAACATTTTAATCTTGTTGAGAAGTAGTGGTTTTCTTTGACACGGGTTCCAGCGCCGGACTTGTAAATTTAACTCCTTTAGCTTTCCCATTCTTCCTCACAAGTCTCCTCCTCCTCCCCCTCATCCATCTTCTGAGCTCTAAATTGAGGTAATGGTCATTTTGTATGCATATTTTCACTAATTTTGTTGATACGGGGTTTGATTTCCCTTCAATCTTAGGCATGGGATTGAGAAGATGGAGAGCTGTAGCGCTGCTTATGTTTGTTCTTGAAGTGTTGCTTCTAAGAGAAGCGCATGCTCATGGAGATGAGGAGCTGGGAAGAAGATGGCTTGTACAATCAGGTTCCTATATCAATCATTTCTTATGTTTCTGTTTGAGCAGCCAATGGCCATTCAGGCTTTGATTTGAACTCTTGTTTTTTTGTATTGAAAAAAAATGAAAACTTGCAGGGAGAATTTTGGTGGAAAGTGGGAACATTTCAGAGTTTAATTTAGCACGCAGAACACAAAGAATTGATCCTTTGGATCACTTGAAGAAGTATAAAGGAGGATTTAACATCACAAACAAGCATTACTGGAGTGTAAGAATTGTGTTTCTTCCTGTTTTGGATTTTGAATGGCCGTTGTGAAACTGACCTCTTTGAATAATATTTCATTTCACAGTCGGCTGTCTTCACGGGTAAATTTGGATATGTTGTTGGAGCGGCATGGCTTGTTGGTGGACTTATTTATGCTGCAGTTCGGTTAATATCATTGATTTGCTTCAGTAAAAAGGGAGGATATGAGAGAAAAAGGCGTAATTCCTTTAAGAGGGGCTCCAATTTTTATCTCATCTTCGCAGTTTTATTCACCTTACTTGCCATGTAAGTATATCAGAATCCAGTTGTCATGAAAGAAAAACTTGTGCTTGAAAGAAATTAAGCAATTTTTGCATGACATATCAATAAATTCCTGCAGAATTGCATCTGGAGTGGCACTGGGAGGCAGCTCAAAGTTTCATTCTAGAGCCATTAAAGTCAAAAATGTTGTGGTGGACACTGCAAACAATGCATCAGGGACAATATACACTGTGACAGAGGCTGTCGAAATTCTGCAAAACGACACTCAGCTAAGCCAAAATGCTGAAGATTCAAGCAGCCTGGAATTGGCATCAAAGAGGCTTAATGATGAAGCCAGAAGGATAGAGAGGAAGGCCGAGAGGATCATGTACTGGGTTAGTAAAGGTCTCAATATTCTGTAAGATTTCTAACTGTTGTGAAAGAAATTGGGTTAGAATAGAATTGTTGAACTTTTCATTCGATTCTTAATAGCTGATGAAATTTACTTTATTTGTTGCAGAAATGCAGTCACTATTGCCACTGTTTCTCTGAATATAGTTGCCATTCTTGCATTGCTTGGTGAGAGAAATTTGATTTCTAGACTGCTTTCTAAAAAGTTGAGATCTGTCATTATGAAATTTACAATTGATAAGTTGTTTGTTATTGTGATGTTGCAGTGTCAGGAGCTCTTAGGCTTCCTCGAGTTGTTCGAATGTAAGTAGTCTGAACTGAAATCTCATCCTCACACATTCGGCCCTCATGTTCGTGAGGCGACAACAAGATTTCTGATTGCATTCTTTGGTGCTCTTGGACTTTCTCACCCCCAACGCTACCTCAAAGGGTGAGACTTCGGCTCCGTTTGGCACTGCGGTGGCGGTCATGAATGCGGTGGTTATGAACCGTCGTTCGTGAATGCCCGACCTCACCTATGGAACTTCATCCCCTTTTATGTTCAAAACTAGTTTTCTATTTTTGGTGGTGGTTGTAACCGTTGTCATGCCAAACATACATTCAAAGACGGTTGTGATTTTGTCCAAACTCATCGGAGCAAAAACGCCGCTCCAAATGGAGCCTTAAGGAATTTCATCATTTCCTAAAAGAAAATTTCCAACAAGACTTTCCCTCCCATTTATAAACCAACTACCCTCCCATTTCACAGAGGTTCCTCTGCGGGATTACCCTAACAATCATTAGCTTGGAAAACAAAGTAGCAAATTGTACACACTGCACACTTGAATATATAATAAATCATTCATTATAACAGGCTTATCATTCTTTGCTGGCTGCTGACTTTCCTCTTGTGGGTCTATTTTGGACTGTATTATTTCTTTGGAAAGTAAGTTTTTTTATGTTCTTGTAACTTTGAAAGTGCCACTACTTCCACATTTGTAAGCTTAGCAGAGCTAAATGCTATGATTCTACTTTCAGATTTGCTGGTGATGTATGCATTGCTCTAGATGAGTACAAGCAAAATCCCGAAAACAGCACACTGAGCTCAATCCTTCCCTGCAATGACCGTGGTTCGGCAGAGACAACCCTTTATGATGTCAGCGAGCGAGTTCACGATCTAATTCAGCAGGTACTAACATTCATTGAAAATTTTTGGGCATATAACTTCATTAATTCAATGTGTCTACCTGATAAATTTGGCAAAACCTACAGGTGAACTCAAACATAACCTCACTGAAACCGTCATTCCCAGAGCTAAAATACATATGTAATCCATTTTCCGGGCCGCCTGAATACAACTACCAAGCTGAGAATTGCTCTTCAGAAACCATTACAATAGGACAAATACCCCAGGTGACAACTTTCTCTTTCTTTTACTCCATTTTATGCCCCCTAAGTGATGTTACTAATGATTCTGAAACTTCAAATTCAAGGTTATAGAGAATTTTGCGTGCTCCGAAAGCGATGAAGGAGGCTGTAAGCCTGGAGAATTCATACCTGCTCATGTTTACGATGATGTGCGACTCTACACAAAATCTATGCAGGATATCCTTGACTCATATCCAGTAATGAAGAGTCTGATCAATTGCCAGTTAGTGAAGGATGCCTTCTCTATTATCTTATTCAATCAGTGTCAACCACTGAAGAAATATGTGCATATGTCATGGGCATCTTTGGCAGTTCTTTCAACATTTATGGTGATTCTTGTTCTGCTCTGGGAATCAAAAGCTCCTCAAAATCGTAAACTCCGGTCATCTGATGGATCAGTGCAGCCCAGTTCTACACCAAGAGAATCGATTGAAATCGATGAAGCTGAAGAAGTTGAAGTCTTTTCGGGCATTACACAACATAAGCAAGAGCCATAGTTGAGTGCAAGTTCTAACAAGAATTATAGTAGACAATTACAATAAGGAAATTTTGTAGCATACACTTGTTTTTTTATTGATTGTTCGACAAGATAGATAGTTCGAGGCCATTAATGGATGGAGATGGGCATGAAAGTTGTCGTCCATCCTAGGCTCGAAATAACTCATCTCACTTGCTTCTGTAAGTTGCTTGTCTGATGTAAAATATATGAATGAGAGCTCAACTTAGAGTAGTTTCATTTGTAAATATTAAGCTATTAATTTATAAGACAAGAATGATGTATTCTTTTCTCCTCAAGAACTCCGACCATAGTTTAAAGCTCACTGTAAACATATAGAATTAAGCTTCTATTTATGGTGATCTCAAAAGATCCAAACCATGCTACAGAATGGTCATGTCAGAAGTCCAAGCATTCTAAATATGATTTTTATTTTATCTATCAGTGCAAATCTTTATATAAAGACAATGATCATGTGAAAAGTTAAGTTAAATATCTGCATATCGACGAGTGTACCTCCTGATTTCCTGTTAATGTCGACGAGAGTTGTTGTTGTCTGCTGATATCGACGAGATGCTGATGTCGTCTGGAGTTCCCGCCGATCACTGATATCGTCTGGAGTTCCCGCCGATCCCTGATATCATCGATTGCTTCTGTCATGGAACTCAAGTTTCTTATCAAATTTGTTTTATTTTAGATAAGACTTTTATAATGCCTGTAATATATATTGAGATAGATCTGACGGTCTCGATTAATTCCATGAATTTATAATTCATTGCTATTGAGAGACCACCATATTTCTTTATATATTGTATAGATATATGCATATATACATGTGTGTGTGTGTGTGTGGTTATTTACCCGGACCTCCCCTCAAAGTTTGCATAATTACAGCTTGCACTTCAAACTTTCAAAATTGCAAAAACCTTTCCTCAATGTTTACATTTCATAACATCCATGCACAAAAGTAGCCCCTTGGAGTAAGTCTTCAGGGGAGTCTTTTTGTGCATGAATGTTATGAAAGATATACATTGAGTGGAGGTAATTGTAATTTTGAAAGTTAGAGGGGTGCAAGCTGTAATTACGCAAACTTCGAGGGGAGGTTTTTCAAAATTTTCAATATATAGATGTCTGTATTTTTTTAAGCAGTTAATCAAGTAGTTTCGTTTTCTACTCTCTGAGTTTCTTTTCACTGCTGCTATGTGTGAATTCCTTACGCAAGAATTTTCATGGGCCAAAGATCCGGGGAAGTAGAAGATCTGAAAGTATTATGCTTTTCCTAAACTCAAAGGTAAACCCTCCTCTCCTCCATCACATGGTATCATATGGAGGTTCACTCTCTCCCGTTTACGTTTGGGTCGTGCCCTAGTTTTTTTTTTCTCTCGCAAACTCGAAGTTTTCTTCCTATAATTGAAGAAGCTTTCTTGCTATAATTGAAAATATTTGTTGTTTGTGACTTTCAAAGGAGTTGTTTGAAGTTTTGAAGTGTTTTGGTGGCGGATTTTGTGTAGATCCGATTTTCTCAAGTTAGGATTTGTTTGAGAAAGTTTGTTTCGGGTATTCTCGCTGCATTCAGAAATGAATTTATCTTCTAATGAATGGATGAAGCACCAACTACCTTGTTTTGATGGAGAGAATTATCATTAATGGAGTGTCTTGATGAATGTCTTGTATGAATTGCAAGATCTATGGAATCTCATTGAAAATGGTTTTGAAGAACCAGAGGATGTGGATGCTCTTGCTGTACAACAAACGAATGAACTTCAAAAATTGAGAAAGAAAGATAAAAATGCACTATACTCTATTCTTCAATTGGTTAATGAAGTTATCTTTGAGCGGATCTCTTTATCTAATTCTGCTACGGAGGCGTGAGATGCTATATACACTGTATATAGAAGGGAAGACAGTGAAACAGGTGAGACGTCAAACCCTTATATATGAATTTGACCAGCTAAGGATGAAGGAGTCGAAATCGATTAAAGCTTTTTTAATTGAGTTATTGCTCTTGTGAATCAAATGACCGTTTATGGTGAAAATGTTGCAGCTAAAAAAATGATAGAGAAAATTCTGAGAAGTTTATCGAGGAAGTTTGAGAACATTGTGGTTACAATTGAGGAGTCAAAAGACTTATCTACCTTGACCATTGAAAGCTTAATGGGATCTATCCAGTCTCATGATCTTAGGGTGAAGCAATATGATGCTAGTGCTATCGAGCAGACATTTCAGACTCAACTTTATGTAAGAGGAAGCAATAGAGGAAGATGTAGGGCAGATTCTCAGTTCGAGGAAGTGGAAGACGAACTGAAGGTGATCATGAAAAACAACATTCTCAACAACAAAGTTCTCAAAACAGAGGAAAAAAGCACAAGTAGAGGTTAAGTAGAGGAAGACCACTATATCAAGTTCAATGTTATCATTGTCAGAAGTTTGGACATACAACCAAGTACTGTAGAAAGAACAGGCTGAAGAGATTAAAAATTCTATTTTATGCATGAGAAAGTTACTTTTACTTCTGATGTGAAGGAGAATTGTGTGAATGAAGTGTGGCACATTGATAGTGGTTGTAACAATCACATGACAGAAAACAAAGACCTCTTTGTGAGTTTGGATGATTCATTTTAGATAGAAGTCCGAACTTGTGATGATAAGAAGCTATCTGCTCATGGTCATGGTGACATCTTAGTGAAAACAAAGAAGGGGATGAAGTGCATCTGTAGTGTCTATTACGTGTCTGGTTTGAAACACAATCTGATTAGTGTTGGGTAACTTCTTCTTAATGGTCTTGATGTCCATTTTATGGGCGACGTTTGTGAGATCAAAGATAAAGATTACACTTTTTTGGAAAGGTATGTGTGACACCTAACAAGATGTTCTCTCTAAAGTTTAATGATGAGATGGTGAATTGTTTTAATACTATTGTGAAAGATAAATCATGGTTATGGCCAAATTGATTTGGTCATTTGTATTTTGAGTCCTTATCTCAAATTGGCATGAAGAAGATGGTTCGCAACTTACCACTCATTGAACGTGGAGAGTAAATTTGTAAAGGACGTTCTTACTGAAAGCATGCATGAACTTCATTTCCAAGTTGAAGTGCATGGATATCTTTAAAACCTTTGGAGCTTATTCATTCAGATATACGTGGACCAACGAGGACTACTTCTATTGGAGAAAGTAGATATGATGTTGTATTCATAGATGATTTCAATAGAAAGAATTTGGTATATTTTATGAAAGAAGAAATTGATTTGTTTTGGTACTTCAAGAAGTCAAAGATCTTGTGGAGAGAAAAAACTATTTATCCCGAGAGAGGGGGAGAACATCTCTCTAGTGATTTCAAATATTTTTTCTGCAAAATGAAATCAAGAATCACTTGAGTGCAAGGTATACATCACAATAAAATGGTGTAGCAGAAAAGAAGAACAAAACCATCATGAAGTCAGCTCAAAGTATACTTAAGGCAAAGGGGATGCCAGATGATTATTAGGTAGAGGCAGTTGCATGTGCTGTCTATTTGTTGAATCTCTCTTCATCTAAGAGTGTCCCAAATATGACTCCTTATGAAGCTTGGAATAGTGAAAAGCCATGTGTTAGTCATTTACGTATTTTTGGAAGTATTACTTACTCTCATGTGCCAGAAAAATATAGAGGTAAGTTTGATGATAAATCTGAGAATAACAAATTTGTTGGGTATAGTAAGCATTCAAAGGCTTCAAACTGTATAATCTAGTGACTCTGAAGACCATCATTAATAGAGATGTTATGTTAAATGAAGAAGAATCGTGGAATTGGACGAAAAATAAAATTCCAATATCCATACTAATTGAAGAACGAGATAAATGAATTGGCGAAGTTGAAGATTCAGAAGAACTTTCTTCCGAAGATAACATGTCTGTTGGTGCATCCTCATCATCCTCGAGTGGAATGTTTAGTCCTTATCTAAAGAAAATGAGAAGTCTATAGGATATCTGTAACAGATCTCAAAATATCTAGAATAAAGAATGGACAAATTTTACTTTATTTGTTGATGATGATCTAGTGGAATTTGAAGAAGCAGTTCAAAGTGAAAAATGGAGGAAGGCCATGGATTAGGAGATTCATTCTATTATGAAGAATGAAATTTGGGAACTTATTGAACTGCCAGAGGGTCATAGGTCTATTAGTGTAAAGTGGATCCATAAGACCAAACAAAATGAGGAGTGAAAAATTGAGAAGTACAAGACGTAGTTGATTGTTAAGGGGTATAACAAAGATATGGATATGATTATAGTGAGATATTTGCTTTGATTATATATCATGAATCGATTGGATTGATTTCAGCTCTTACAACTCAACATAGTTGGAAAGTAAATCAAATGGATGTAAAAATAACATTCTTAAATGATGTCTTGGAAGAAGAAATGTATATTGATCAGCCTCCTGACTACATTCAAAAGGGAGAAGAAGGGAAAGTATGCTTCTTGTGCTTGGTACAATAGAATTGATAATTATTTTGAGAAAAATAACTTCTAGAGATGTGCTCGTGAGCACACTCTCTATATTAAGAAAGATAAAAGTAAATTCTTAATTGTTTGTTTTTTTATGTTGATGACTTGATCTTTACAAGAAATAATGACTGTATGACCGAAGAGTTCAAGTGCTCTATGAAGAAAGAGTTTGAGATGACTGATCTAGGCCATGCTCGTTATACCAAAGGTTATGGTATGATCATAATTGGAGATATACCAAAGATTATGGTATGATCAGAATTGGAGACATTTTTTTTTTCCAAAGTAGATTATGTTGAAGGTCTTCAACATAATCTAATTAGAATTAGTCAACTATATGATAGTGAATACAAGGTAGTATTCACTCACAACCTGTGCAAAATTTTCAACATAAAGTCATTTGCAATAGTGCTATCTGGTTATAGGAAGGGTATTGTTTATGTAATTGACTTTGATTCTAGCTCAAATGAAATCTATTTATTCAATTCTGATATAAACAAAAATGACATTTGATATATGAGATTTGGTCATCTAAATCATTATATCATTGCCAAGCTAGCTAAAAATAGTCTTATTAAAGGCTTGGCAATTGGTAAGTATAGAAAAGAATATCCATGTAAGGCTTATCAATTGAGTAAACAAACAAATTCATACTTCAAGCCAATTAGTAAGAATGATTCACCTAAAAGTCTTTATCTATTGTACATGAGCTTATTTGTTCCAATCTCCACTCAGAGATTAGGATGGAAAACCTTTACTTTAGTTGTAGTGGATGATTTTTCTAGATTCACTTGAGTGTTTTTTATGAGAGCTAAATTAAAACCTTCAAAATCCTCTCAAGATTCATTAGACAAATTCGATCTGAATTCAACACTCAAATTATTATGAGCAGAAATAACCATGACACAGAGTTTAAAAATCAATTAATTTGTAGATTCTATGAGGATGAAGGGATATGATAAATCTTTTCAGCTCTTATAACTCCTCAATAAAATGTGATAGCTGAAAAGAAAAATTCAATTAGGAAGAACATTACTAGATGAGTCAAACTTGCCTAAGTCCTTTTAGGATTAAACAATAAACACTGCCAATTATGTTCTGAATAGAATTTTTATCCACAAGACTAAGTTAAAGATCCTTTATGAGCTGCTGAAAGGAAAAAACATATATAGTTTCATACTTTAAGTTTTTTGGCTGCACTTATTTTATTTTAAATAATAGAAAAACCAGATTGCTAAATTTGAGAAGAAGGTTAATGATGTTATCTTCTTGGGATACTCATCTATAAGCAAAGCCTATAGGTGTTATAACAAAACTACTCTTAAAATAGAAGTGTCTATGCATTTAGGGTTTAATGAGGCAAACATATTTTCCAAGGGGAAGGAAACTTCCACCAATACTATTTTACAGGAAGAAGATCCTTTAGTTACTAAGTTTGAGCAAATTAGTATAAATAATAATGAAGATGACAACTCAAAGGAGAATAATCGCCTGAACATTACATACTCACTGAAAATCTAATCAGATAATGAAGAATCTAATAAAGATGTCAATAACATAACCCAAGACCCTCTTCAAAATCAAGTGTAAGCTGCTAAACCAACACTTAATTGAAGAGATCATTCCTATCCTTGATATAGCTAGAACTAATCCTGAGAGAATAAATCCTGAGGATCACACACTTCTCAAGTGATAAGAGATATGACTCTTGGAGTGCAAACAAAAAACCAACTATCAAATGAGTCTATGCTGCAATGCTTCCTCTCCTAATATGAACCAAAAAAGTTTGAGGCAGTAGACAATGATCTCTATTGGATTGTTACCATGCAAGAAGAGCTAACACAATTTGAGAGAAATAATGTCTAAACACTAGTTGAAAGGCCTATAAATTACCCAATCATTGGAACATTGGAACAAAATGGTCATATAGAAACAAGTTAGATTCAAATGGAATTATAGTAAGAAATAAAGCAAGACTTTCTACACAAGGATATATGCAAGAAGAAGGGATAAAATATAATTAGGCATTTGCACAATAGACAAATTGGAAGCAATCAAGCTATTCCTTGCCTTTACTGCTTATATAAAGATAAAGGTCTATTAGATGGATGTCTAAAGTGATATTATTAATGACACTTTTCAAGAAGAGGTGTATGTAGAACAACATTCATATTTTGTTAATACAACTCATCCATCTTATGTTTATGGATTAAAAAAGCACTTTATGGTCTAAAACAAGCTCCAAGAGTTTGATATGAGACCTTATCCACTTTTTTTTCTAGAGTACTTTTTTGAAAAAGGAAAGTGGATAAAACACTATTCATAAGAATACATAAGGACCAATTACTAATAGTACAAATATATGCAGATGATATAAATTTTGGCTCAAGATCTAAGACTTTACAAAAGGATTGCTAACCTAATGTAGTCTAGATTTAAAATGAGTAGCATGAGAGAGCTATTCTTTTTTTCTTGGTCTCCAAGTGAGATAAAGTGATGAAGGCATCTTCATATCCCAATCTAAGTACACTAAAGAGATTATCAAAAAGTTTGGGATGAAAAGTTTCTCCATTATGATAACTCCCATGGCTATCAATATTGTAATTAATAAAGATGAATCAGGTCAATCCATTAACCAAAAGGCTTATAGAGTAATCATTGACTCTCTTTTTTATCTAACTGCCAGCATGCCAAATATTATGTTTGCCAAATGTGTATATGCTATATTTCAAGTTGGTCCTAAAGAGTTTCACTTGAGTTCTACAAAAAGAATTCTAAGATATCTAAAGAGTACCCCTAAACTTGGCTTGCGGTATCTAATAAAATATAAATTTGAGTTAGTTGGTTACTTAGTGCAGATTATTTTGGATGTATGATGAATAAGAAGAGCACCTTAGTAAATTGTTAATTATTGGGTGTTAGGATGATTTCTTGATTCATGAAGAAGCAAACTTTAATCTCTACTTTCATAGCTAAAACTAAGTACATAGTTGTTGGTGCTCCTTCTCACTTCTCCACCACGACGAGGAAGAATTTGATCACTAAAATTATTTGTTTTTAGTGATTGAATTAATTTCGTCACTAAAATCACTTATTTTTAGCGAGCGAATTAATTTAGTCACAAAAATTTCTTGTAGCGAACAAATTAATCTGATCACTAAAATCTCATTTATTGGCTGAATTATGCAATCACTAAATATGTATATTTAGTGATGAAGTTGATTTGTCACTAAAAATATTTAGTAACGGGGCATTCTTCATCACTAAAAATATTTAGTGGCCGTTGTATTTTGGTCTCTAGAACTTCTTTTTGTAACCTAACTGATTTAGTCATTAAATATTCACATTTAGCGACGAAACTCTTTTTGGTTACTAAAAACATTTAATGGCGGGGCTTTCATGTCCACTTTGTGATGTGATGAATTTGGTCACTAAATATCTTTAGTGACCAAAATTCAATATTTAGTGGAAACAAACAATTTTCTACCAATTCCCTAACCAGGATAATCATATTACGAACCTAATAATCCTCAATTTGTTCTATTGTTTGGACAAGCATAACCATCTCCTCCGATTTTTTTTATGGATGGTACTTCCGACAACTAAACACTCTATGTCACTCCGTCTCCGCGGCTTGAGGATACGCTCTATATGCCATCTTTTTTGTGCAATTTACTTTCTATTCCCTCTCTTTGCAAACAACTAAACTGCACGATTACATTTACATCAAATACTTATTCTTTTCAAGATCCTCATTCCAAGGAGACGATTGCTACTATGACTGAAATTATTGAACTCTTTTTCCTAGATAATGTCACTGCTTTCTCTCCTTCTCTTCTCCCATGACATCTTTGCCTTGGTCATCCTCCTCCTCGCCTCATCTACCAACTCCTATCAGATTTAACTCCAGAGGACCCCTCTCTATACTGTGAAGCCTGTCAACTTGGCAAGCACCATAACTCCTCCTATCCAGCAAGACAAGGACATAGTTCTTCTCATCCCTTTGATCTTGTTCATTCTGATATTTGGGGTTCTTCTCCTACTAGGTCTATTGGTAGGGGAATTTTATATTTTGCTACTTTTGTTGATGATTTCTCTCAGTGTACTTAGTTGTATCTTTTAAAAGAATGTTCTGACCTTTTTTTTTGTTCACTACGTTTTACAATAAGATACATACACAGTTTAATGTTTCTATTAAGTTACATCATATCGATAGTGCTAAGGATTATCTTAGTCAATAATTTTCAGAGTTTTGCATGTATCATGATATAATTCATCAAACCACTTATCCATACACTTCTCAGCAAAATGGTGTTGCTGAACGCAAAAATCTCCATCTCTTAGATATTACTCGCACCCTTCTCACACAAATGAATGTTCCCCGATTATATTGGGGTCATGCTGTGCTTCTCTTTGTTATCTCATCAACCGTATTCCCTTATCGATTTTTCAAGGCAAAACCCCATTCTTCATTCTACATCCAGGAGCCCAACCATTTTATTTACATCTCTGTGACTTTGGCTGTATAATATTTTTCCACTCTCCTTCTCCTAGTCGTGACAAACTTTCTCCTCGCTCGATAAAGTTCATCTTTCTGGGCTACTATCCGACCCAAAAGGGGTATCAATACTTTGATTCCCTTCTCAGGAAACAATATGTTTCTGCTGATGTTACATTCGTTAAAAATATGCCTTATTTTTCTCGAGCTCCTACTCTCTCACCACATGATGATTCTCCTTCCATACCCATTATTTCTGCACCTCCACCTGAGCATACTGCTTCTCCTACACCACTTTCTCCTCTTTCTATGCCAATTACTCTATCTCCATCCCTATCTTCTGATTCTTCTATGCCTTTAGAGTCATTGCTAACAGTTCCCGAGCCAGTAATCTCTCCTATGGATGGATCTACTATAAAAGACAAGTCAGATATTGAACTTTCTATTGCTCTACGAAAGGGGGTTAGAACATACACTAAATATTCAATTCATGATATTGTCTTGTATGCTCGTCTTTCCCCAACCGAAAGGAAATTTTCTCTTGCTCTATCGACCACTGTTCTCCTGGCTACCTATTAAGAAGCTCTTGATATTTCTCATTGGAAAGCTACTATGGATGAAAAAAATGAAGACCTTGACCGAAAGGAGTACATGGGTTCTTGTCCCTACTCCTCTAGGAGTGGATGTAGTTGGTTATCGGTGGGTCTTTATCATCAAGTTTCATCCTGATGGAACTATTGATCGATATAAGGCGAGGCTAGTTGCCAAGGATTTTACTCAAACATATGTTGTGAAATTCTTTGATACCTTCTACTCGGTTTCTTGCATTAGTACAATCTGTGTTCGTTTCTCTCTGGTTATTAACCGAGGTTGAGAGATGTCTCAGTTGGATGTAAAGAATGCCTTCTTTTATGGTGATTTACAAGAGGTGGTATACATGGAGCACCTCCTAGGTAAGTTGCTCTGGGGGAGTCTCAGGTGTGTAGGTTACACAAGGCAATTTATGGTTTAAAGTAAAATTCACGGGCCTGGTTCGACAAGTTCAGCAAAGTTATCTCTTTTGTTGGCTTAACTCGAAGTTCTGCAAATCATTCTCTTTTCATACACAAGACTACTAAAGAGCTTGTTGTTCTTGATATTTATGTGGATGCCATCCTTCTTACTAGAGATGATAAGGATGGAATTAATCTAGCGAAGAGACACCTTCAGTAATATTTTGTTATAAAGGATATGAGATCTTCTAAGTATTTTTTAGGAATCAAAATCTCACAAAACACAACTCTGTAGGGCTCTCACAACGAAAATACATGTTTGATCTTCTGAAAGAAACTGATCTTCTTGGGGCAAGACTCGTTCATTTTCCAATAGCTATTGGTGATGACAAGAGTTAGACTGATGATTCGCCTCTTCTTCTAGAAAGTACTAAGTATAGACGACTAGTGAGAAAACTCATTTATCTGACTGTTACCAGATCAGATATTTGCTATGCAGTAGGCATGACCAGTCAGTTTATTCAAGCCTTCACAGAGTGTCATCTTCATTCAACCTTGAAAATTCTGTAATTTGTAAAAGGGTCTACAGGAAAGGGGTTACTATTTCAAAGGCATAACCATCTGAAGATTGAAGCCTACTCTGATGCCAGCTATGCTGACAATAAAGAAGATAAAAAGTCTGCATCTGATTTTTACATCTTTGTGGTAGGAAATCTTGTTAGCTGGAAAAGTAAAAAAAAAGACTATTGTATCTCGATCAAGTGATGAAGCTGAATACATAAGCATGACCACGACCACTTGCGAGTTGAAATAGTTGCGTGCCCTTATGCTTGATTTAGGAGAGGTATATGATCATCCCTTATCGATGTTCTGTGATAACAAAACTGTTATATATATATATCAAAGAATCAAGTTTTTCATGAAAGGACAAAATGCATTGAAGTTGACTAGCACTTCATTAGAGAAGAAATATTGAAGAATGAAATCTGTATACCATTTTTCACTTCTGACAAATAACTTGCAGATATCTTTACCAAACCAATTTCTGCTTCTCTTTTAGATGTATGTGAGAAGCTGAGCATGGTTGACATATATACTCCACCTTGAGTGGGAGTGTTAGAACTTGTGATATTGGCAGTCTGGCGGTCTGGTTTTGGGGTCTGATGGTTTGGCAGATTGGCGGTCTGGTCTGGCAGTCTGTCTTGTGATCTGGCGGTCTGGCGATTTGCCTTGTTGTCTGGCAGTTTGACAGACTGATTGCTGGCGGTTAATAGACTTCTAGTAGACTGGTTATGAAGGTTTGGCAATTGCTGTGGCGATCTGGTCCTGTAAGTGTGGCATTCTGCATCTAACATACTGGTCTAACCATCTAGCTTGTCTGAGGATCATTAAGCCCACCTCCTTGATAGAACAAGGGAGGCTTGGAGTTCTATCCGCTATTGGGGTTTGACGGTCAAGAGGCTGAGGCCACTATAGTCTGGCGGTTATAAACAACTGACCACTTATGGTGGTCAGTGACAATCTGAGGAGAAGATATCGACAAACTCTTGTTCAGGATCGAATAGCCTGTCTAACTACTCAGCTCTATGCGGTCTGTAAATGTTAGTTTGACTAGTTAGCCTGTTGTAATTTAGTCACACATCATTTGTTATATTATCTTTCTCTCTCCTCTCCCTATAAATTGGGGGTCATACCCATGTAATTTAACTTTTTGGGAAATAAAAATTCTATTATTTAGATTTTCTTACAAGTGTCACATCACTTTGGGCAGATTTTGCAAGCAAGCATCAAAGATCATTTGCAAAGGGAAAAGTCATTCATAAATATCTCCAAGAAATGTTCCACCATGTTGTGAAAGATAACCAACATGCAACACTGAAAAGTGGTGGGAGCATTGTAAAGACCAAAGGACATCCATTAGAAGGAAAAGGTTACGAACTAACAAGTGCAAGTGGACTTTTCCTAATCTTCTGGATCTATCAAGATCTTATTGTAGCTGAGCATCCATTATGGAAGTAATAAAAGACAATCCCAGAGATTCTTTCAAGCAATTGATCAATAAAGGGTAGAGAGAAATGTTCCTTTTGCATCATTTAGCTTATCATAGTCAATTCATGCACACCAACCCGTGATAGTGTGTGTTGGAAAGAGCTCATTACATTCATTAGAGACACACTTTGCTGCCCTTTTTGAAATAACCTAAACTGTACTAACTCATTTATTATCACTGATAGGGAAAATAATACCATCATACAATAGCTTGATGATTTCATCCTTCACTACATCTTGCATTTTTGGGTTTAGTCATCACTGTGGTTGAGCAAGAGACTTGTGCTGATCTTCCATCAAAATCTTGTGCATACAAATAATAGGTATGATGTCAATGGTATCGAAAAATAGCCCAACCAAAGGCTCTCTTACGTTGGTGGAGCACTTTACATTAAAATGACTCTTGTTTCGTTGAATGAGTGGATAAGATTAATAATCGATAGGTCTCACTTCAACCAAGATATGATATCAGATGTTCAGGTGATTTTTAGGTGCTGGACGGTCCAACATGAACCAAAAAGGCATCCAAGAGTAGTTCCACAC